>VZRI01010296.1:0-88051 GCA_013397515.1 Upupa epops
ACCCGCCCGCCGTCGGGCGCTTTGTGCGATCACAGACAGCGCTGCCGCCTGCGCCCACCCCCCTCAAGACCTTCCCCCGCTGTGCGCTGACGCATCCCGCGCCGCCGGTTCTGCCCGCTTGCCCTGCCGGAGCAGCTCCTCACCTCCGCCCGCAGTTTCTTCGCGGGTGCCTACGCTGCCGCGCTGCCGAGCAGGCGCGACCCGCGGAGCCGATGGGCGCGGGTGGGAGGATGCACCTAAGCCGTATCTGCTGCCTCATGTACCAGCTGTGTGTGCTGTCAAGCAGTCTGGCTGCGGGTAAGTGCGCGCGTTCCGCGGGATGGAGTACAACCGCAGTGGCCAGGACCTGCCCCTTCCCTTAAGGGAAGTCCGTCCGGTGCGATCAGCTTGTGCTCGATCACCGGTTCTTAAACTGTGAAAAAGCTGGGCGATGATGTGGTGGTCGGTGCGAGAACTTGATTTTATCAGGGAGCCTGTCATCTCCACGGTGCTGTTCCCGGCGTGTGTGGGATGAATATGTAAATAAAACCGCCTCCCAGGCGAGGCTGGAAGAGACCATGTGTGTTTGCGTGTTTCTAACCATAATGCTGGCATGATGCGGATTTTGACTAAATTGTGATGCAGTGTGTGTGTTATGCAGCCCTAGTTAGTGAGTATAATTCTGCTTTAACTGTAGTTATATAGCGATGGTATACCATGTACACACATCCCCTGCTTGTAAATGCACTTGCAAATATGTGGCCCTGCTGGTGGTGTGCTTTTGGTTCCACTTTTGAGGTCATAGTGGGTCTTGAAAAGCATTCTGACACAAAGTTAGTGTTAAATTTTTATTTTTATTTTTTTTGTTAGGCTTTGCTCTACTCAAATAACCATTTTCTTTTAGTTGCATGAAAAAGTTGCCACTTTGTTGCCACTAAACAGTGAAAGGTTAGGCAACTCTCACGAATGGAGGTGGTGGTGCTACTGGCCCAAGCACATCCCCTGCTGCTGGTATGAACACAACTTCTGCCCATCTGGAGCTCCATTTCTCTGTGTTAACCAGGGCCGTGGTGTGCCCCAGAGCGCAGCACAGGCAGGGATCTAGGGACTGGCTTGTCTGCCAAGTATGAGCAAAGGATGAAAAGGGCCAAACGGAAGTCCCTATATTTTGAGTGGCCTGGGCAGCGAGTCAGAAGAGTGTCATGGGGGACACAGGGTAGGTTTCCAGTGGGCCCTGTATGCTGCTGGGTACATGACCCATTTGAAGCATCTGCTGACCTTCCCGCAGGTCTCCATGTGTTAGAAGAAACTGAGGAGTGGGAGATCGTCTTCCCAGCATTGTGGAGCAGGGGACAGCAGGATCCGGCGGGTGGCAGTGGTGGTGGTGGCTGTAGCGCCGACCCCAGCTGTGAGAACCGGAGCAGCACACTCAGCGTCCCCATCACACCTAGCCCAGGTGCCGGCAGTTCCCGGGAAGTGCGTTCAGTTTCTTCCTCGGTGGACAGGCAGGCTCAGGCTGCAGAGGAAGAGGCTGAAGAAGAGGACACCGAGTATGAGTCTCAAGAGTTTTACCACTGGTCTCCCCTGCGTCAGGGGTCTGTTGCTGCCTCTCAATTGCCACCGTCCTCACCACCACCACCTCCAGGAGAAGACGAAGATGAGGTTTTGCTGAGGATCCCGGCATTTGCTCGGGAATTCTACCTGCTGCTCAGGAGGGACACTCGTTTCCTGGCTCCTGGCTTTGCAGTGGAGGAGTGGGTCGGGGGTGAGGGCAGAAGCCCACCTGGTGCTGCGCAGCTGCAACCTGAGAGAGCTTGTTATTACAGTGGTGCTGTCCTTCATTACCCGGGCTCCTTCGCCTCCTTCAGTACCTGTAGCGGATTGGTAAGATTACCTTGCATGAAAGAGTAGCACCAGGGTGCCTGTCCATGCACGTGACAGCTTCCAGTGCTGCTTTTCACTCCATTATCTTTTCTGAGACCTTTAATCCTCTCAGGTACTACCTCTGTACTTATCCTTAGTTTTTATAATTCTGCCATTCATACTTCTATTATGCCACTCATAATTGCTCAAATCCCACTCTGCCCTTATCCTGCAATCTTCTCATATTCTTTGACCCGTTTGCAGATACATGTTTGTGTCCTGTGCCTGTGTTTTTTTAGTCTTATTTTAATTCTCACACTTTTCTTTCTTCAACTTTTCTCATCTCCATCTGTAATTTTTTCTTGCTTTGCAGTGTGTGCCTGAATTACCTCTCTGCTCATCCTCCTTCCTTCTCCTCATATCATTGTCTATGTTCCAGTCTACCTGTAATCCTTTTGTTCTTATTCCCATCATGTACTCTGAAGTTGCTAGTCTCATCTGTGTTATCTTCTGTATGTTCTGCATCTCAGTTATGAGACTATTCTGTCTTAACTATTTCTACTGCCTCTTTAGTTCTGCTTTCTGATCCTCCTTGTTCTTTTTAATTTCATTCCTCTTATCCATTTGGTCTTATTACCTCTCAACTTGGCATATATAGTACTTGTAGTTACTTGGATTTGAGACTCTGTGCCCTTCTTTTCTTTTGCTTCCTCCGTAGAACTATGCAATGAGTGTGCTTTCAGCAGAAACATTAATACAGTCAGCCCTTTTGAATGGTTATTACTTCTGTGGTGTACCTCCCTTATTTTAAAAAAAAGTTTCACCTGCTGTAGTTTCTATTGTTTCAGTTGTGATTTTTTACTGGTTACAGAATTAGGTATTCTGACAACAGCAGTGATGAACCAGTGAGCTGCCATCCCAACACATTTAGAGATTCATGGAAAGAATAGAAAACATCTGGGATGGTGTAAAATGCTGACAGAATTTAAAAGAAAATTAATTCTTAGTACCATTATTCTAATATTGGACCTCTATATAGCATCGCAAGTGCCCATGCCATTATACAGCTCTTTACAGAACATAGAATGCGAACAGTATTGGTGCTAGGTAGAGTTAACATTCTAATGATGCTGGGTGTTTTGGGTGGCCAGATGGTTGCATATCACCACAGTCTTGTGGTAGATGTTTTCTCATTTTTGTTTCCAAATCTTAACATCTGATTTGTTCCATTTTTGAATCATGCCTGCCTGTTTTTTTTTTGCATGGTCATGAAGTGAAATCAGGTAAAAATGTGGCCATTCATTTGCCTGTTTGGACATACTCAGAAGTCAAACCCCAAACTGAAAATGGAGGAGAGGGAACATATGTGGATTGAAATCAAATAAAATATTTGCCTACACTCCTGCAAAGTGAAACCGCCAAGTTTCACACAGCTCCTAAGTGTCTGGCCTATAATTATTGACTGTCAGATTTTCCAGTGTATAGTAGGAGAATTAATTGTGGAGAAAAATATTGAAAGTCAACTGAAGGTAGTTTGAAAACAATCAGGTGAATGATTTTTATATTCTGGAAAAGTATTTAACTTCTGTAATCCTTGTTCTTCCTAGAATTTTACTTCTTTATTGCGTATGAGTAATACTAGGTTAGAGAAAATACTTTATGTAGATACTTGTCATAATTATCTCTGCCAATTTATTTGAAAAAACTTGAGTAGTTGTATGTCAATGCATATCTGTAATTTCTTTGACTGGAATTATAAAATGAAATTCATTCTTCAAGAAGATCTCAGTTTACCAGGAGCCCCGTAAGTAATTTTTATTCTGTCAGACTTTTCCCAGGAATACCAGCTTTCTCTCAGCCTGCTATTCTGTGTATGTCAAATGAAATCAAAACTCCTGTAGATGTTGACTGGTATTGTCATGATCCTTAACTTCATAGTCTTGTTTGCAGTGAAATTGTTAGGCAGCTGTTCTTCCTGAGAGATAGTTTAAAAAAACTGCACGGAACTCTTACGTCAAAGGTGTCATAACAAATCTTGTTTGTCATTTTTTTATTCAGTCATTACTTGGGCTTTATTCCATAAGTTGCTCTGTTTCCAAGAGTGTTGAAAAAACACCATATATACATTGTATATTCCATGCTGTTTTCTCTAGGCTTGACCCTGCAGAAAAAGCTGAGCAATATTTCAAATTACATTTTCTCTATTAAGGTATAAAAATCAATTGAAAATTGAATCTACAAATATTTTCTTGAATTATTCAATAACTTTTTTCAATTTCTTTTTTTGTTTTTTTTTTGTTTTTAATATAAAGACATTTCAGAGCAAATACAGTATGATTATCTTCAATATAGTCTTATTTCAAAGGATTAATTGGCTGCATGCACTTTGGACAGGCAAGCAAGAGGATTCTAACGCACGTCATATGCAGATCTCCAAAATTTCAGTGTGAAAATCCCACTGTGAAATACACCAACTATGTCTAACAGTAACATTTCTAACATTATACTCTTCAGATAGTAGTTTTTTAAAAGTCTCTTTAGTCATCAGTGAATGTAACTATATTCTGACAGGCAACAGTGATTGTGCCACGCAGGAGGAAGGGTGAAGAAGTGTAAAGGCTAACAGAAGAGTTTTGACTTTCATGTGCAGTGGAGGGTTATACATAGCAGGAAAGATGTGTCTCATGCTGTATCATCAAGACAATGAAAAATAAAAAAATGGCCTTGCATAAAATTGTTGTGCCATCCAAGCTGGAATGTTGGTGTTAAGTTTCAATATCTCAAGGCATGGAGAGAGCTGGCATTCCAGTGACATTCATGAAATTGAAAAAAATGTATCTGTAGAAATCTTAACTGCTCCTTCTGTAGGCAGAAAGAAGAACATGACCACAGATACTAGACGCTGCTCTTACATGTTGAAGTGAGATGTAGAGGCTTTTTGAATAAGAAGCTAGGTTGCAATTGAGTGAAGGATAACATTAAAGCTTGTTGAAGAACAGGATTTCTTATTTCAGAGTTCTTGGGCATTCCCCAGGATTCAGTACTGGGCCCAGTTCTGTTCAACATCTTTATTGATGACCTGGATGAGGGAGTAGAATCTACCCTTAGTAGAATTGTAGATGACACCAAGTTGGGGGCAGAAGTGTTGAGTGTTCTGTTGGAGGGATGGAAGATGCTGCAGAGAGTTCTGGAGAGCTGGGTCAATGGGCAGAAGCCAGTGGGATTGAAATGGACTGTCCAGGGAGGTGATGGAGTTGCATCCCTGGAGGTGTTTAAGGACAGACTGGATGTGGCACTTAGTGCTGTAGTCTAGGTGGCTGTGGTGGTGTTAGGTCATAGGCTGGACTTGATCTTAGAGATGTTTTCCAGCCATAATAATTCTGTGTTTCTGGTGAGCTCCAGCTAAGAGCTGTTCATCAAAAGCCAGTAGAGAGGATTGATAATAGTGGTGTTCATAACATACTCTCTTACTAATGTGAATATACAACTAAAAAATGTAAGCAGCCAGTGAGACTGCTCTTCTGAAGGTCATGAACTGCAGAGCTGGATCATTAATTATTCAAACGTCTGTTTCTACTCCTTGGTTGTATTTTGCAATAATATTTAAAATACGGAATGAAGCATGCCAGATGTTGTTGAAGAGTTTTGCTTGTATCTGATAATACATTGAGCTTACAATTTGTAGTTTTTTACAGCATATTGTAGGAGAAACTTACTTCAAATTAGGAAATCTGGCTAATAGATCTTCACCAATGATCAGCTTTGCTGCCAGTGGAGAAGTTGAAGGAATCTCATTGTGTTTCCCCAAAGAAATCTGGAAATGCATGTTCTTCTTCACTGCATTTCAGAAAGAGAGACATTAATGCTATTTTTTTTTTTTGCCTGAGCACAGAATTGCTTGGGAGTATTCTTTGGCTATGCGGTGACAGGTTTTCACAGTGTTTTGTTTCCTTTTCAACTGAAACAGGCTACCATAAACAGAGAACAGCTAAGCAAAGAAAGGATTTGAATGTCTTATTATACGTGAAACATTGGACTAGGTTTAGACAGTTACGAAGAGCAAACAGAGGGTAGATAGGAGAATGAAGCTCCTTGCAAGCCATGCTGTTCATCACAGCACTCTTAACAAGTTGTCTAACAGAATATGAGTGGAAGTCTGACTTAATTTAACAGACCGAAACTTTGAAATTCTGTATTTTTACTGGATCTTAAAAATGTGTTATGGTCAATAGCATATTTATAGTTCTCTAAATCCTGTAAGAGCCTGTGTCAAATATATTTTGCAGTGAAAATGTTCCTGTTCTCAAAGGCTTGAGTGGGAACAAGTCAACACATTTGCAATCCAATCCAGCAAAGAGCAACCTCTAGGAAAGCGAGTGGCTCTTTTATTGAGCCGCATTACCATTAGCAGGCAAGTATTTTGAAATCTGATCCATAGTTTATAGACGAGTAATCATAGATTTACTACCGTTATAACATATGCATTCAAAGACCACTATCCAAATCAATGCTACCAGCATAAGCAGAAGAATGGGTGGCAGTGTGTCATGCAGAGATGAGCCAAGTGTCACTGGACAACAGTATTTTAACAAATACTTCTGATGGCAATCATCCTATTTTTGCAATAAAAATAAAACAAATCAGAAGATTTTTTCAAAGTGCCTTCTTTGGCAAACTGAATGCTTGTATAGAACTTAAGTAAGATTTGAAAAGAAGCTTGAAGCATTTTTAAAGGGAATACAAGGTTAATTTTTTATTATTTCTGGCACAAATTGTATTTTGCTGATGGTTAAGGTCTTTTCCAACCTAAACAATTGAATTCTATCACCCTTAAATTCAGGACACATAATATACTTTCGACAAAACTGATTTTTTTTAACTTTGTACCTATCTGTTGGGGATAGTCTGACTTTACTGATTGTTTTAGAACAAGCAGAATGAAACAGTAATAGAACAATAGTAATAAAATTAAAGTCCTGTATTCATAAATTCTGCACAAGTCACTTCTGGGGATAGTATTCAGCCTGACAAAAGGACAAATCCAGTTTCTGAAGTCTTTCCTCCCACAGAAAGAATTTAACTATAGTGCTTCAACATTTTTATATGTGAGAAGTTCAAATTAATACAAATTTTTGTTCAGTGTCCCAGTGATTGCTGTCGTAAGAGTACTGTGTGCCATGGCAAGTTTACTTGAATTTTTGGACAGTTGGTCAGTTTTGGAGAGCTGTACCAAGTCTCCACGTTTTCATTGTACAGCTTCTTTCTTAGCAGTGCATTACTTGGCAGCTCTTGTCCTTGAAGAGGATTGAACTGATTGGGAATTCACAGATTGTTTGCATTGGGGATGAGTAGTGATCCTGACATTTGTTGTGCAATGCAAATGCAAGGTAAATCCCTACTTCTGTAAATGGGGTTCATGATGCTAGTGATAGGAGCAACTCAGTCTTCATAAATTGCCATGAGAAGCTGTGCTATTACAGGTTGTGAGCTTCTAGTGTAAGAGTGAGATTTCTTGATAGACTTATTGCTTCAGTCTTGCTGGAAAGCAACTACCCCACAATACATATCCTGGACTATGTAGTACCAACATACAATCGAGAAACAGATTCAGTAACAAGACTTGTGTTAACCAAAACCCATACCCAGGCTTCCTCACTTAATTGATGTTGCTGTTACATATCAATATTGAGTAACTTCCACAGCAGATGTTTTTCAAAAGAAACTGGGGACAATTACAGCTTCTTTCGTGGTGATGGTAAGAATTAGAGGACAGAGATCACCATTGATTTTTCATAGAAAGGGAAATAAAAGAGACTGTGCACAATATTCGTGGTCCATTTGCTACATACAGGCTAAAGTTTGACATTGCAGAAGAAGGATTATAAAATTAAATAGGATTATCCTTAAAGGCTGCCAGCATGAAGGGAAGTACAGACTCCTTCCTTTCTTTCCTGGGATCCTGAAATGAAGAGATGACAAAGACAAGCAGTAAAATATGTTTTTAGGTTCTCTCTTTTTAAAGCTTAGAGGCTAAGTCAAGACAGAAAGACATGGGAAATGACAGGTGGAGGCTTTAGAGGCTTTTTTTAGTTGCTTGTTTAGAATGTGAAAATCAAGTTTAACACATAGTCACCCCACTGTTGCATTATGGATTTGTTGATAATACATAATCTCAGCTGCACTACCTTGAGTTCACATTAGATATCAGAAATGTAACTGGGTCAAGTCAGGTGAAGCTTTATTTAGATAGCAGTATGTTAAGGAAAAAAAGGTATTTCTGCACATAATGTTAATTCAGCGGGGCACAACTTTCTGTTACTAAGTACAGAGTAAATATCCTGCAACATCCCTCTGGATGTAAGGGGATGCTGGCTGGAAGAAGTGCCCAAGCAATGGCTGGAGCTATTACAGTAGTATCATTTCTTATATAAAATAACTGTACATCAAATGGACTTAAACTTATCAAGTACTTTTTTTGACATCAGAGTACTGATTAGTGTGGTGATGGGATTATACCTTTGCAAATTTAATTATAACTCAGCTTTGAGGCTTCTTACATGAAGTGATTTGGTTTTCTTCTGAAGATGGGAGACAGTTACAAAGGGACACAGGGACAAAAAGCATGATGGCCTGTTATTCTGTGATATAGCAGTGCATGAAGGATGAGTGTTTGTCAGTTTTGTGCAGAGAACATTAATCTGGCCTTGTGACTGTGTCTCAGAACTTAAATATTTAATTTTGAACTTGCTTAATTTTCCTTTTTAAAAATGCTAAGTATAAAGATGTTTGCATCTGTGCTTCTGTCATAAGTTATGTATTAAACGCTTCTAACAGGCAATTTTTTACATCTTAGTGAAGATGAATTTCATAACCATAGAATCATTAGGGAATGGAAGAGATCTCAAAAGCTCATCTAGTCCAATCCCCCTGCCACAGCAGGATCACCTAGACCAAATCACACAGGAACACATCCAGGTGGGTCTTGAACGTCCCCAGAGCAGGAGACTCCACAACTTCCCTGGGCAGCCTGTTCCAATGCTCCATCACTCTCACTGGGAATAATTTTCTTCTGATATTTATACAGACCCTCCTATGTTCCAACATGCACCCATTGCCCCTTGTCCTATCACCAGATGACCTTGAGAAGAGCCTGGCTCCATCCTCCTGACACCCACCCCTCACATATTTATAGACATTAATGAGGTCNTACTCCAGATGCAGTCTGACTAGTGCGAAGTAGAGGAGGAGAAGAATCTCCATTGATCTGCTAACTACCCCCCCTTCTGATGCACCCCAGGATGCTGTTGGCCCTCTTGGCCACAAGAGCACATTGCTGGCTCATAGTCGTCTTGCTGTCCACTGGAACCCCCAGGTCCCTTTCTCCTACACTGCTCTCCAGCAGGTCAGTCCCCAACCTATATCATCTATCCACCTGAGTATGCCCTCATAAAGGCTATCAGGTTGGTCAGGCATGACTTCCCTTTGGTGAAGCCAAGCTGACTGTCCCATATGACCCTCTTGTCCTTGATGTGCCTAGAGACAGCATCCAGGACCTCTCCTGGGTTGGAGGTGATGCTGATTGGTCTATAATTTACAAGCTTGTTGTAAGTTAGAGGATTTGCTTAGGTGGTTTTATGCCTAGATACTCAATGTCTTATGTCTGTCTGTGGCACAAATGAGCCCCACCCATAAGCTAAAAAGAGAAGGGGACTTATGGACTAAACTGGATACAACCATGCATGTAAAAAATATTGTTTTTTAATTTCTGACTGATAGCCTAGCCAGAACAAGTTGCCTTTTTGCTTTTGATCACCTGTTTCTTTTGTGATAACCTGCAGCAAAGAAGTATAGCAGCAAAGATTTCTTCTATGTTCCTTTAGAGTTACTATTTACTTCTAGTACTATGTTATTTACAGTGTAAGTAGTGGAAGGAAATAATTCCTTCCATTCTTACTAGTTTTGCAAGATAAATCTTCTGTTTGTTCATATAAAAAAATGGCCTAAAAGAGACCAGTCAGACTAATGATGCTTGGTTATGATGCTAATATCAAAAGTTCATATTCTTAGGCACATAAACTGAAACTTCAAAAAAAAAAAGATGCCTTCTGAAATCTGGGGTTGTTTTCCTTTTAGTTAATATTTTGGTTCTTAACACTGTTGCTTTTTTCATGAGGGTAGCAGAATCTCAGTTTATATATGGAACAAAAGGTAAATTAATGTTTTTCCCTAACAAGGGAAGAATCTAGGCTTAAATATTAAAAGCAAAAACTATACTATGGAAAAACTTCCCTGATTATTAGTATCAGTTGGGTGTATCTTTCATAAAACTACATGCCTTGCATATATTTTTAACTCTTTTAAGCAATGTGAATCTATAATCAATAATCTAAAATAAATTGTGATAAAATGCTTCTCTTAAAGCCGCTAGTTTTAGATTTAAGATAGAGATGTAAAGAGCTTAAGCATAACTTCATTTTATAGATGCAATAACTTGACTTAGTTCTGTTTTAGTGCTGATTGGCAGACAGCTGAACAAAAGCCAGCAGTGTGCCCAGGTGGCCAAGAAGGCAAACAGCATCCTGGCCTGCACCAGAAGTAGTGTAGCTGGCAGGACTACAGAAGTGATCATCCCTCTGTACTGGCACAATTGAGGCTTCACTTTGAATATTGTGTTCAGCTTTGGGCAGCTCAATACAGGAAAGACATAAAGGTGCTGCAGTAATGAAGCTAGAGACAGGTCTCTCCAGGCTGAGGAACTGGGTTTGTTTAGTCTGGAGAAAAGGAGGCTAAGGGGAGACCTTACTACCCTTTCCAACTGCCAGAAAGGAGGTTATAGAAGGTAAGGGTTGATCTCTTGTCCCAAGACACTGGTGATAGGATGAGAGGAAATGGTCTCAAATTGCACCAAGGGAGGTTTAGATTGGACATTAGGAAAAACTTCTGCAGGTAAAGAGGTCAGGTATTGGAAGAGGGTGTCCAGGGAGGTGGTGGAGTCACAGTCGCCGGAGGTATAAAAAAAATATGTAGATGTCACAGCTGGAAACATGGTTTAGTGGGCATGGTTGCACTGGTTTGGTGGTTGGACTTGATGATATTGGTGATTTCTTCCAACCTGAATGTTTCTATCATTTGTTGAATTACAGTTCTATGCCCAAAAATATAATCTATTTTCCTTTTTTAATTCCTGTTTTCCACAGTTAGCATTTTGGGCAAATTGTATATTTGAACAAAAAAGTTTGACGGAGTATTGCCTTGAATTATATATTCTGTGAATGCAATTCAGCTGTTCTCTCAGAAGAAAACCAAAATAATGGATAGATATTTCAGTATGGATTAGCAAAGATTAAATTTCTCTCAGGAAAATCATGGCTGGGTTTTTGAAGCTGTGCCACATCCCTCTGTGGCTACAATGAAAGCACATGGGTTTAACAATGGTAGCTCATTGGTATGCACTGTTTGTTTTACATGGATGAATCAATTTCAATATAGATCTGTTGTGTTGGTCTTTTTGGTACTAGTCTAAGCATTTTATCTAAAGTAGATTACATATACAGTTTATGATATTTTCCATGTAAATCTCCTGCATGGTACTTGGTGTAGAGTATTTTGTGCTCATCCTTTGTACATGATTACTTTTTTAGCCTGCATAGACTAATATTTCATAGTGTGATGTGATTAAATCTGTGCTTGCATCATACATGGAGTTAATTGCAGTGTATTAGCTAAGAATACAACAGTTTCAAAGGAATGGTTGGCAGTTTTAGCAAACAATTCTTAACATCATGCATCATTAAGTAACAACAACACAATAAACATAATTTATAGGTTAGGGGCTGTTTTAAAATGATATTTTGTGCCAGTTCTGCTTTGAATTGTGCAAGTAAAGGTCTGTATCATGCTTGTTCAAATGTAATTGCATCTTATTTTTCAGTATGATTATAGTTTATTGGTCAGTATTAGTCATCTGTGGTTGGTAGAGCATTTTGCTCCAGAATCCTTGTCCTGATTTTGATTTCCTCAAGTCTTCAAAACACAAAAAACCCTGGAAAAATTTATATTTAATAACAAGTCTTATTAACAAAGAACAAGAGCAGTTTGGGGAAAAAATAGGAAGGAAAAAAAAACCCAATTCTGTAAATCCCCTGGTGAATGGATGTGCCCTGCCCCCATCACAGTCATGATATGCCAGCAGCTGCCTGGAACCCTGACAGAGGATTCCCTCCAGCCCCTGGCATGTGCCTAAAAATCACCCACAGGAAAAAACAATTATGAAGCCTTTTCTCTCTCTTTCTCTTTCTTTCTCTCTCTCTCTCTCTCTCTCTCTCTCTCACACACACACACACACACACACACGCACACACACACACACACACACACACACACACCCCCCGCAACTTCTNCACAGTCCCCTTGCAACTGTGCAGGAAAAAAGAGGGAATAAAAAGAAAATTTTTAAAAGATACAGTAGTGCATGAGTTATAATAGGGGATAGGGGAAAATGAAGAAAGGAAAAAGAAGAAAGAAAATGTGTATGGGGATAAAATGTTACTAAGACTGAATTAGGAATGAGAGAGCAACAAAAGCACAGGGATAGAATGAAGTGGGATAATCTCACTAATATCACGTGGCAGGAGGAAACGCAGGTAGTATGTCTGCAGGCTGACTAAGGGACCAAAAAGGAAGTTCAGTCTTCTTATGTGTCATTTATAGTGACATGGAGAAGGGATATCTGTTGGTTCTCATGTTGGTCATGTGATGGAATCTGGTTGGTTCCCTAAGCTGTCTTGTCATGGGTCAAACATGATTTTAAATTGATAGTCAAATACATAGTGTAAACTTTGACTTCCCATTTCAGCAATGGCTTGTAACACTCAGATCAGAAATGTTAATTTGATTTTAAGATTTAATACAATTAGTTCACCTGTGATAACAGTAGTCTTTTCTGTACCTCATAAACATATGGAGGGCTGTGTAAAGAAAAGAAATAAGAACATACCTGTGGTAAGTCTACATTTCTTATTTAGTAATTTTTTTTCCATTTTGAATTTATGTTTTTAAAGATGTATTTGTGGAATTCTTGAGTGAACATGAAATTGTACATGTGAAAGAAAATGGAATTTTATGTAGTGCAAACTCAAACTCCAGATCATCTGTCTATTGTATAATCTCTTCCTCCCAACCCCCCCTTTTCCCCCCTCATTTATTTAAAGGACGTAGACCTTACACACTTAATAGATGTATAGCTATGGACCATGTGTACCTGGAATCTGGGTAGCTGCAATTTAGTAAAAAGCCTTGCATATTTACACAGTAATTTTAGATGTGTAAAATGTGTGATGGTAAAAGAAAAAAAAAAAAGATTAAATGTTTTTACTTCTGTTCAAACTTTTTGTGCAAGTGCAATGCAAGTGCAATTGTTTGCTTTGTAGATGTTGCCATTGAAAACTGGGCTTCAAATTGTTTATGTCAAAGTTTTAAAATACAGCCACTGAATGGCTCAGTATTCAGTGTATCTAGACACATTAATGTATGCTAGTTAAGAATACATGTGCATAAACATACTTGCCACATTAATATTGCAAGTCAATGATGTAACAAGACTAGAATTAAAGATTTAGAGAAAAACTATATAATGGAATTGGACTGGAGTTTAGAGATCAGGACACTGTCAGTGTAGTAGTACACCATCACAGTAAAATAGATCTTCTTGAGAGGTGACAATTTTGTATGCAGTGGCATAGATTGCCTGTTATTATCAGAAATAAACCAAATTCCAGCAGAATGGAGTTCATCCTAAACCAAGGAAGTAGTGAATGAGCTTGTATATCTTTTAGCAGTTATATACCCACCGATATTCTGCTATTCAGACAGAACTGTTGATTTTTTTTTAGTAAGTTGGACAAAGAGATCTGAGTATGTTTCTTCCTGAATGTGTGCTACTTCTCAGTCGGATTGTATAAATTTTTCGGTGTGTTTTTTCTCTTTATTTCTGTACATGCTTTTGTTGTATCCCATGTTCTGCCTACAATGTTCTCTACAAGGACCTTGAGGTACATTTTAGCAACGTGGTCATCATCCATCCATCCATCCATCCATCCATCCATCCATCCATCCATCCATCCATCCATCCATCCATCCATCCAATGGGAAGCCCATACAAGCGCAGAGGGAGACTCGGTCCCAGGGTCCATTTCATGAGGTTTCCATTGATAATTTTTCAGCAATATATGTGTAGGTTGCATGGCACTAAAATGAGGTCACATGAGTGACTAGGATTACCATGAGATCCACATTTCCATCATTCTGTGGTTTCAATAAAGGTGCTAGGGCTCCTGTTGGCTATATCTGTTCTTTAGTTTTTTTATCTGGCTCCTAGGTGACATTCTTTGTCTGGTCACACAACTTTGAACCCACACATTTTGAAGTGTCTGAGGGTTACTGGTATTTTTAGTGCAGATCTCTAGGTTACAAAATTATCTTCATGTGACACATTGGGCATGTGAAGGTAAAATTGTCTGGAGTTAGACACGGCTAGTTTAGTTGCTGTCTGTTTTTAGAAAAATAGGCAATACATCAGGAATGGACATTAGGCTTTAGGAAGTTGTAATGTCTGTTACATTTGTGTTTGAAGTAACACTTAGAATTGCCTCACTGTAGTAGTTTACTATTAATTATTATAAAGATACTTCGCTTACCTTAAACTGGAACAGATTGCACTTGTCTCTGTGGTGAGAAAGAACACACATGCATCTGTATTTTTTTGGATGGTCTCTGTAGGGTAGTGATTGTGTATAAATGCTTGTGAAGTTCCAGAAAGAGAAATCTTAAGAACTACAGAGTTTTGCTCAAAGTGGAGTTACCTCCTTTTAACATTTAATGTTTTGAAGTTTGACTTATGGTGCAGTAGTGATTTTGAAATTTTTTAATGCATGTTTAAATCATGCTGTGCCTTCTCAATGCAAACCTTGCAAGAGTCTGGGATGAGCTCTGCATTTTAAAGCATTGAGCTTCTTCCAGTGTTTTGACACAACTAATTTGACTAAACCAAACTGCTTCTAAGTAACTGCTGCCAAAACAAAGAGTGTGCAGTGGTATCAATTTACAATGTGCTGTTGAAGCAATAAATCTGTGAAAAGAATAACATGTGTAATTACATTAAACATTTTCAAATTCTGTTTTTTTGGTTATTATTTTTTAAAAAGGAGGATTTATGAAAGCTTATACATGATGTTGTAATGAACCTGCTGGCACTTTAGTTGGAAATAATTTTCACTACTGCATCTATATTGAAACATACTGCATTGCCTTACAATACAGGAAAAGTGTCATTAAGGACTAAGAAGCAAAATTACTTAGGTTTGCAAGTTGAGGTAAAAACCCACAATTTTTTTAAAAAACAGAATGTCAGCTGTAATGGTGATTTACAAATTTGAAATAGTAAGGCATTGGAATTCTGTTATTCATAATGTGACACTGGCTTCCTTTCAACAGAAGATTTACCTTTGGTGTAACTTGGTGAAGTCCCAGTCTCACAAATTTAGCTGTTAGAGTGAAAGACAGGATTCCAGGGAATATTTTTTTCTTTTCAGTGTTAATTTGTTCACATTAATGCTGAGAGAAGGCAGTGTTTTAGATTATAAAAAGTATACTCTTTTTGATGAATATTAGGAGGCTTTGTCTCAGCCACATGTGAGGTTGGGAGGTGAGTGGCTGGCAGCACTGGCAAGGCAACCATGTGGCATAAATGCATTTAAACCAGAAGTGGCCAGTTAGCACAATCATGGAGGCTAGCCTTCTGAGCACACACAGGTGCATGGTGTTAAGGTGCCCAGATAGAGGAACTCCTCTGCTCAGTGACAGAATTCCTGGAGGATGTGAGCAGGTTGAGGAGCATCAGGGACTGTGAGACAGAAATAGACTGTTGGAGCTACTGGAAAGAGGTCCAAGACTGGGGCATCAGGCAACTTTCCTCACAGCCTCCCACATATTCCCAGTTGCCCGTACACAATAGATTTGGAAGTCTGGAATCCAAGGCTTAGCCAAATGAGTACAAAGGTCAAGTTCCACCCTAGTAGCTACCCAGGGTAAGGCAGTCAGCACTACGCATTATGACTGCCTTTACCAAGAAAAAGTGAAGGGTAGTTGTCATGGATGAGTCCCTTCTGAGTGGGACAGAGGATGCCCAATATGCTGACCTGACCCATCTTACAGGGTGGAGTGGTGCCTCTCTGGTGCTTGGGTTAGAGACAATACAAGGAAACTCTCTGATTTAATACAGCCCTGTGATTATTACCCATTATTGGTCATACAAGCTGGAAGTGATGAGGTTGAGAGGTGAAGCATAACATTATAAAAAATAACTTCAGGGTACTGGGGTAATTGTTTTAAGGATTGGGAGCATAGGTGTTATTTTCCTCAGTCCCTCCTGTGCCAAGGAAAAGCACTGAAAAGAAGAGAAAGCTTACAAGAACAAGTGTAAGAAAGCTTCTGTTTTATGAAGCCTTGGATGCATAGGGGACTGGACATCTTCAGTAGATGTAACACATCTAAAATAAAAAGACATCTTACTTCTAGACTGTATTAATTAATTAATTTCCTATACTGTATTAATTTTTTAATACTACATGAATTAAGTAGTGGGAATTAAGGAAATATAATCAGAAAAAAACCCGCACACTGTACATGACATAAAATTAAGATTGGATTTGATTTAGTGAGTTGAATTTATCCATGTCAGTTTTTATTATCTGAGTGAGACTTTTAAGCAAACATACAATTTAGTTAATTATGCATAACTTCTTTGTTTGATTTCCTGGCTAAAGTAAAAAGTTAAAAATAGTTCTTATTATTCTGAGACAGAAATGAAAATCTGAAAATCTATTGTGTGATGTACATCAGGAATCCACCGATGTTTTCAGCCGATGTAATTTCAGCATTTGACAACTGGTTCTAGTGAATTATTTTGGACATCGAGCGGCAGGTATACAGTAGGTCAAAACTCACTGATTTCCTGGAAGCAGTGGCACATGCTGAAGAAGTAGACTCTATGACTGATGTGACAGCACTATTGCAAGAATCTATAGCTACCTGGTATTTCTCCTAGTAAGAAGAGAAAGTAGATGGCATGTGATTGAACTTGATTAGCCTGTTATATGGCACTGAGAGCTATGAATGTTGGAGAGACTTGTGTCAGCTTCATGGACTTCACTGCTGATGGCAGTGACTGAACATACAATTATAAAATGCCACCATGAATGTATGAAGCAGATTTTACATTTTGTCTAAAAAGGGTATTTAAAAGAGATGAGAGATATTTGAAGTTATCTAAATGATAAATTCATAAAATAGATTTACATCTGATGTATTATATTTGCAGTGTCATTTGATAAATGCAAATGTCTGTGAATGTCTGTTTACTAGTGAGTAAGTGCTACTGAACAACAGTTATTTCCCTGCATTTATGTGAGTGTTTCATACAGTCAGGATTGTCTACTTCTGTATGCGTAGTCATTGTAAAACACCTAAAATGGCAAAAGAAGCAATAACTGCTGCAGCATTTTAATGCTGTTCTTCAAAAACTACAGATTTTTAAACAGCATCTCCTTAAGGTGATGATCATGCAAGATGAATATACTGGGCTGGAAAGTGATGAATTTGTACTTGCTATTCTGCATTTGGCACAAAGTCACAGAAAAAAAATAATTAAATCATTATTACACATTTATTATGATGATCATGTCTTGTATTGTGGAGAAATTTTAGCTTTTCATGTTTGGTAGGATTGTTGTGGACTTAGAAAACCTTGTGAGACAGAAGAAAGCCAGAGTGATGAAAACTTTTACAGTAAATGCAGATACCATAGCAACTATGATAAAAGTGACGATGTTGAAACAAAACACAGGTGTGAAACATGGTTAAGCAGGTTATAATGTTGTAATGATACTATGGGTTTTTTTTACATGAAACCTTGACGAGACAAATGTGTTTACAGCTTTACCATTTATTTCTTTAAAGCTGGAATTAATTTAAACACAATAACATTAGTGTCATTAATGACAAGTTTACCTGCAAGGACTGAAAAGCTTTTTTGAACTGCTTGTAAAATCAGAATTCGAACTATCTAGACATCAGAAAACTCTTGCTGGAGCTTGCTGCAGGCTTTTAATGCACAAACTGCATGTTTGCGCTGTTTTTTTGTTGTCGTCTTCTCCTTTCTTGTCACCTGTTCTGCATTGTCAGAGAGAGACTTGAGGAGGAGATCTTTGTCCTGAGGTAATTGAAAGACAAGTAGACGTTGTGCTTAGGGGCCTGCTTTAGTGATGGATTTGGCTGTGCTAAGTTAACACTAGGACTCCATGACCTCAGAAGTCTTTTCCAGCCTAAAGCACGGTATGATTGTGTTTTCAGAATTGTCTACAGCACTTTTATCAGTGGTGCAGGTGCTCAACCAGCCTGGTAAAACAGGACACTTAAGTGAAGAAAACTTTGAAATATGGACATTTTTCTTGAGAATCACATTTTGGCATCCTGTTTCTTAAGGAAATCTTTGATCTTCTAACATTTTCAGAAGGGGAATTCTGTAAAAATTATGAAATTTATGTGTTTTTTTTTTTGAAAGACTACCCTGTAAAAATCTCTTGAGAAATAAAACTATTTCAAATCTTATCTCCAAACAGTAAAGGCACAAATGGTAAAATCTGTTTTAGGTACTTGCATTCAGTAAAGACAGCATCTGAAATCACTGGTAATGTCTTGCAATAGATCCCAAACTTGTGTTACAAAGCGACTAATTACACGCACTGCCTTAATAATTGTTTTCTGTTGTGGAGATAGTCAATAATTTTTTGAGGCTACTTCTTAAGAAGACTGTATTTTCTTTATATGTCATCATTATTGCAAACAAAATTTAGCAATCATAAAAGAAATCAAACTATTGTCAATTTAAACAGCAGTGATTTCTCATACTGTGTTTATAGAGGGAGCCTTACATCTGAAAGAGGAAATATTTTATTCCTGCTTAGGAAACATGAATTTTGGAATCTGGAGGAAATACCAAACGTCTTAAGATTCAGCTGGCAATGGGCAAATGGAAGCTTGAGGGGTAGCAACCACAGACCTTCTGGGTGAACTTATGTCTGTAGTTTTTTAATCCATCGGTTTCCTTTACTTTATTTGCTTTTCAACAAAGCAGATTCCTTTGGATTTGTGACCTGTCTGTGATCAGCTTACACTTCATTCTCCACTGTCAGCTTGAAAGGTTCTTTCTCAGTTGAGTAAGGTTATGTGACCACTGTAGAAATTTGTCAGAAATGCAAAACCACATCAATTTTGTATGCTTCATTATGCTACCTCAGATCTGACAACATTTTGCATGTGTAACATCAGCTTTTTTTCAAATAGAATTAGTTAACAACTTAAATGTTGTGAGAGAACATCCAATAAAGAATTATTTTCCTAACGATTTATGGTAGTTTGTATCTTAAACCAGACAGGAAGAAAAGGAGTTTAAAAGCCACATAAAAATTGTTTCTGAAAATCTTAAATTTGAAAGAGAGTATATAAACACATGTTTGTAACTCAGAAGTCTAGGCATAACAGAATGTTTTCCTGCAATCAGGGTTATAAGGTATGGCATTATGCAATATGTGTACTTCCTTAGGGCATATTTCTACCATGAAAAAAAATAAAAAAGAAAGAAATCCCAGAAAGGATTGGAATAAATGTTGTTTCTGCAGCTGAAAGACAGTCAGTGGAGGTAGTACTGTCACTTTTCCTAATTCCATACATAGTGGAGTCAGCAGATATAGATATATATTTATATATACATATCTATATCTATATGTATATGTAAAACTTCCAGGAGAAGTACAATGTGTATGCTGTGGAAAGCCTGGAAATTCAGTTAATTGAAGACAGAAACTGCTGGCATATATGAATATTTTCTTCAGCCTTTTACTTAAAGAAGGAAAGGTTTAGTGTGTTTGAATATCATGAACTTGTGAAGTTCTTAACCTGAAATTTACAGAGCTTGAGAAGCAGTTTTATCCTACTTTATTGTATGAATTAATATGAGCTAGAGGCTTTTCTTTTGGTTGAGTTTCATTTGAAGCCAGGTCCAGCATTGTTAGAATCATGATAGTACATTTAATCTGGATCTTTCAAATCATGGGAGAAAACCTTCTTCAGAGTGGAATATCAATATGCAAATTTAGGATTTTGCTTCTTTTAGTAAAAAATAAATCTTCAGTTTTGGGACATTTTACATACATTCTTAGTGTGAAGCCTAAAATTACCAGAATCTGTTTAAAAATTTCTAAGGACAGAAGTAGTAAAGAAAGAATTATTTTTCACTGCACAATGAAGAAAATATTTAATTTTTATACTGCAGAGGACATTAGTATTTTGGTGCTGATGGCTTTAATATGCTTATTAAGCTATAACTACATCTTCTACATCTGATAGGGATGCATATTTCCTGTGACAGCATGATGATTTACAGTTTCTTAACAGCCTGTTTTTGCACACTGCACCTACTTCTTGAGTTGGGGAAGAGTAGACTTCAGGGAACATTTTTACTGGAAATGTGAGATGGGAATTCTATGTCCATTAAAAAATTAGCTTAATATGACTGTTGAATGGATAGAGACAAAAATTGAATGAGAAAACATGAAAAGTATAACATGGTGTGAGTTTACTTCAAGTAAGAATTAGGAAGTTTTAAATCTACTTCTTATTTAGGGGTACACATCATTGTTAGATACACACGTGTCCAGGAAAGCACGCAGCTGGAAGAACCTGCAACTGGGATGACACCAGGAACAGCCCTGTGCTAGCAACAACTAGTTGTAGCAGGCTTCAGTAGACCTACTGCAGGGCACAGCTGAGTCCCTCAGCTAAAGTGACAGTGCTCCTGGGAAATGGTGGGGCTAAAATGGGGGCCTAGCCATGTGAAGAGGGAAGAAAAAAATAACTCTGCAGACACCAGGGGTAGAGGGGGAGAAGGTGGAGCTCCAGGTTTCAGAGCGGATGTCCTCAATGTCCAGGCATACCCTGAAGGCAGATTGTGGAGAGTCTGCACTGGAGCAAGCAGTGAAGAAGAGAAAGGGTGGTGACAGGGAACAAAACTGCCACAGACAGTAACTGTTAAGTGATGACCATACCTAGAATTCCCCAGCCACCGTGTGCCTCTCAGGGTGTGTGGAAAAGGTGTCATTTTCATTTGTCTTTGTTTCTCACCTCTATCTTACCTGGCAATAAATTTGATATATTTTCTGCAAGTGGTTTTTTTTTTTTATGCATGAAAATAATAGCTAAATGGTCTTCCTATCCTTACCCATGAGTTGTTTTTTTTTTAACTGTCCTGTCCTCTTAGGGAGGGAGGGTAGAACAGCTGTAGGGTCAGTATCTCAGGATGGCCAAGGTCAACGCACCTCAGAGGTGAGTCATTTAGTGAATGAAATATTTTGCTATCAAACCACAGGAATAGAAAAGTAAAATTACGTTAATGTTCTGACATTTCTTTGAAGTCTGTTTAGTTGTCTGCTTTAATTATTGTGTTTCAGTTAATCTCTGTGATGAAAACATAGCAAACAAAATGCTATTTCATACTTGCCCTAAAGCATGTCTCCTTTTTCACACAGTATTATTCTTTGGAATATTAAAATGGGAATGACTGTAGTACATGCTTGTGGATTTTCTTGTGCTATCCTGGGGTTTTGGTTGGGGTTTTTTTTTGTGGCAATGATAGCAAGGAAAAAATACCTTCTTATTTCTCAATTTCTGTTCTTTATTTTTCTTACATTCCTTTGCTGCCTTACTTGTATAAATTCAGCAAGAAACAATATTATGTTTGCTCTACGTAGGCAAGAATAGGTTTTTTGTAGCATTTCTTCTTTTCTTTTATTCTCAAAAATAATATATATGTCTTGTTTAGACTCTGAGGGAGGTGGAAAAAAAAACCCACCTCAGATGGCTTCTTCTCTGCCTATCAGAAGCTAGGCCCAGTCACATGTTAATGAGCCATTGGGACGAACATAAGACAGGGCTCCAGAGACATCCATAGCTGAACAAAAAGGGTTTCAAGAATAGGTTTGACTTCTTGGCGGGGGTGACTTTGAGGGGCTTGTGATAGGTGTGGAGGAGGTGCAGGTCCGATCATTTTTTGCCCTGCACCCTAATAATAAGACACTCTCTCTCTTCTTTGGCTTGCCTCCCTTTCCCCTCTTCTGGTGCACTGCAGGGAGGTGATGTGGCTGGGTGCCAGTCGGCTGGGGGAGGCTGCAGCCCCCTGGCTGAGGGACCTTGGGTGACCCCGCTTGCCAGAGCTGGGATGCCACATGCCTGAAGCTGCACCCTGGTGGAGGTAGGGTGTGGTGGCAGAGTGTCCTAGCTGCTGCCGGCATGCTCCAGCCATGCCAGCTGAAAGCTTTTTTCTCCTGTCCGCATGCCAAAGCAGGCGGGTGCAGAGAGGAACCACCAAGCTTGATTCTTCTCCGCAGAACAGAGCAGTTACTTTGATCATCACAAGCCTGAAGTCTACAGGATTGGTGAGCTAGCCTTAAAGAGGGAAAAAAGCCAAAAAGCCCAAGCCCCTGCAGCAGGAGGGAGTTTCCTGCTGGTTGGCTGATGCGGCCGCCATTTTATTCTTACCACATGTGTGGGCCATGTGACTGCCGCCATCCCAATTTACAGGACAGCAGGAAGAGAAGCCTTGTCACAGCTTGCTGCTGAGAAAGACTCTGAGACTGCTTTGAGTTAGCGGGAGTATGGAGCCCAGAAGGGCACCTGGTCTTCCAGCTTGGCGGAACTGTTAGTGCAACACAAGATGAACGTTTGTAACTCTGAAACCTTTGGCAGAATGTTGGGAGATTGGGATTTGAAGTGTTGTAGGGGTGGGTCTCCCCTTCTACACTGTGCTGTATGTGTTCCTCTGCGCAGGGAACCCAACCTGAAGCCATAGACTGCTGCAGAATGCTTTGCCCATTTCTATTTCTCAGAATGTGTGCAATGGCATTGTGAGGCACTGTCTGTTTTGTTTGTGTCATCTACTTGGGTTTTATTTCGTTTTGTGCTTAGATGGAGATTCAGTAAACTCTTGTGTTTCCAGGAGCTGCTTTCTCTTCCCTGATAAATTCTATCCTCAACCTCTTGAGACCTGACTTCCTTTCCTTTTGGTTTTGGGGACTTTTCCCCTAACCTGGGACAATGTTCAAAATCTGCATTGTTAAGACTTTTCATGATAACAAGCTGACACTCTGAATTGATATCTGAGGAAGGGTATAGAAGAGTTTAAAGAAATCTTTGATAGTCTTGCTTATACCTAAGGAAATCTTTGATTTCCTTGCTTATACCTAGTGTGCAGTTACTATATGCATAGATGGCTTTCACAGAATTACTTCACTTCTATGTATGTGTAGCTTGTCATGGTAATGTAACTATTAGAAAAAATAAACTTCAGATTTTCATAGGTTACATGAAAGAATATCAGCTCTTTACATATACTCCAAACAGGAAAAAAAAGAAATTGCTGTTCTTTTAGGAATGCAGTGCTGGGCAAGAAAGATAAATATGGATATTCTAGCATAGATATTAGAAATTTAATGGCATGGCAGTTATAAGGTGTTTTATCAAATACAATTGTCCAGAATGTTAGCATATTTGTCATTCTTCATCTCTGATCTATTTCCAATTTGGTATAATAAAAAAGAAAAAACAGCTTTCATATTTCAGAAAAAAATCTGAACTTGTGGCTATTGGAATAATTCAGAATTGAATTATGTCTGCATGGGAAAAGAGTAACAGGTAATGTTTTACATGCTCATTTGATGAAGTAGCACCTCTACTGACGTCTCACTTTACCTGCATAAAGTAAAATGCAGAACAAGTATCTAGTTCAGTCTTAGGAGGTTTAAGGAAACTTTTGCCAATGAGCTTGTCCTGGTTCTACATTTAAGTTTTAATTTATTTCAGGTAAGAAACATGAAAATGCAGGTGTATATAAATGCAACAGGAAAATGGCATCTCATACCTTGACATGTGATAAGTCTACCATCCTGGTAGCCTTTACAGCCAATTACAGCTATGAGCAGTGCCAGCTTTTCTCAAGAAACTGGTGGGAGATTGATCAGTTCTACAAAACTTGCTACCCCAAATGCACATCTTGTTTACAGTTTTTTAATCTTTGCTTTGCTGTGCATTTGATTTTGCCAATTGAATTGTCTGAAGAGAGAACTTCGCTCTGGCAAAGTTTCAATATCTGAAAACAGGTTGAAATTGTAATGCGTTAAAGCATGGCTTTAATTTTCTTTGTTTTCTGGGTTTATGGTAGAACTCCACTTCTAATGATCCTGAAAAAAGAAGAGTCTGGCTGGCAAGGATAGATGTGGAGTATAGACACATGGCTTAGCAGTGGGCTTGGTACAGATTGGTTAATGGTTGAACTCAATGACCCTAACAGTCCTGTCCAATCTAAACAATTCTGATTCTGTGCTACTATGGTATGGCTTCATATTCCCTTTTCTACTGGTGAAGTTGATCAAGAGATGGAACAGTAGTCTAATTTTTTCTGAAGCAGTCAAAATTGTCACAATTGGTTATCAAGGCTTATATGAAAATTATTAACATAAACAGTTCTTGAACTTCTAGCTCAGGAGACGGGCCATGAATTTTTCTGTCCAGTGCATTGAATTCAGTTTATGCAAAAGTTGAAAGGAAGCATAAATGTCCTAGCACTTGTTAGTATGTCCGGGTGGAAATCATAAGAAGAGCATCTTAAAAACTTGGTTTAGTTTCGCAGCAAAGAGAATGAATACAAAAGCATGGTAAATGTTACGTGATTGAGTCTTTGTTCAAGGTGGACTACGGTTCAAGTTTTTTTGTTGCTGGACAGGGGGAACCTGCAGCACCAGCTATTCCTGTTCTATAACCAGGATTGGTGTCTTTCATAGGCTAAATAATGTTTTTCAATAAAAATTAAAATCTATGCCTTAGTAAAATTCAGCATTAGACATGAAAGTTGAATGAAAAGTAGTTTATGCTTTTCACTCGTGTTTGATAATTGAACTAATTAATAAACTTCCATTTAGCATTGTGTATAGTTTATGTTAGAAAAGTGTTACATAAAGATATGATTATTCATTATGCATCTGGTGGGTGTATAGAAAGTACCTATCAATACATAATCTTCAAAATGTGGCACATTTAAAGTTCATGATGAAGATAAGCTGATCTAAAAGTAAGTGCAAAAAAGATCCGCTGAGCAAACCCAGCTACTTTTACCATCTGTACAATGTTAATGATGACCTTTCAACATCTGGTCAGCATTCTGCAGCTAGTGTAGCTGACTGGAAAATTAAATACATGTATTCACATTTTATTTATGTGATTGTGCGGGAAGAATGTGATGGGTTATTTTAATTTTAAAGTACAACATATAAAATTCAGTTTTGTTTTCTTTCTTGGATTAGATATCCAATGTGATAATGGTAACTACTTAATTCCAGAAGAAAGAACATTATTTTTTTTTTCTGTCTGTGCTCTTTGGTTTTCTTAATCAAATGTACCATATTGTTTTCTTTTTTTAGCAAAATTATTTAATAGATATTTAAGTTTAGAGAATGAGAAAGTTAACTGTCAGTCTTGATGACATTTTCTATGAGGATAGAACACCACAAATCCTTTCTCTCTCCAGCTTTACTCTTGATAGGAACTTGAGCACGTTGACAGCTCAACAATTTGAACTGGTTGGGTTTTGTATGTTATTTAAATAAAGACATTTTGCAGTAATTTTTGTTAATACTTCTAAAAATCTGGTCTCACTCTTGTACTCTTCTAGTGTTAGATGTGTCTGGTGTGTACATTTTTTATGTATGTTTGTGTTTATAATTATGTCAGAACTGGGAGCAGGGAGCTGACCAACAGAAAGGCTGTATTAGAATATTTTTCTGTTTATAGCTGCTGGCAGCCAAGGAAGGATTGCTGGTTTTCTTTTTAATACTTTGTTTCTTTTTAAATTTGAAAAAACATGAATAAGTGTCACAAGGTATCTTTTCCATTTTCATAGCTGTTTAGGATGTATTCTTCTGACCTAAATTATTCCTGTTACTTCATTAAAAAGAGTTATCTAAAAGTGTGACAACACAACAGAGTAATAAAACTAGTGTACGGACTTTTCTGTACATGCTGTACATATTTAAATGACCCCATGGGTCTCCCAAAGCAAACTTATAAATTCCAGATCTTTTACCACGCGTCTGCCAGTGGCATGTAGCCACCCACCCACACAGATTTAGTCAAAATAAATGAAATTTATTCTAGTTCAGTGAAGTGAAAAGGCTTGTAAAATATAGAAGTAGTCACTATGTTGGCAAAGTTCCTAAAACAAATGGGTTTCTTGAATGGTGTTTTGTGGGCTTTTTCTTCTGCAGGGCAGTGCACAGTTTCATACTTCCTTAAATCCTTATGTGTTCCTTCTGTTTTCCTTTGCAGATGGGGTTTATACAGATTAATGAGGACTTCATATTTATAGAGCCACTGAATCGCACTTTGGCTGTCACAGGTCATGCACACAGGGTGTACAGACGAAAAAGATCCATAGAGGAGAAAATTACTGAAAAGCCAACTTCTCAGAATCAGTACTGTGGTGTTGTTACAGGTAACATACAATTCTCAATCTAATAGGGTGAACATCTTTTCAAGATATGTAGACAGTAGTTCAAAACAAAAACATATCCGATATTCATTTCAAAACAAAGGCATATTTGATTATTCCTGTGCCAAAACTTACGGACATTGAGGTAGCCTGCTGAGGCTGCTATTTCTTTTGTCAGAAGAGGGAAATGTTCATTGAGGAATAGACTTTGCTCCTTAATGTCTTGTTGTCTTTGAAAATAAAAAATGGGTTATTATTTTACTCAACTTCATAATTACAACCTATTTCTTGTCCCTCTCTTCTACATCCTTAGTGCATGCAGTACTTGTAGTTGAATTTTTCAGTTTTAAACCATTAGCACAGTCCATCGTAGTTTTGGGTAGTGATAAATATTGAACTTCCAGATGGATATGACACTGAATTTAAGTTGTTTCTATAACAATATTCTTGTTCTATGATTGACGCTTAGAAAAATTGTATAAAATAATCATAATACATCTTTGTCAATGCCAGGTAGAAGTTCCTGATGTAGAAGGATTAAGAGCATGACGTAAAAAAGTCTCAGCAGGAAGGTTTATCACTGGAAGAGGTTGCATAGAGAGATAGTGGAATTCACAGCCTCAGACATTTAAACACATAGCTGGAAATAGCTCTAAGAGAGGTAATCTTCCTTTAGCACTTGCCCTGACTGGAGCAGGAGTTGGCCTAGCTGGCATCCAGAGATTCCTGCTTGCCTAAAATTTTCTGTGCTACGTGTTTCTTCCTGAACATTTAAACTATTGTGCCCATTTAATACGGTCACAGAGTAAGTGTGACAGGGTTGGTCTTTTTCCCATTTTGGCAGTATTGCTTTTTATAATTGGACATTCATCTACAATCTACAAGATGAAACAAAAGATGAACTAGCAAAGCATGGGATTTTTTGCAATTGTTAAGTTGGATTATGACACGTAACTTTAAAGTTCCTTAGGCCTTAAACTTCTTTTCTAGGCATTGTATTACTTTGCCATTGTTTCTCTAAGATTGAAATCTTCTATATTAGAAAAAGTTCTTTACATAAAGTAAAGCTGCATATTCTTCCTTATTAAGTGAATTAGGGCACAGATGCTTGCATTTGGGGCTGAGAAAAAGTGAGATCATGAAAAGTCTGCATGAGAAGTGTGCACTGGGAAAGGGAAGAGGACATGTGATAAATAGCAAACTGTGATGTGTGTAAAAATCAGTAAAGTTGCAAACTCTTTGTAAGGACTTTATTTTTCATATGACATTCATTACCTGTTATCATTTCACTTTCTTTTATGATCTAAAATAGTAAAGTCAGCTTATTCTCTTCTAGTAAACGCATGCCCAAGGCTGTGATTCGGTGCAAATCGACGATCAACAAAGATTATATTTGAAATATGTTTCATTATCTTTACTGACAGGCTGAAATATAAAAACAAAAGGTCAAGGTATGCATAACTGATTAGCATCTGCTGGCATAAACTTATGGTCAAGGGTTATAAATATATGCAGTTTCAAACTGTCACTGTTGTACTAGTAAGACTATTCCCTTACTCTCCCACCACAAGTTATTCTGCTAAGCAAGACTGCGCTAAGTTATATGCATGAAGGCTATGTCTATACTAGGAACAATTTGCTGGTGTGACATATACTTAGCTAGTAACACTGAAACTTTCATGAGCACAGCTTTACACTGGGTCGAAGTAACAAAAATAAGTTTTTACAGATGCGTTTGAGAATTTTAAGTAAAATCCTAAACTAAGTAAGTCAATGAAATAAACATAAAACAGATTACTATATGGGTGGCTGTGATGCACAGCTACCTTTGATTCAGTAGTAGCTGTATTACCCATAGAAACTATTATCTCAGTAATATGACAATGCAGCAACCTATCTTGCAATGGGATTTCTAGCTTCTACTCTGGGACAGATATTTTATGCTGCTGGTTTTCAGCCAAATTGATCTCAAAGAGTGGCTGTGTATCAAGGAAGTGGGTATTGCCAGTGATGAACTGTAATTACCAGAAAGAATGAATGTCTGTGCTAGAGGTGTTGAAGGATCACTATTGGAAATAAAAGCTTTCCATGCAGAACTAGAAGCAGCAATCAAAGAAGGTATTGTTTCTTGTCCATTACTGTTGTGGGTTAGGTTGAAAGATGCGTTACAGACAAACATGTCTGGAGAGAACAAAGAGTTTGTTTTTGTGAATGGGCTCGTTTGGGTTTTTTTTTTTTCTTAATTAGGGGAGGGAGAGAATCATACAGGAGCAGATATTTTCTGGATGATGGTAATTAATTCGTTTTTCACAGAGACTAGTGTGTGAGGTATCTTGCCAAGGATACAGTCAATCAGAATTTTTAATCCCTTCAGTACCTGTAACACTGAAAGCCTTGTTTTTTACAGCTCAGTTGTGGCTTTGTTCTGACTTGGTATTGGGGTCACTCCTGTTTAATGTCTTTATTGATTAGTTGGATGAGAGGAGTAAGTGCACTGTCAGTAAGTTTGCAGAAAAAAACGAATTGAGTAGGTGTATTGGTCTGCTTGACAATAGAGAGGCCCTACAGAAACAACTAGACAGACTGGATCTATAGGTCTATATCAATTGTATGAGCTTCAGCGAAAGCAAGTGATAGATCCCACACTTCAGTCACAACCCAATGTAATGCTACAGGCTTGGTGAGTGGCTACTTGACAAAAAGAGACCTGGGAGTAGATTGATCATTGGCTAGATATGGGCCAGCAGTGCTCTCAGGTGGCCAAGAAAGCCACTGGCATCCAGGCTTATATCAGAAACAGTGTAATCAGCAGGAGTAGGGAGGTGGTTGTACTCTGGTACTTGGCAGTGGTGGGGCCATACCATGTACCATGTCCAGTTTGGGAAACCAAAAAGACATAGAGGTGCTGGAGCAGGCCCAAAGGAGTGCTGTAAGGTTGGTCTGGATAACAGGCTTTGTGAGGAGTCATTGAGGGAGCTACGGCTATTTAATCTGAAGAAAAGGAGGCTGAGAGGAGACCTTATTGCAGTCTGGAACTACCTGAAAGGAGGTTGTTGATAAGAGGATAGTTGTCTCTTCTCACAAGAAGCTAGTGATAGGACAAGGAAGTGGCCTCAAGTTGCACCAGCAGTAGTTTGGGTTATACATTAGGAAAAACTTCTTCATTGAAAGGGTCATCAAGCATTGCAACAAGCTTCCCAGGTAGGTGATTGAATTTCATTCATAGACATGTTTAAAAGTCATGTAAATATGGAGCTCAGAGAGATGGTTTAGAGATACGCTTGGTACAGTTAATAGATGGATTCAAAGTTTTTGAAGATCTTTTCCAACCGGAACTATTCTGTGATCCAGTGATCCTATACTTTGTTCTGAGAATGGTGTGCTCATTCAGTTAGATCAAAAGCAGATGTTTAACTTTATGGAATATATATTGGACAGTCAGTCGGGAGACTTTTTTGGGTTTTGTTCTACAGCCTGTTTCCATGTGATAATCTTGGTCACAGGTCTAGATCTATGAGATTGCATTATTTGGACACTGGTGCTACTTGAGATATTGGTTGCTATTTCTTGAGTCACAAACAAATTGCCACTCTGCTTTAACACATTTGAATTGCTATCCAAAGTATAAGGGAGGTGTAGCTTGTGGCTTCCTAAGCTCAGTATTTCCTACCTAGCAAAAGTACTGTAAAGTCTGTAAGGCTAGGGTACACATTTCCTTTTCACTGGGAAAATAAAGGGAGTGATAGTGCTTTGTACCTGGAGCTCAGAGAATGTTGTTGTGTCTGTGGGTTTAACTGTTCAGGATTCCCGTAGTCATAGCCAGTTCACGGTGTTGTATCAGACACTTTATGTAACCTGTGGTTATAGTAGCTGGATTTTCAACTCCATTAGGTTTTGTTACTTTTTGTTGTGGATTTTTTGTTGTTTTTTTTTTTGATTTTGGGAGGTTTTTTTGAGTGAGGTGTATAATATTTTTTTATTAATGTTCTTGTTATTTTCTCTAATTGGCTACTGAAAGATTGCTGCAGGATTTCTAGCCTTCTTGCTGGAGTACTGAGTTGTATCTAGCTTGCCATTCAATCAACAGAGTTTAAGTAATAAATTGATATGGAAGCTTCCTATTTTCTATAGTGGCACAAAATATATAAGCCTTATTACACAGACACCTTCTGTAGCATTTATTGTTATTTTGCCAATGCATTTATTTTTTTAAATGAATTTATGCATTCAAGTGTTTTTTTGCTTGATTTGATTTTTATCCTGTTAGCACATGCATTATTGCTGTTGGTATCTTTTTTTTGCATGAACTGCTATCTTTTACATATTATACTTTCACTAATGAGCAGTTCTTCATAATTTTTCTTGTTTATGACTGTGTAACAAAAGTGTTTTTATATAGAGCCTGTTTTCACTTTTATTTGTCAATTCTCATGGCAGTTGTTTGAGCACCAGCAAAACTATTAATTCAATTAGTTTAAAGGTCTTAGAGAAGAGTTAAAATTTTCAGATAAAACAGATCTTGTGATGAGGAATTTTGCCAGCAATTTGGAAAAAGTAGGCTGGCTGGGAACAGATTGCCCTTTGGTTTATTAACTCGGCAGATATGTGAGGCAAAAAATGGACATTTTCTCTTGTTTTTATGGGACTGTGATGAACGTAGTGCACAGTTAGCTAAAAGTCATAGACTTATGCGTTAGCAGACTTCTCGAGCAGCTTTGCAAATATTACAATTTTCAAGCACTAGCTGCTGTTTTTTTACAAAGTGAACAATTAATAAATGGTTTTGTTGGAGACTGCACTGGAACCAATCACTTCTCCTAGGAGGAAGACAGATTGATGAGATGGCTCATTTTTTACCCAGATGAGTTGACTATTTGAATTTAAATCTATAGCCTACTCTTGCAGCCCTAGATTTTTGTATGTTAAGTGATAGTTCTGTAGCTTGTAGGGTGTATTTTTTTGGCACAAATCCTAACACTGAAACTCCGATTTAAAAGTATTCTTAAAAGAATGAAAAAAACACAAACAATGCTTTATAAAGTAGGATGTGAATCCACAGTCAGCAAACATAAGTGAAATGAGAGACTCACTGTGCACATAAGATTAAGGAAATATCTGAAGGATCAACATACAATAAGACAAAAATAATTTTATAATAGATTCAGATTTAGAAATTGTTTCTGCTTCTAAGCAACCAACCACCTAAGCTTTATTTCTGAGAACATTATACATTCTCTATTTTAGTAAAATTGTATGTTTAGCAGACTTACATTTTCACCAGTTGTACAGGAATCCATTAAGCCTTGAAAAACATAGTGAGATTGACTAAGTCATTAACATATATAATATTTAAATACCGAAAAATAGACACATTTTTTAACATGGATGCTTCACAATTTTTTCATTGAAAAGTATTATTTATCTTATATTAAATCTGTATTACCCATACATTTATGTTAAACCACTGATCCTTCTTTCACTGGTATCTTATATTTTAAACTTAATTTGTGAGTTTGATGACTTTTAAGGTTTGTTTTTAGCATTTTCCTGAAGGGTGACTTAATTTTTGGCGAGCAGTCACGTTATAAAATAAGCTGCGGAAACCTTCCTATTAGAGATGAGATTGATTAGAGATTGAGATCAGTCCCAGTGGCTTTATGTCCTCCCAATCGGATCTCACAGTTTTGCTATTACAATAAAGAGTTTAATTTTAAACTTTGTTTTAAATTAAATAAATTTAAATATCATTACCGACTGTCGTGCATATATATATGATCATCTTCTCTCTTGAACTGTTTCTCTGTAATTAATTTCTCTTTTTCCATATGTAGTGTAGTAGTAGTGGTTATTTTCTAGTGTTTTTTAGAAGAGGACACTTAAAATTAGGAAGAGCAGTAATTACTAGCTTGCCATGAATGTTAATATTTTTCTGATTTGGAGCTTTCTATAGGTTTAAAAGCCTGTTTCCAGGATTTTGTTTTATAGTTTAACTGTTTATAGTGACAGCAGACTGACTTTGAAGGAGTTTTACTTCTCTTCCTTATTTCCAGCAAACCTACATCCTACCTAATGTTCTCTGTCATTCATTTGAAATATTCTTTCATCTTTGTGAATCACCAAATTGTTCCATGTATTTTCTTAATACTGAATTTGTGGCAAATCTGTGTTTGTCATCTCTTATGCTAAGATTCAGTTGCATCAAGGTGATTTATAAAGATGGATAGGTAACAATTCTGCAGTGTCAGTGAGATTGCTTTCTTGTCAAGCCTAGCATGAATTTAGTTTTCTCCCATAAACCAAGTTAAGAGGCATGTACTTTTATAAATGAGTTGGGTGGAAGGATATAAAGGATCTAATTCTCTTATTTGGGCTCCTGGATAAGAGTCCCATTTTTCTACTGTGAACCAACATTTATATGTGGTAGAGGGCTTCAGCCTGAGCCTCAACATTGGCAGTGCTTAGTAAGAGTGTATTAGAGTTCATTGATACTACATTCCATATACTATAATGACAGGCAGAAAAACCTGAAAGTACTGTGGGGTGGTTTGAAGGATGAGGTTGTCAAGCAATATTTTATGTTACAGATAAAAGAAAACCCAAGAATCCAAAGGGATCAGAAAATGGAAGAGGAAAACGGTACTCCTACAAGTTACCTCAGGAGTACAATATAGAAACTGTTGTGGTGGCGGATCCAGCTATGGTTCTATATCACGGAACAGATGCTGCCAGAAGATTTATTCTAACCATTTTAAACATGGTAGGGAATTTCAAATTAATTCATCATTTTTGTATGCAGGCACCATGGGCTGATTTCATTTTTACTTGTAATTATTCTGATTGACTACCTGTTAGGGACAGTCAGTATGCGACCATCTACATACTGTGAATTTTTACTCCATTTATTTCTGAAGGCACGGTGCTTCAGACTTCTCTGTACTGTTGGGTGGTGAATTTTCAGGGAACCTGGAAAAATGAAGCTGAACATGGTATTTTGGTTAGAAGGCAGTGATGTTTCTTTGAAGGTTGGGATATTGAATAATTTCCCATGATCTATGCTTGTTATGAAATGATGAAGTTGTTACAAAGAGTTGTGTGATCTTTAGAGACTGAAAAAACAAAGGGTAATTCACTCAGGCAATTATAGTCCCTCCAGGCCATATGTGGACCTTTATTGCACTTGTTTGATGCATAAAGAAGTAAACACTGGCATCTGTAATGTACAATGAAAAACTGTTCTAAAGAGGGAGCATAAGCTGGACATAATTATAAACCTTAGCTGTTTTTTGGCACCAATTCTTACACTAAAGGGCCATCTAAAATTATTCTTAAGAGAGTGACAAAAGCACACATAATGACAGGAAGAGTTACTGTCTTGTCATGGCTGAGACCACTTAAGTTTTGAATTTAAATGAATAGGAATTTTCATGTGAATACTATTGCATGTGTGTAAGCATTTGAGAAAACAAGCCGTGGTTTATAAAGTGAGGGTAAAGTGTCTTTTATTATGCCCTGAGAGTGATTACTGCTTGAACTCTGTTTTTGCCTTCCAAAGACCAACACAGTACATTAGCTTACTGTTATGTTGAAACTAAGGAAAATGAAATCACAGCAGAATACAAGAAACAGTTCACGTTATTTGGGGTTCTGGGGTTTGTTTTAGTCTACATTATGATGTGTTGCTGTACAAGCATGCATTTTTATTTATTGTTTTTTATCTTAGGTTTTTAACCTTTTCCAGCACAAGAGCCTTGGTCTACAAGTAAATCTTCGGGTGACTAAGCTTGTACTCCTTCATGAGACTCCAGTAAGTATATATTATGTTTGTCTTAGCCTGTGGAGGATAATGCAACTTGACTGATTTCATTGACATTAATGGCTAAGAAATTTTCTCAGTTAGCTTTTGTGCATCATTTAGTAAAGATTAAGCTTGTCATGATTTATGTGCCGTACATACTGACTTTTTTCTACGTTTATAAAATTTATATATTGTATTTAGGACAACACTGATTTGACTTACTGGTTTTTCTACAAAATACTATGGAAACCTTTTAATACTGTAATTAGTTTATAAGTAAAAGGGATTACCTTATCCATATCTCTAGTTTTACAGTTATTACAATTTTCCAGTGAATAGGTATTTCTTTCTTTAGTTTCCTTACAGCAGGTGCAGAAATTGTATTTCATGCTCAAATTCTGGGTCTTCATATCATTAATTTTTTCTTCACTATGGACATTGAAAAATCAAGACCTCAGGTGAACAGATCCACATCTTACACATGAGAAAGGTGGACTTTGCCTCTGAAGTTCAAGACATACTATCATGAATATATTATGTCATCAGAAATTGTTCTTAATTCTACTTTTATAACCCTGATTTAATTAATTGTTTTGTTGGTTTTTTTTATTTTCAGGCAGATGTGTATATTGGGCATCATGGAGAAAAAATGCTGGAAAGCTTTTGTAAATGGCAGCATGAAGAATTTGGCAAAAAGAATGACATACATTTAGAAATGTCAACAACTTGGGGAGAAGACATGTCTTCAGTTGATGCAGCTATATTGATCACAAGGTACTATACTGAAAGAGGCGTAAAAAGTAGTCTGTGACCTAATGTGAATTTATATCAAAGAAACTTAGAGATGACCAACACAGTTCTGTTTTGTGTTACCTAGTTTTTTTACCTTTAAGATTTACTATGTTATTTGTAGTATATCTCTGATCAGTAGTAAGAAAATTGAATTAGAGAGTTTTTGAGTTAATTTGGTAGATTGGTAGGTAGTATGTTAGTGCTACAGCCAGAAATCAAAGATCTGTTCCTCTGATATTTTTTCAGTGGTATTAAATCTTTGGATTATACTCTCTCCCACCTCAGAGATGCTTATGCTGCTAATGAAAGCACTAGTAGTGTGGTTTGCTGTCTGTGGCAATGTGTTGCTAATCTGGGTTCTCTCTGCACATCATCAAGTTTATGATATAGCTAATCCCAAGTGTATAGCTCTGCCACTGTTTTATGACTTCAGAGTTTCGTTACGTTTTCCAAACAGAACAAGCTCCTTTGTCACAACTTCCAAGCGGTTTTGGACAGAAGGCCTGCTTTAATAAGAGAAATAATCTTCTTTAGCCAAATGAACTCCAAGTGCTTGGTATTTTTCTAGTAAAAATGTAGTTTTTGTTATCTACCACATTCTGTGTCAGACATCCTAAAACTTACCAGTACCTTTTTTATTCTGTGTCATGTCATAATAGAACAGAAGTAGTAGTTTGGAAAATCTTGCCTGTGTTAAGAAGTGTTAAGAGTTAAAAATGTATTTGGTACTCTGCAGAGCTAATTTTAATGCCTACCTACAAAGACTGAACTATGTACACAATAGAGACTTAATAAACAGTCAAAAAGCCACCAGTGTCTTTTCAAGAAAAATATGCATTTCAAGACTTACTTTTGCCCCTGCTGCAAACAAAATCAGGAAAGATTCAGGGAGTATGATAAAAATAACTTTAAAAATTGAATTGGGCAGAATCTAACTTCACTTGAAAGTCATGTATCGTGCTGCTTTTCTAGTGAATAGGTTAGTTAATCTGTGTCACAGTGTTTCTTAGAAAAACATGTAAAATTAAAAGAATAAAAAGAATAAAAATCAAGTGCTGTGCAGTGATCTGGTGGGACAGCTCACCTGACTGGAATGTGGTCATGGATGGCTATATCCTTTTCAGGAGAGACAGATCAGCAAGGTGAGGTGGTGGAGTTGCTCTTTATGTGAGAGAGCAACTGTAATGTCTTGTGTTGTGTCCAGGGACAGATGAAGAGAAAGTTGAGAGTTTGTGGGTGTGGATCAAGGGGCAGGTTGGCATGGGTGACAGTCGTTGGTGTCTATTACAGGCCACCAGATCAGAATGAGGAAGTTGATGAGGTCAGGCAGCTGGCAGCAACCTCACAGCTACAGGCCCTGGTTCTCATGGGGGATTTTAACTACCCTGATATTTGCTGGAAAACCTACTTCAGCCATCCATCCACAGTTGTGGAGGTTCCTCCAGTGCATTGGTGACAATTTCTTGATGCAAGTGGTGGAGGAGCCCACTAGAAGAGGAGCGCTGCTGCATCTTGTATTGACCAACAAGGAGGGTCTAGTTGGAGCAGTGAAGATTGATGGCAGCCTTGGTTGCAGTGACCATGAAATGGCCAGGGTCTCGTGTTAGGGACAGAATACCTAGCAGAATTACAACCCTGGACTTCAGGAAGGCCAACTTTGGCCTTTTCAAGCAATTGCTAGGGAAAATCCCAGGAAAGAAGAAAAAAGCATACTATAGAATAAAAGCTTTTTAAAAAAATACAATCTCCTGTATCTATAATTTTAAGATATGTGTTTTTATGTTGCATATTTTTAAAATCCCACTAATTTTATGTCATCATATGTTGTTGGGTTTTTATATTTTGTTTTCCTCTAAAGTTCAAAATGGTTGAGTCCATGAAACGCTAATGTTTGCAATTACAAATACATGTGAGAAAAACCTACATTACATTTTCCTGTCAGCTTTTTATTTCAAAATTTAGCACTCAATCTACATGTGTTCTGTATGCTCATTCAGATCTGTTCTGTAGCGTTACACCAATCTCGTACTAACAAGTTTTAACACTAAATGTGGTCAGTTGTTTTTACCTTCTTTTTTTTTTTTCTGGAGAAGAGGAAAGCTAGACAATATTCAGACAAAAGTTTAAAAATAAGGAAGATAGTGCTCTGAAATAAAGAGTATCAGAATAGATGATTGTGTCTTATTTCTAATTTGTGTTACTTCAGCTTACAACCATGGATCTCTTTGTACACTGCTGCTAAAAAGTTGTTAGAATTGTCTTTCTTATGTAAAAACTTGTAGGTAGTGCTCAAGTCACAACTCATCTTGCTCTTAGATTAACTTAAAGGGTTTTTAAATTGATGCTTCTAGCTCTTTCCAGACCTTTTCCTATTTTCCATGTTGTTCTTGAAGCACTAAAAATTAATAAAGGCTTGTGTGAACCGTAATACTGGAGCCATGAAGCATTTGCCTTCATCTTTATCCCACGATACTGTTCACTCCTACTTCTTGTTTTCAAATGCCCATTTCTTTCTGTTGTTGTCATGCTGTTGCCTCATCTGATCAAGTTTGGGGGTCCAGTTTGGCTGAATTAAAATTGACTTTAATAATTTGTTTGACTTTTTTCCTGTTTGTGTTAAACCAGAACTCATTTCAGGCTTTATCACTAATGCTCTCTTACTTTCAGATCATTGTTTAATGCTAAAACAGTCTGGATTCGGTTGGACTCCATCTTTCCTTGGTTTCCTAGCATTTCTGTATCTGTTCTGAGATGTGTCTATGTTTACCCATATGAGGGTAGAACTACTGAATTACCTTCTCACCTGGTGACCCCTTCCCAGCAGAAAGGGTAAAAAGAGAGAAGACCCACAGACTGAAATGAGAATGAATTTAATGAAACAGCAAAAATAATACCAAATGCCAGTATAAAGCATGCAAAGTTACACTCAGCCCAGTGAATGCATGGTGGTCAAAACAAATGTGGAAACGTTTCTCAGGAACAGAATGCTAAGTGAGCCCATGGAGGGATAGGGAGATGCACAAAAATGAGGAAGTGGAAGCAGAAAAGCAAGCTTACCCAATTTTAACAAGTGAGACATTTTTAACAAGTGTAACCTGCGGGCCTTCTCAGATTAGCTGCCCTGGTTTTTGATTCTCCCAGTTTGAGCTCCTTGCTGACTTGAAGTAGCTGATGATTTGGCTATGCTTCTATTCTGGCAGAACCAACACAAGATGCTAGTAATACATTCAGTGAGTTCAGTTACCATGATTTTAAGTTGTTATTTTTTAGCTTGTCTGAAACATGAACTTTAGAAGGAGGCATATTTGTATTATTTTTTCAATCTCAGTTCAAGTTTGCAGAGCTTAAGTGATGTGTTAATGACTTATAATATTTACAGTATTTCCTGATTTGCTGCAGTGCACTGTTGAGTACACACCAGTGCATTTGAGGTTTACTCTCAAGCTGCTGAACAGTTTCTGAAATAAAATTTGAGACAGTAAAGTTTTAAATGTTTTTAAATTCCCAGTTGAATAGTATGTGTGCAATATGGAGGGTTTTTTTACCTAAAGTGCATTTGTTAGTTTTGTATGTATATGCTTAGTTTATATGTAGGAATCATGTCAGAATGTCCCATTATGTGAATTGAGGAAACCTGTTGCTTGGGTAATAAACCTCACATATATCTTAAAAAGGTGTTGGTACCAGAATCAATGGCAAAACCAGAAATTAGACTGCAGTTTCAAGCCTATACTAGCAAAATGATGAAACATTAGAGAAGTACAGAAGTGGAAAGTAAGGTTAAATCCAGAATGAAGGTCTACAAGCCTGGTAAAATCCATTATACGTCCTCTTCTATTCCTTCTTATCTCAAATGTAATATATAGAAGAAAATTATAAAATGGCTTGCACAAGTAGGGGTTTTTACTAATATGCCTAGAAGAAGTGTTAAGCTTATGTGAAATGACAAATTAGTGCAACTGTTAATAAAAAATGTCTGGATTCTACTTTAATCTTACACTGCTGTTATTGAAGTCTTTTGTATATCCCATATACACATCCGGATTTATTGTAACAAAGAAAAAGCATTGAAATATTTTCTAACTAGAAATTGCATTGTTAGTCTTTGTTTGCTGTGAAGGCCCTTCATAATATTTATGCATCAACTAAATATATTTTTCTGAAACAGTGGATTAGTGGCTAACCATTCTTGCTTAGAATTCTTTCCTAGGGTTACCAAGGTTAGAAATGAGTCTTAAATCTCATGAAAGCTCTTATTTTCTCTCACTGAAACAAGAACATGTTTTCACTTCCCTGTACGTGTATAGTAGCCATTTAAAAGTGCAGGATACTGTTCAGAAAGGGACTTTAGGGTGCTTTAATGAACTTGCTTTCTGTGTTAGACTCAGGTACTACTCAGGAACGGAAAAGCTTCTGTAAGCATTAATGGTAATACAGTATCTGCCCTATTTTGCTAATAAAAGGTAGGAAAAGAACAAAAGCAAATAATCTTAGTTGCTTTCCTGAAGGCTTTGTAGTGCACTTTATTGCTCTATTTTACATCTGCTCTTTATTTGGATGAGTTTTTATCCTATCTTTTTTTCAATGTGTCAATTCCATATAGATACATATATAAAAATAATGTAGAAGTGTTTATATGTGTATGTGTGTGTACATAGAGATAGAGGAATGTAGTTATAACATGATGGAATATTTAAATTATTGTGTGGGAATCATAGAATGATATCTGTGAGTCATTGGTATGTCTAGCTAGAGATTTAAATCTTTAATAAGAAGCCATCTCAAAGGTATACAATATGTTAATATTCTTGGAAATTAAAGGATAATTGCATACATATATGCATAGGTAGTGTAACCATAGACAGCATTAGCCAAAAAACAAACCAAAACTATTACATAAGCAGAAGACTCTTGGATGTTGGCAGTTTTTAAATGTTAGATGGTATCTTTTACATTTAAAGTTATGCGTTCATTCTTTTTTTTTTTACTTCTTGTTACATCAGTTAATATTTATGACAGTTGTATGAGTTTGCATAGAAGAGAGTTTATGTCCCATAAATTGTCTTTACACATGTTCTCTTGCTTCACCAAAAGTCCTATATTTCTAATAATTTTGTCACATGGCTTAAAAAGACTGAGTCCTTTGTGTCATGTAGCACAAAACAAAGAATTTTGTTTAAATGTATAAGATGTTCATTCTGTATCTGATCATAGTTTATTTTGAACCATCTTTGTGTTTATTTCCCAGAGTTTCATTATTAATTCATTTGCAATACTTGTTTCTAGTATTGTTGTTTTGCTTTCTACTTTGTAATTTTCTGGCAATAAAATATTTATTATTATATATTATTGTGGACTAAACTCTGTGCTGGAAATACCACAGTGTTTTCCCAGTAAGTTACAAAGTGACAGTCTTCCACTACTAGAATGGGATGTCCACAACTTATTTTAACCACTGAGTTTTTTGGTTCAAAACATTTCTGACTATCTCTGATCTAAATGCTGGATTACAGAGTTGCTTTTGGACCTGAAACTAACCACTGAAGTTATTTTCATTCCAAATGAAAGAAAGACTAGCTTTATAGTTGTTATATTTCAAGATAGTTATGTAGGGGGAAACAGGAATGACATACAATGCAATTTAAATATACAGTACATGTTTTGTCACTTAACTGCTTCTAAATCTGTTATGAAAATTAATTGAAAATGTAGTGTTTTGAAAGATTATGGTCTTTGCTTTCCCATAGTCTTTGTTGAGATAATAGTGTGCTGTATTTATTCATTGAGCCATTGAAAATACTTGTAAATAGGTCACCCAATCATTACCAGTCTGAGAGCTTTGCTTGGTTAACATTTTTGTTTTCTCCTCCAAATCTAGGAAGGATTTCTGCGTACATAAAGATGAACCATGTGATACTGTTGGTAAGTAAACAAACATGAGAGACTGCATGTGTAAACCACTTCATAAAATGCTATATAAATACAGATGTGAAACAACAGCACTGGATGCAGAGATGGATAGCTGTAACTAATTAAATTGCAAAATACATCTCAAATGCCTTTGTTAAAATTATGTATGCTTCCTGTAAAATATTGTCTAAATATGTTTCCATCTCATTCATAGGCCAAACTTTTTTTTTTCTTTTTAATCTCACTGACAGTGCCATGCAAAATTTGGTTTAGTCCTTAATTCAAAATATGAAGCTAAAGAAACACATTTGTGATTTTTTTTTCATGCAGTGGATATATTTTTGGTGTGAATGTGTTCAGCCTAAAATAGTAAAAAGACTTTTTCATAAGAATATACTGTAACTTGAAAAACAAGTCAGTATATTAGCCAAAAGTATACAGGAAATAAAGTTTTCAGTGTTTATATAGTGATATGCAAAATGAAGTAGAGACTTTGTCTAATTTGGCGTTTTGTGGAATGGCTCTTATTGACTTCCCTACGCTATTGACATTTGGAGTGTTTTTCAGGTATTGAAATGTAATCCATACATGTAGATCTTTCCAAATTGCTGTAGTCATGCAGCAGAAACTAAGGTAATTATTTTTCATCAGATGATTAATATAGTGCATTTCGGTAAATTCAGTGTATCTCTTCTTCCATACTCATTTACAGAACTGTGGGTCTGTGCTCACTTTTAAGAAGATCATGTCTTTATCAGGTCCACCATGACCTGAACTAGTGACAACTTTTTCATTTCTCTTGAAGAAATTTTTTTATTGTCTTACTGGCATGGATGAATTATGTCAATATTTTTTATAATTGCAGCTTTATTTGTTAATTGTTCAAAGTACATGTAGATAGATGGTTCATTTTAACATCTTTTCTTTTACTTTTGATTTCCCTAGGAAAATTTAGATGATTATTTTTACCCTTACAATATGAGTAAAAGTTAATAGAAAGATAGACAAGGGCAGTTTAATCTTACTGTAGATCTTCATGCAACAGGTAAAAGGATTCAGCACATTCCAGAGATGTTTAACATGTTGTAAATGATAGAATTTGTTGAAGAAAATAGATGAGAAATGATATTGCAGTACCAAGTATATAATTCCCACAGCTTGCACATAGTTTACCCCTCTTTCCCAACCTACAAAATTCAGAAGAACAAACCACAATACAAAATTTGTCTACCATAGAGTAAAATAAGGCAATTCTCTGGAAATGCTGACATATCTGTATATGTACATGAGGCAGTTAAGGTGACCTTTGCAGTATATTACACAGTCTAGAAGCAAAATAAAAAAATATTTACAGGACAGACTTCATTACTGAACAAGTTGTCACATTGAGTCATAATTCTTCTCAGTGATGCATGCTAAACAGATAAGTACTGCATTTGTTCTTTCATTAAATGCCAAGACCCACCATTTTCAGACTGGATGTGAGTACCCACTTACATCAGATGGAGTAAGTGCCCCCAACATTCTGTGATTCTGTCATATAGACAAAGTTTTCCTGTATTTAGATGCAGGTAATGCATTGTCTATACATTCAGTCTTATTATACTGAGACTTTATGCTCTCATCAATTAGTACTTTTTAGTTGTCTGTTAAAGGCACTGAAGATATGAAGATTTTATATGAAGATTTAATGGTTTAAATGTAACATTAACCAAAAACTGTTAACCAGAAAAGAATACTCAGAATCAAAATCAAATGTGAGTCAAAGCTTTCTAGAAATAAATCTACTTTTGATTTTGAAACAAAATTCATGATGCCAATCTTCAAAATACTCCTTCATGATGGCATTTAAGGTGCACAAATGTACGAATTTGATATAAAAATGTAATTTTTTAAAAGCTCTGCTTTTACCAGGGGAATTGTGGAGCCACTTTCTTATTTCAGAGTGTCAGTCTGGAGTAATACATTGTTCTTGAGCTTCCAAGTGTCCTTGAGCTTCCTCTACTTTGTTGGCTGCAGGACTTTTTTGTCCCCACAGTTCTGCTCATGTGTTTGTTCCCTGAATGGAAGTCAGATCCTGCTGCTCCACTGATTCAGCTTTCTGTAGCTTAAAGACCTTGTTTTTCTGTATGATCATTAGTGACATAGTATGAAAAAAAAACTCCAGAGTGCTTGTTTAGTGATGTAAGAATATGAAGATAGTTATATACAAATAACATTTGTTTTAGCTAATACTCCATTGGTTTTGGCCTGTAATTGTCCAAGATTCTTTTTGCCCCAGAAGACAAGCAATTTTTGGAATTATTGTATTTCTGTCTTCCAAGCACATTTTGTTACCTTCATCAGACAGAACTTTTATATTTGTGATGATTTAGAGTGGTTTCTTTTTTTTTACTGTACTAAGGACATGTAAAATTATGAGTGTAAACGTCTCAGTGAATTTCTGAAATATCTAGCAGTAAAACATTAGTCAATTTTGGACAATTAACCCTGTACTAAAAGAATCAGCATTAAATATAAACTGTAAATGTAACTGTAATTAAATACTAAACTAGTACATATTATGTTGATCTTGTGCATTCATTTTCTGGTATTATCATAGAATCTTAGAATGTATTGAGGTGCAAGGGAACTCCAAAGGTCATCTTGTCCAACCCTGCTACAACAAGCAGGGACAAGAGAAAATGGGGTGAAGTGTTAGTGGAGATTCAGATTGTTTTAGGAAATACTTCTTCCCAGAAACAGTGGTGAAGCCTAGGAACAGGTTGCCCAGGGAGAGGATGAAGCCACTGTCCCTGGAGGAGTGCAAAAACCAGGCAGACATGCAGTTTTAGGAGATGGTTTAGTGGTTTGGGGTTGTAGGGTGGTCTGTTCCACTTAATGATCTTGAAAGTCTTTTCCAACCTTGATAATTCAGTGATTCTAAGTGGATAATTTGATGAACTTTAACTAGGACAGTTTGCTTAGAGCCCATCAAGCCTGACCTTGAATGTCTCCAGAGATGGGAGACATTCTCTGAAGGCACCGCATCCCTAGGCAACCTGTTTCCAGTTATCCACCACCCTCATGCTAAAGAAATTTTCCTAGTGTCCAGATGAAATCTACTCTTTTCTAGCTTAAAATTATTACTCTTCATCCTATCATTCCATGTCCTTGTGAATAGTTCTTCCCCAGCTTTCTTACAGGCCCCTTTCAGGGATTGGAAGGTTGCTATGAGGTACCTCCAGAATCTTCTCTTCAGGCTGAACAACCCCACCAGTCTCAGCTTGTCTTCATAAGAGAGTTGCTTCAGCACAGTGATTCATAAAGCAACTCGTTAGTGGGTTATTGCACAAACTTTAATAGCAGCGGATGGAAATCAACAGATATTTTATGATTCCCTTCAACAGTTAGGCTAATAAATAAAACCAGAAAAACTGTTTCTTGAAGCAAATATATAACATATATTTGAATTTCCCTTCTTTTGCATCAATTTTCAGCCTCTGAGACATGTTTGTTATGCTTCATTTGTTGTTTCCTGCTTGTTAAAGTGAGAGAGCTTTTAGTGTGAAATAATACAAGCACAGGCAGATTGTGAAATAAGGCTTGCTTTGTCTTGGTTTCAGTTTGGAGACCTGTTAATCTGTGGGAACTGAGGGAATGAGCATTTCTAAGGGAGGCTGTTGTCTCCATAGGCAGGGCTTGCATTTTTGCCTCTCTAAAACTTCATGTTGCTGGGCAGGATGGGCTTGGTGGACTCTGACCTGTGTTTTCTTCAAAGAAAGTAAAAGATTGAAGAGGTACTGCCCCCATGTTCTAACTGAGCATAAAAAAGACAGAGGAAGTCCTCTCTCTTCCAGCCTTTCCTACTGTCAGAAATGGATTCTGCAGAATGTTTCTGTTCTTCTAGAAGATACTAACTGGGGCTTGTTGTTTATATGCACTAGCAAATGGGAGCTTGCTTTCTTTCTTCTGTTAGGTGCAATTTTGGAAGACAAGCACTTAAGGCAAGTCATAAGTCAATACTGTAGTTTGTTCAGTTGCTGACACTTGCCAAGGGTGTGTGAGACTTCTGTCAGTCAAGGCAGATAGCAGTGCATATGGTTCGCAATGAAGTGTGTTGTTTACCATGTCCTAAGTTTTACATGCTTTTGTGTGAGCAAGCTTCTCCACAGCACAAACAAGGCTGAGTGTAACAGGTGCGCCAGAACTAGTTCTGCAGAGGATGGAGCGTAGAACACATGCATTAATATTGTATCAATTGCAACAGTAGTAGGGTAACACAGAATAATTATCTTGGAATAGACTTTTGATGGCAATTTCATAGTCACTGAGCTTAATTTTAATTACTTATCACTTATGATACTTAAAAAATAAGTATTTTCTTCCATGGTGGGATGACCTGTATGACTTGAGTGTTGGAATTAAATGGTATCAGCTCTTCAGGAAGGACAAGCAGAGGAAATGAGTAGGAGGCCCTCTGTGGGGGTGTACTATAGTCCACCTGACTAGGAAGACCAATGGGATGAGGGTTCTTAGATAGGACTTGCTTCATGTTCACAAGCTCTGTTCATCATGGACAACTTCAACCACACTGATATCTGTTTGTAGGACAAGGAGTGCACCCAGCAAGTTTGCTGCCCTTGACACCAGGAGAGCAGCCTTTGACCTCTTCAGGGACCTATGGGATGTAGTGCAATGGGATAGGGTCCTTAACAGACTGGTAAATGAAAAAACTCATTAGCATTCAAAGACCACTTCCTCCAAGCTCAGGAGCACTGTACTCCTATATGAAGGAAGAGGCAAAAATTCCAGGATGCCTGCCAAGGAATTCCTGGAGAAACTTAAACAAAAGAAGGAAGCCTAGAGTGTGGAGGCAAGGATGCATAGCCTGAGAGGAGTATAAAGGTGTTGTTTTCACAGACAGGGATCAGTTTATGAATAGATAGAATTAAACATAGCCAGGGACATTAAGGGTTTTTATAGGTATAACAGTGAAAAAAAGAAGACAAGGGAATATACAGACTCACTCTAAAAGGGAACAGGTGACCTGGTAAGCTGGGGTGTGGAGAAGGCTGAGGTACCCAATGACTTTTTTGCCTTGGTCTTCACTGGCAAGAACTCAAGCCATGCCACCCATGTCACGGAGGTTAAAAACTGGTACTGGGAGAAGGAAGAACCACCTGTGATAGGGGCAGACCAGATTTATGACTGTATAAAGAACCTGAGAATTCACAAGTCCATGAAACCTAATGGGATATACTTATGGGTTCTGAGGGGATTGGTGGATGTAGCTGCCCAATGATTTTGCATCACATTTGAGAAATTATGGCAGCCTGGTGAAGTTCCCGCTGACTCGAAAAAGTGAAACAGCCCCTGTTTTTATAAAGGGAAAAAGATAACTCAAGGAACTAGAGGCCAGTCAGACTCACCTCTGTGCTTGGCAAGATCACGGAGCAGATCCTCTTTTAAGAAGACTGGAAGATTGATTTTTCATGTTTCCATCCAGTTTCAGGAATTTTCAATCATAGAATAACAGTTTGGAAAGGACCTCAGGGATCATCTGGTCCAACCTTTGGCACAGTCTACATAAGGTGACCCAGCAGCCCGTTCATCTGAATGTTCAACATATCAAATTTTGGGGAGTCCACCATTTGCCTGGAGAGATTATTCCAATAGCTGTTCTTGCAAAAAAGCTTTCTCTCTTGTGCCTAGAATTTCCCCATTACCCCATGTCTTTCATGTGTGATGCTGTGTACAAAGGATACCTCCATCTCTCTTGTAGCCACCCTTTAAATATTGGAACATATTGGTAAGATCTCCCCTAAGCTTTCTTCTCTCAAGGTTGAACTAAATTCTCTCAGATTTTCCAAATGTGGCAGACTTACCAGTCCTTTGATCATCTTTGCAGCTGTTCTCTGTTTGTTCATCAGCCTGTCCACATCTTTTTTGTGTGGTGGAAATCAAAACTGAGCACAAGTGTTCCAGGTAAGGTCTGACAAGCACTGAGTGGGATAATTACATATTTCTCTGTGCTGGTAATGCTTTTGATGAGACAGCCCAGCATCTTGTTGACTCTTTGCTGCAGTGGCACACTGGTGACTCATAGAGAGCTTGTCACCCCACAGACATCTTTCCACAGATCTGTTCTCCATCCAGGTAAATGTCAATCCATACTACACACCTAGATTATGATTTCCTAGGCACAAGACTTGTTTACATACATGTCTATGGCCATGCTGTCCTGAAAAAAAGCCCAGTCTTGTCTCAGAAGCTTAAGCAGCATTGGGCTCCGTTTTTTACTTGGATGAGTACACCAGGTGCTGTAGGCTTACCCTGCTCTGGCGGAGGGGTTCAACTTAGATGATATTTTGAGGTCCATTCCAACCCATAACATTCTGTAATTCACAAGGTTCTTTTTAGCCCACTCTTCCAGCCTATCCAGTGAAATCTGTAAAGTACATTGCTGGTCACACAACTTTTGATAAAGACAGAATGCCACTGGCCTTTTTGATCAACTGAGAACACTGCTGATATTTAGTGTTGATTGAATCTGTACTCCCAGCCATTCTCCCCCAAGGCTGTAATGCTGCATGGTATTGATGTGAATCCATGTGTAGAATGCACCACTTGGCCTTATTGAAGCACATACAATTGGCCTCAACCCATCAATCCTGCCTGTCCTGATCTCTCTGATCTCTTTGTAGGGCCTCTCTGTCCTCAAGCAGATCAACACACCAGCCCAACTTGGTGTCTGTAAACATACTGACAGTGCATATAACCTCCTCATCCAAGTAATCAATAAAGATACTAAATAGGAGTATGCCCCATACTGAACCTTGGAAAACACCACTTATGGCTGGTCACTAACTGCAGTTAACGCTGTTCATAACACAGGAATGTGTTCAGGCAGGTCTTGAACATCTCCAGAGAAGGAGAGTCCACAACACCCCTGGGCAGCCTCTGGCCGTCTTGTTGGTGTTTGACCCAATAGAGCATATGCCTTTCCAAACTATGGACAGCTGTTTTTTCCATAGGAAAGCCATGGATGTTCTGGTTCAAGGAATAATAATTTTGAGAATGTAACTGTCTCCTGTTATTCATTATAATGTGCAAGGTAATTTTGTGTGTTTGTTGATAGTAGTAGTACTTATGTCTTTTTGTTTATGGTATGTATTTGTGTAATAGGTATATATATTAAAAATAATGCAGTATATTTAAGGTAGTATTGAAGGCTCAATCATTTATCAGTTACTAAACCAATTTGCCATATATTGTGGTTATTTTGAGGTATCTCTAGGGTTAGCAATTATTTTTTCTTACATTATTATGACAGCTATTGCATTCATTCAATACATCATTGCACATTTCAGTTGAGATACATTAAGTTGTGCTCTCTCACTTTTAAGTGAAATGCATGAGTGTACCTAATTGTTAAATCTCAGTAGATTAAACTACATGCTGAGATGCTGAATTAGATTCTTAACCTCAGGAAGTAGTCCTGTAATATGCCACAATATCATCCACAATTCTTCATAATTTCATGTGTAACTATCCATTCTGTGAAAACATAGTATAACTTTGTCATTTTCTACTGATTATACTACTTTTTTTTCTAGGAAATTTTTGTGTTTATGTGGTATTGCTTTCTGTATTTAGTCTTAACTTACCTGAGGTATTTCAAGGTATTTAAAATTCTATCTTCAAATGATTTAAAATAGGGCATTACAATGCAAGTAATGAGAGGAAATGGCCTCAAGCTGTGTCAGACTTAGACATCAGGAAAATCTTCTTCACTGAAAGAGTCATCAAGTGTTGGAACAGGCTGTCCAGGGAAGCATTTGAATCACCATCCGTGGATATGTTTGAAAGTCACCTAGATACCATGTCATGACATGGCTTAATGGTGCGCTTGGTAGAATTAGGTTAATGATTGGATGTGATGATCTTAAAGGTCTTTTCCAGCCTAAAAAAAATCTATGATTACACTGAACAGCATTTAGAGTATTTGTACTTTATTCTGCATCTTCAATTTCTTTCACAGGCAAAACTTCAGTCTTAATCAGAAAAAGGCATTCCCACATAAGTACAAAAGATTCTGTAGTATTATTCAGTGCCTATTTGCTTTTTCTTAAAGAAAACAAAAGGAACTTGCAAATGATTTGTCACAATAATTTCTGTTAGTCTTGCAAGTAGTTCCTTTATGCATGATTCTGTCAGCTACTCATGTTGGATTCAGAAGTTAAATAAGGTATCAGAACAATACTGCCATGGTATGCAAGAGATGCTTGACATCAAGGCTAGGGAAGGGTGGTGAGACACATGGAAGAGGACAGAAGTGGGCATGCTTAACTAAGCTCAGGTCTCTTCCGGCAAACATTCTTTCATCCACAAGAAAATTTAGTTTTAGCTTATCAGACAGCAAGAGAAACAAACAAGTGATTTAGGGACCCACTCACTGCATTGAAGAGTGAATTATGTATTGTGTCATTGTAGGAATAAACATAGGTCTAAAGAAGGTATAAGCGAGTGAAGATTAATTGGTCTCATGCATGATTTTGCATCTGTTTGTTGCAAAGAAGATAGTACCAAGTCGAAGAAGGCACCAGAAATTAAATTATAGGAAAATCCACTTAATAGAGTGTCAAGGCTAGAGTCTTTGTAAAAGATAGTGATACATTATGAGTGGATTAAATAGGTAAGGGGAATTTATGCTCTACAAAGCTTGGAAAGATCAGAAAAATTATTGCATTGAGTGAGACAAGAGATTAATTCAAAGGCATTTTAGTGCACATAGTTGTACAGACCACAGGGGCAACTTTAGTGGGTGCACATTTTGTGAATACAAGAACTGAAACCAAGATGTCAGGAAGGCAAGAAGAGAGATAATTTCCTGGGTGAATATTTTCTGTGTTTGGGTGCACTGATGCAATTCTGAATTACCTCTGGTCTCTAATTTACTCTGAGATACTATTGTATTTCGACCCAAGTATACAGATTTATAGGTTTGTTGTCTTTTAAAACATCTTAAAGTGAACTCACACTTCACAGCAGTAGAAGCAGTTCTAAGAACTAATTTGACCAGCTTACACTGCAGAACAGCATCTAGTCATCACATTTGAGGAAAGTCAGATTTTGTCAGAAGAACAATAGAAGGGATGATTTAAAGTAATACAGCTATTGCACTAAAATAGAAATAGAAAGGCAATAAGTGTTTTCTGCCTTTTTTTTTTTGACAATTGGGTTAAAACATTTAATCATCTTGAAATTAAATATATACTCAATATGTGTCAGTGTAATTTTCTTAATGCTACAGAAGTTATATAAAATTTCTGTGTAGAAAATAGCAACTAACTCAAAACTGATCTTGAGCTTCTAAAGGAACTTCTAAAGAACCTGTACTGCAGATAGCTGATCTGGAAGTTTACCCTTATACCAGCAATTTCATGAAAAAGCAGTTCTGTGCATTGTTCTTCCAGGGCCTTTGGCATTAAAAGTTGAGGCTCTTTTTTTTTTAACATGCTTTGAAATAATATATTGCTGTTTTTTAATATATTCCAAACATTTAGAATATTTTTAAATTGACCAAGCCTTTCTGTATGTTATTTTTGTAAAAGTCTGTTTAAAATAGTGCTTACATTTAGAAGAAAAAATAAGTTTGAAGAATTGACAGTGTCAAGGAAGTAGACAATAGCAAAGCTGTAGTGAATTATTAGGAAAGGTCATCTTCATAAAATGTCAGTTTTGTTTCTTAATGCTAGCAAGTATTCAAATTGCCATTTCTTTTACAACTCTGAGATTCCTGGCAAAGTCAAATTTCACTTGTGTTTATGGCAAATGTGCCTCTTTTGAATCCAGTCTAAATGTTGTGTTTCCTGCTTTGTCTTTTAAAATCATCTTGCAGCAGAAAGCTTTTGCAAGGCTCTAAAAAGCTTTGCACAAAGTATTTATACTGAGATAAAAAATGAACTTGTTCTTTGCTTTACGTAAAACGTAAGAGAGATGACTTTTTCTAAATACTTGTCACAGTAAACCTTTGTCTATTCCTTACAGATTTTTGAATGGACAAATAATGGATAAGTTATCCAATGCTCATAAGTTCCATTTAATATTCTAAGATGTTTGTTCCCATGTGTCAGATGGTTTACTTCATGAAATGTGTTCTAGAAGGAAGTACCTACGTCTGATAATAAATTTTTCTCTTTAGTCCTTTTTACAATGAAACATAGAAATTCTGGGTTTCTTATGAGACAGCTGGCAGAGATCTTTGTAGAGCTTTATGTTAGAATATTCTCTATGCAGTCTTAATGAAAAGAGAAAAACTGTTCAACACCATTACACTTTGGAACCATCACATGTTGCAGATCCATACTCTGAAGTGGGTCAAGAAGGAATACCCAAAGAGAATACTTTGGTGGCTGTTAAAGATGACACCATGGGTGCAGCCTCTAGCTGAAGTAATCCATGCAACACTTGTCAGCAAAAATCAGAAGTAAACAGAGGGGGAAATTCACTTAGAGTATTACCTGTAGTACTTATCTTGAGAGAAGTGTTTTCTGTGTGGACTGTGTTTTAAAAGAAAATTACTACCTTTCACCAGTTCTGCCATTCCATACCTATAATGACATATTAGGCATTTGTGGTCTGTTCACAGAGTGCAAGAAATAATGACCTAAAATTGTACAAACGTTCAGATTTTTTTCATGTCCATATGGCATAGTCTGATATGCCATATATAGATATTTTTCCCCACTCTAAGGATTAAAATGTAGCAGCTTGTTTAAACAGATAATAATAAGCTTAATAATAAGCTTAATATTTTATTCTGAAACATAAAATCAGATACTTATTAGGAAGTAATAAAGTATTTTTCTGGAAATGGTAGGTTTTTTTAAGTTGTAAATAAATTATGAACTAACAAAAAAGATTAATAATATTTTAATTGGCATTGCTGTGTTTTTTTTCATTTGTATATATACATACATGTGTGTAGGTGTATATATACATACATGTGTGTAGGTACAGTTATCATTCCTGTAGATATCTCTTATTTATAAAGATTATAAAATCATAGTTTTAACCTTTTTTGTCAGCATTTCAGATCTTTGTTAACTATTTTGTTTTGTTTGCTGCAAAGTTTAAGGGTTGCTGATTTGTTGGTTTGGTTGATTACTGATTTCCCGGAAGTCCTCAGTGTCTGGGACTCTTTTCAGAGCAGTTTGTAGTAATTAGGCTTTTAAGTATCATCTATGTGGAGAGTGTTTTTTCTCCTGCATATTAAAAGAAAATGTCTGGAGTACTGAAGAAAATAATTTGTTGCGTTAGTCATTGTTGTGGTTTGAATTTGGGTGGGTTTCTTAGCCCCAGGGACTGGGGAGTTACTGTGGTAACCTGTGATATGTAGCTTTGAATTTGAAACTGAGTTTGTGACTATGCAAAACTGGTACAACTATTTTGGAGATTTGTGTCTCTGGCTTCTTGTGGAGAGGCTTACATTTTCTCTGGTTTTTGTTCTGAGAGGATCAAGTGTTACTGTGCTAGACATGGCAACCATCTTGCCCTTGAAATGTATTGAATGATCAGAGTGGGAGTTATGGAGCCTCAGAGATCAGGAGAGGATAGGTCTTGCCAGCAATCCATAGTTTGCTGATATGGAGTCTTCCTCTGTTCATGGCCTGTAGGAATTAGCAGCTGTAAATGGAACACTGATTTGTAGGCACAGGGAAGAGGGAACAGGGAATTCACCCTTAAGGATCACACTGGCACTGAGGGACATATGCGCTGACTGAAAGAACATTGCATTTCCACAAGGAAAAAAAACTGCTGGAAGTTTCTTTCACCTGACAGAGTGGAGATAGGAGCTTTGTTCAGTTACATAAGTATGTGTGATTAATCTCTGTGTGTCTTTGTGCTGGTGTTTTTATGTTGTATGGATTAAATGTGTCTTGTTAGTTTTCCCCAAATTGAGCTAGTGGGGTTTTTTGCCTGTGAATTTTACAAGTGATTTTGAATGCTCTATGTTTGCTTGTTTGGTTTTTGTTTTGCCTTGTTTTGGCCCATTAATATGTTAACTAAATCAATTGGTTAACCTCACTGTTGACCGGATCCACTGATGAACCAATGACAGTCATCAAGTCCAGTTAATGATCATCCTTTGTGCTCGATAGACTCACTGCTTTGAAAATTCACATTTAAAATACATCTGAATCAAAAGCCAATTGTATTTGGGTATTAAATTATGTTTCTATTGCAGTGACTTGCTAGGTTTTGCATCACCAAAGATTCAAACTAAGATCATGCTGTCAGAAGTGTATTAATGCATGGAACCTTCTTGAGGCTATATCACTTGGTTTGAAAGTTTGCGATTCAGATTGTCATGAGCTTTTCTGCATGTTTTCTAGCACTTTCATCATTGTTTTATACTCTTCTTTATGAAGCTTGGTGTAGAAATTCCAGAGGAAAATTCCATCCAATATGGTTAAGCAATATATCTTATATATATTAGTGTAATTAAATGATACCCATCATTAATGAAATGTGTGAATGGTTTCAGTATACTTGAAATCTAATGCAATAGTTTGCTTCATTGTTATATAGACCAAAAAGTATACTGTGAGCACTGTGAATCCATTCTGTTTTACTCTCTTTTCATTTTAGTCAAACTTGACACTTTGTACTGATGGGTAGAAAGCACAAAGGTTATACTATCACTAAACTTGAGAATATAGCACACTCCTTCATTAAAAAATGCTTAAAATGAAAATCACTTTTTTTCCTTTTTTACTTTGATATGCAAACTTATGTTCTTTTCCATTCTTTCATCTTCTGTTTTCAAGTGTTGGACACAGAAAATATGCATTTCAATTTTATGGAATTCTGATTTCTTATGCACTGGAAATTCAGGTAGACTCTGCTCGTGAGGAGTAATAGAAAGGATATCTGATTGGACCCATATCCCTTATTACCAAAAAATGTTACAGGAACTTTTTACTATATTTTTTATGGTCATTATAGCCTCATAATATATAAATATGTATTTATCTATGTACATATTTATATGATCATATCCAGGTGGTACCAATGAATTGATTTGATGGTATGTGGAGAGTTCTTTTAACAGCACCTAAAATTAGCAAGATTTTGGAGGAAGTATGAAGGAAGGGTTTCAGAATAAGCACAGAGCTAATATTTTGACACACTAAGTTTGAATGTGTTGTAAAAAGAATTTCAGAGAAAAAGAACTTCAAATGCACTAATACTTTATGTGTTTATGACTACTTCATTGATCCACTAAAAAGAGAGAATTCATAGCCATTCTCTAGCCTTTTATATTGCAATATTACAAGCAAAGACATATTCAAGCCATACTTGCACATTGTGAGGTCACTGTAAGAAAGAACAATATTTACATGTTTCACTGCATATGTTCTAATGTGATTTGGATTTTTTTACTGTGTGAAGTGCTGACAGTGGCCTTTCGATGTAGGTAACATATGTGTGTTACAGACATTAATGAGTATGTAAAGGTGACAAATTTGTTTGAATGCTTTATTTGGTAAAGTGTTCTGTCTATCGTCCAGATAGTTTTAAACAGATAATTTTAAAGAAAATTTATCATGTTATGCAGAATAAAATACCCATCTCTGTGGGTAGCAGTCATTCTAGTAGTAATAAACCATTGCTGTGGCTTTGGCCACAATTATATTTTACTGAAGCAGCGTGTATTTTCTCTTGATGTAGTTCCTTATGTGTCTTTTGTAGGGCATGATGGTTAAGATTTACTATCCTGATTGATATTTCACATATTTTCATTGAGTGTTGGGTTTTTTTGTTTCAAAATATATGTTTCTTTATGTACTTTCTTATAGATGAAAACCAGAATAATTCCTTAAAATATGAATGAGATTATGTTAGTGCTTCCTAGCTAAAACTTTTTAGATATTTGACACTCTATGCTGAAGCGATGTGTTCACTAGCAGTACCTTAATTACAACAAGGAAGCAATTGTTCATTTTGTTGGGTTTTTTCTTTTGGATTAACCTTGGAGCAGTTCCATCTGTGTTAATAAGCCACAGGAAGCTGCATTGAACATACAAGAAGGAATTTCTTCTCTTACCTAATGCAGAGACAACTAAACAAGAGCAGCTGCTTAACTCAGTTTCTTTTACTCCACATGTGAAATTAATAACCAAGGACAAGATATTGAACTAGTTCTTGGCTTGGAATTGGCTGGTTTACATCCAGTAGCTGCTACTGGGTGTAGCTTTCACAAAGGATGTTAACTTTAATGTGGTAAAAGTCATAAAGCACTAATTAACTTTGAGGCCTTTGGACACTACTAGAATTAAAAGTCTAAACTAAATGAAATGCTGGTCTTATGGATAATGCACTACACTTTAAAAGGTCAATCCTAATAAAATTCCTTCAAAGAATGCCTAGTGTAAAAACATTACCTGTGACTATACTGACTATTGTTGAGAAAGTCTACTACTGCTAACTCCATTGTCTCCAGAATAAGTATGAAACTTTCATGACTATGCATAGTCCTTTGGGAATAAACTGGGGTCGAGCAGGACAATAGAAAGCAATTGATAGTACTCTCCTTGGATGGCAAGACATTGCTACTGTACTTGAACCTGCGATTTTAGAGACCTTCAGAAAAGCTAGAGAGCATTAGACAGTTTTCAGTTCATACTGAGCATCAACAGGTAGAGGGAGATTCGGAAATTCTCTTCTGTAGATTCCAGCAGGTACATTTTATCCAAATAAGAGTACTTCAGTGTTGCTGTTTAGCCCCAACCAGCAAACTAAGCACCAGACAGCTGCTTGCACCTTCCACACAGGCAGAATGCAGGTTGAGAGTCAGAAGGGTAAAAAACTCATGCGTTGAAAAAATTTGCCAGGTGTCATTGAAGGACTTACATAACCCCAAATTATATTTATCCCTGCTCCACTTTTTATCCCTTATTTGTAAACAAACTGTAAATTTGAAGCTTTCAACCTCTTTCAAAACTCATTTGTGATTGTGTTGTTCAATTCTGAACATTTTTTGTCATGAGTTCCGTGACAAAAAGTTTTCAGCCAGCTCTATTGAGAGCAAAACTCACAGACAAATGACATGTCTACTACTTGAATTTCATGTTGAGTATAAGGCATTGTGCTCACATACTGGCAAACACTTGGATTTTAAGAATTGCTTCTATCTCATTAACCTAGAAACTAATTATGACTACATTTCAAACACTGTCAAACATTTCAAATGTGATCTTTACATGCAAACATCCAGCAAACATGTTGATCCAGAGGGCACCATTCCATTAAAATGATGTTTTGGGGAAAAAATGTCAAACACTTGAAACAGCATCATAGTTGCTTACTCTGAAATTTTAAATAATTGATGATGCCAACAGGTCCCTGCAAAATTTATTTTTGTTTGAGAGAAATTACTATAACCCAAATGAAGCTGCATGTTACTCCAACCTTTACAATTGTAGATACGCTGCTTGCAGGAAGTCAAACTTGAACTTGGAAGCCTACCATTCAGGCTTCTGTTTTTTAAAAATGTAGGTATTACAACCTCTTCAATGCATGTATTTGTCAGGCTGAAATCTCTTATGAGTTCTTCTCATTCTGTGACACATGACTTGTACAGATTTTTTAAATCATTAACACTGGGCACTGTATCATAACTTAACAGTGATAATGTAGGGGTATGGCTCTGCTTTGCATTCAGTTCTTCAGACTTTCAGAGGAAACACCTATTCAGATTTCTACCAATATTGTTCTAGACATCTTTTTTCATTTATGGTATTGTCTGTATACATGTGTGTATTTAATCAAATCCCGTTAAGGTCCCTAGTAAGTGCTTTTAAAGAATACATTTAGTGTCCATTGCAGTCTGTGTAACCACTGCTTGTGGTTTATTTGATGTCTTTTATACTATTGAATATCATAATCAATCATTCCACCTTATGAGTATGTAAACCTTTGTCAGGTAAATATTTATGTATGTTCGGATGGCTCTGACTACAATAAGTTTTTGGACTTGTTTGAGGGCAATAATACCATAATACATAGAATTTATAATAATAAAAAATAATTATGTGATGTTTGTGTTTCTTAGGTATAGCATATCTGAGTGGAATGTGCAGTGAAAAACGAAAATGTATAATTGCAGAGGATAATGGTCTGAATCTCGCTTTTACCATAGCCCATGAAATGGGTCATAAGTAAGTATGCAAACAAAAACTGCAGTATTTGTTTGCACATAAGATTACTACCATCAGGTTAATTTGACTGTGTACATCAGTTTTGTCTTTTTTCTTTTAGGAAGACTTTTAGATTTGATGGAAAAATTTGTGAAACAGTATTTTTTTGTTATTAAGTATGATAGTGACATGTATTGCCATATAGTATGCAAATAAAGGAAAAACCTACAGTTTAGAATCATGTGGGAATTATTACAGATCAATGATAAGCAGGTTATATGGAAGGACTGATGTTGTCTAGAGGAAAAGCAGGTGACCAAAGATGTTTTTTTTCTATTGTGACTCTGATACTGTATATTAGATATATAGAGAGCTGTATATAACAGCTCTGACTGTTGATGCCAAGAAACATTTTAATGAATTCGTAAGTTAGAAGAGGCTTTATTTAATTTGGATTTCACAGGATAGGTTCCATTAAAGTGTATGAAATTGGTCATTGCAACATTAATTTTACTTTTTCCTTCCTGACGAAGTGAAGGTGAAGGTAAATATAATTCACAATTGGAATAGATGTTTTTATTCATTCCAAGACAAAAACTCAAAGCAAAGGTAAAAAATTATCACATTTCACTAATCACATTAGTTTGTGAAAGTTGTATTTGATTCTTGGCTTTAGTATCTTACAAGAAACATTTTTAATTAGAATTTATTTGGATTAAATTTGGTGAATAGTGTCTCAGAATGGAGGTAATAACATCTATTGTTTGAACATACTGCTGAGTGCAAGAAAGAATTAGAATTTAAAAGGTTTTCAATTATAGTTTTTCCTGGATATAAATAAGCAAATTTGGGGCAATTATATAACTTGGAGGAAAAGAGTAATGCTGCAAGAAATAGATGTTTTCCTTTCTTTATTCTTTTTTTTCCCCCAGTTTTTGTAATTGCAGAAAGCAGTCCTAGGTTAATATAAGCTAGCCTGTTTGAGTGATAGACTTTGTTCTTGTTAGAGAGAACCAAGGACTATTGGAAGGAAACACAAATGGAATTTGTTTTGTGGGTGAATCACTGATGGAGCAAATTAGAAAACTAATTAAGTCAAACAATTTAGAAAAATCAAAGTACAACTTTATGACTTGCATAATCAAAACAGGTACAGAGAATAGCACATTTGGCAGTTGAATTACCGGATTTGCAAAAAAAAAAAGGTTTTCAACAAGAAATGTAACATCTTATGCTTACTGAGAAAAAGTCTTATACAAGATCCTACATGTGGAAAATGGGAAGCAGGCATGAAATTCCTGCAGAGTTATGTGTGATGCTTTGGTTTTGCTTGCACAGAAACATAGTTGAAAAGATACAGATAATTGTATTGAATATTTCTGATACATGGAATCTTATGAGAAGTTGTGTTTTAGTTTTTCCAATTAAAATATACATTCTTAATGAAATACAATAGGAAACTAAATCTTACTTTGCAACATGAAGTGTCTTTTTTCTAATCATGTATGTCTCAAAGCAAATGGTCTTCTAATGACTCTAAGAATTACTGTTGCAAGTCCAAAGTTGATGTTTGAGCTTTGGTTTTAAGTATTAAGAGTCAGTATGTACAATCGGAGATTAGAAATTTTAACACATTAATGAATCTTCATTGCTGTCCATGAGATGAGAGTCCTTCTTAAGTATAGAGAAATAAAGGATAAATGTAAACTGCAATATCAGTTACAATTCAACAGTATCAGTTGCAATTCAATTTCTTTTAGGCTTTGGGTTGTTTTTTGGAGTTCTTTTGTCATGGCTTATAAATGATCTCTTTATAGTGTTGGTTGTTCCTATAGCAATGACTACTAAGTATGAAAGAAGCTGGTGCAGAATTGATGTGCAACTGGGTAACATGCCAGTAAACTATCCTCAAATAACCTACATGCTCCCTTCTCTCTCCCATAAATCCCTGATCTCATCCACTATAAGGGCAGAAGAAGCCCCTGTCATTGTGGCCTCCTACTAGCTGTTCAGACTCTCTGTTTTACCTACCTTTGCTTCTGTCTTCAATTTTTGTGCCAAAATAACTGGGACTGATGATAACTAGTGTGTTATCAACACTTTTCTAGTTACCACTATGAGAGACAACACTATGAGAGGTGTTATGGGGAGAATCAAGTTCATCTCAGCTAAACCGAGTACATTGTCTCCCATTTTTGGTGACCTGAGTTGTTAATTCTGACTTCTAAGGACAGAAATTAAGGATTTTTATTTATACTATTCCTACTGCACATTAAACATCAACAGGGATCATTGTAAAAAATTAGCAGAGATTGTTCCAACTGTCTGCATGATATCACATACTTGTTTTTTAAACAAGCTGTTGAGAGTTTATTAGATAAAAATATTTTTTTCAGTTGACTTGACAACGATGTGTAATGTTAGTGTAGTTTATTTGACCAAGGCACTTTGTCAAAATACTTTTAAACTGAGATTATTAATATGTAGTTTATTTGCATAGTGTCAGTTGAAATATTGCTAGTATTTAGTTGGAGAATGCATTCCATAGGATGCTGCCTTCTTTCATATTGTATCTGTCAAATATAGTCTTTGAACAGAATTGTTAGAATGTTTTTACATATCATTAAAAAGAAATAATACTTCTGTTTTTTAAATTTTTTTTTAATTTCAGATAGAAAAGATCTTTTGCTTGTTAAAAGTACATTGCCTTCTTCTTTGTTAATTATTTTTTTCAAAGTGTTACAATTTTATCCTCTTACCCAAATTCCCTTGTCTTCCTCCCACATGCACATGATGTTCCTTTCCTTTTGCATGTGGCTGAATGTTCACAGCTGTGAGTACAAAAAGTTTATTAATAGAGAGGGCAATGTGCCCATTTCTAGTGTAATATATTCTGTAAGTAGAGCACAGAACAGCACCTTACACAGATGTAGTTTCTGGAGTAACTTTGCTTTATAAAATGGGCATATCTGTCTCTTTCATGCAGACAGTGCAATAAGGAAGGCTGCAAAATAGTACATCAGATAAAAGTATGCAGTCATTGCAATTCTGTAGAAGAGATCAAAAGTACTTAATGAGGAAAAGGTTTCTGAGAATGTTTAAGAACATGTTCTGTTGCTACTTCAACATTCTTTTCACTTATTGTCCCAGAAGTTAATATATAGTGATCTGTGCTTCCCTTTGGAAATATCTATTCATTCTGATAGTTGGAGTCTTTGATTTGGACCATTACTGGATATTATGTTTCATGTACTATATTGGGAGGTAAAGGCATATTAAGGAATTTATCCTATTGGATTAGCTATGCAGTTGAGTACTTTGACCTACCTTTGAAGGTCAAAGCAGAATTATTACACAAGTATAGAAGCTGAGGTATTGGAAGACAATTTGTATTATATAGCAGCTGAAATACTGGAAGACAGTTGGTACTAGTGCTTACTGTTGCTGATTTACACAGTTGTTACAAGTACAACAGTTTTTACCACTTCTTACCTTAAAGACAATAGATAGACTACAAAAAATATGTGTATGGTAGTACCTTGGGAAAAAGGGTTTACACAGATGTTTGCCTGTAATGGTGACTAGTACACTTGGTTTTTGAAACAATAAAGGCCTTGGTTCAGCTCAGCACACATTTTTTGGGGGGTGATTTTGCAGAGTACTTTGTGACAGTCTGACTTCAAGAATTACACTTCAGAATGGATGGGAAATAAAAGTAATCAGAAATTTATTTATTTGTTTATTTGTAATAAAAAAAAAAATATAAATATGTTAATTCCCACTCTGCAGAAGTGGTGGCTGTTATTTCCATAATAAACAGTATAAACAAGATTTTGAGTGATTTTATACCTTAAAAACCGAACTTCAAATCATAGTGTATATATGATACTGATAATACGTTTGCAGTAAGGAAGTACAAAAGTTGAAGACCTGTGAGCAAAATGTATTGCACGTGCAGACAGTAAAATGTCATTAGATTTTTTTGTGTCCTCCATTATTCTAAGGGATACAAGTCTGGAGATACAGCTACCTCAAATTCTGCATGTGAGGCACATAAGAAGAATGTAAGGAAAGAACATAGTTTTGTGTAGTTGTTTTTTCCCATTCAGACAGTTGAGGAGAAGACAGAAGCTATAATGAGAATCAGATTTGTTTACCTCAGTTACACTGTTTATAACAAAATTATCTGATTCACACAGAGGCAGCTGCTCCAGTGCTCCAGATTGTGGGGTGTACATCACTGTAAGAGATTGAACATTCTGATAGGCAAGATAAAGCTCTGCATGGCATTTCAATTACTTTCATTATTAACACAATGTGATGCAGCTTGCAAAACAGTATAAAATTTTGTCTACTCATGAGAAGATTTGGGGATAGAGTGGAGAAGTGCGAAGTTTTAAATGATGGGTTGCAAGCGTATTTCACCCTTTGGCACTGCAGTGTATGATGAAATATAAAGCATGACATACTATAGTTTTTTCAGTCTCTAAGTAATTTGGCTGCTCTTTGACTGGAGGAATCAACATGAAGCATAAAGCATTATTAACCTCAAAGTTTTGCTTTGCCACAGGGAAAGACAGAGCTGCAAAATTCTAACACCACTTTGAATTCAGTGCTCCAGACAGTAGTCTCATCTTCATTTACTAATCTTCAAAAACAGCTGAGATACTTCATTGATTTCTTCTTATTGCCAGTCAAGCATTCATCCACTTAGCTAACTGAAAAGTTTACTTGTATTTAAGTCTGTCTTCTTCCTCTTTGTTTTCTGGTTCTGAACAAAAGTGATAGTTGGCTTGAGTTAAACTAGCGGTTTCAAGCAAACTTCTAGTAGAATTTTTCTTTGTAGTCCTCTGTGTGAGAACTGACTGGCATGCATGAGGATGCCAAGTCTTTAAAACAAAAACCATTGAATTACTTTATCAGTGTTATTACTGACAATGGACAGTGAAGTGATTTTTCTTTAGATACAGTAATTCTGCTTAACATTAATAAGCATTTTACTATTCTATAATTGTCAACCAACCACTTCCATTTAAAATGAGGATGTATTCATAGAATGATAGAATCATTAAGGTAGGAGAGCTACAAGATCATTCAGTCCAGCCATCAACCCCCTCCACAATGCCCACTAAATCACATCCCCCAAGGCGACATCTGCTCGTTTTTGAACACCTCCAGGGACAGTGGCTTTATGACGTCCCTGGACAGCCTGTTCCAATAATTCACCACTTTTACAGTGAAGAAATTCTTTGTCATCTAAACCTCCCCTCGTGCAATTTGATTTCCTCTTGTCCTGTCTCTAGTGGCTTGGGAGAAGTGACAAACTCCCACCTCTCTACAACCTCCCTTAATCTGTAAAGACCAATAAAGGCTTCCCACCAGCTCATTTTCTCTAGATTAAACAACTTAGCTCTCTCAGCTCCTACTCGTCAGACCTGTCCTCCAGGCCCTTCATGAGCTTTGTTGCCCTTCTTTGGACACACTCCAGCATCAAAATGTCCTTCTTGTATTGAGATGCCCCAAACTGAACACAGAACTCAAGACGAGGCCTCACTAGTGCTGAGTACAGGGGAAGGATCACCTCTCCAATCCTGCTGGCCACACTGTTTATGATATGAGCCAGCATGCTGTTGGCCTTCTTGGCCACGTGGGCACACTGCTGGCTCATGTTCAGCTGGCTATCAGTCAGCACCCCCAGGGCCTTATCCACTGAGCAGTTCTGCTGCCACTCATCCCCATGCCTGTGGCATTACATGGGGTTGTTGTCATCAAAGTGTAGGACCAAGCACTTGGTCTTGTTAAACCTCATACAGTTGACCTCTACCTATCAATCCATCACAAAGATGTTAAATAAGACTGATCCCTGGGGAACACCACTTGTAACCAGCCACCAGTGCCATTGAACACAATGGAACTTGACCATGAAGCCAGTATTTTACAGCAAAAAAGTCCATCTGTCTAAGCCATGAGCCACTGGCTTCTCTAGCAGAATGCTGTGGGAGACTGTCTCAAAGGTTTTACTGAAGTCTAGGTAAATGACATTCAGAGCCTTCCCTTCATCTACTGGGTGGGTCACCTGGTCACAAGAGATCAGACTGATCAAGCAGGATCTCCCCTTCATAACCCAGTTCTGGCTGCCCCTGATCCCCTGACTCATCTGCACCTCCTCTGTGTGTGTTCTTGCTCACAGTGAACCACGCCATTATTTTCCCTGACACCAATGACACTGACTGCCTTCTCTTTTAGTGTAAAGATATATCCTGCTCTCCATCCCTGTCTTCTGGCTCAAGAGGTTGAATACCGTGAGGATAACTGAAGTGGTCATTAAGGACTGAGGCAAAGCAGGCATTAAGTACCTCAGCTTTATCCTCTTTGTTGGTGATAATGTACCTCTCCATAACCAGTAACGGGTGGAGGATAGAATCACTGGCAAAACATCAAACAAGTCAGAGATTTTAGGAACTAGATTTCCAGTAATTTTGTTCCCCGTTACTGAGAGTACAGTTCATTAAATCTGCAGTAGTTGTGCAGTCATAAAAATACAAAACATAGTCCGAAGTATATGTTGAACAGGTAATTAAAACATGATGTTTCCTATCCAGTAAGTGAGGCTTTCCTTTGAGTCCACACTACGCATACAGATCTGTGAAATGTTTCATGGAAAAAAAATCTAAAATTTTTCTACATGTGATATACATGAGTTTTTCTTAGCCTCTTGCAAGAGTTTTAACTTACCAAAATTTTGAAAACAACCTGTTATTTTGTTGTGCTTTTGTTTCTTTTTAATGACTTAAAAATTTAGCATGGGGATAAATCACGACAATGACCACCCATCCTGCGCAGATGGTCTCCATATCATGTCTGGGGAGTGGATTAAAGGCCAGAATCTTGGGGAATTTTCGTGGTCCCAGTGCAGCAGGGAAGATCTGGAAAGATTTCTCAGGTATACCATTGAATAAAATTGACTCTTAATGTAATTTAAAAATGGTTGCAATAAATATACTGAAATAAAAAGTCTTTTACCACTTCTACAGATTTGTGTTTGATTCATCAAAGTAGTCTAAACAATCATGAACTATATTTGACAGACTGATTAAACTCTATATTCATTAACTATTTGTTAACATATATGATTATTCTTCTATATGTATATGCATGTATGTGTATCCCTTTAAAATGTATTAATATTCTATGTATTAAAGAATTGTGGGCAGTGAATGACCTATGCATTTTATGCAGTTTATTTGGTGCATTTGGTGCCATTCAATATGAAAGCCTACAGTACAATTACATTATGTTCTTTTTTTTCATAGAAATTTACTATTGGATACTTAATAAAGAATACTCTGTTCACTTTCTGTCTCTTAAATAAGATCTGTTACCTAAAACTCTGTTCCTCCATTAAGTTCATAGATGTGTCTGCTGAGAATTTACTTACAACAGTTAAACAGTCTTCAAAAGGTCTATTTTATGACCTTTTGTGTAGTTTGTGTAGCTTAGATAGGTCAGTCTGACACGTTTGCTGTAACTGTAGATTGAAAAGCAGGACTTGATGCTTTAGCAGTTTATTGTCAAATATTTTGTAGTTTTACATGTATATATGTGTGAAATCTGACATGATCGGTTTGAGGTCCTGCTAGGTGCAAAAACTAAGGCACACAGCCGCTTGCACATTATGAATTGGCTGCTTTTATATAATTGTTTAAATGTCTATGATTCTGAAGGTCTTTTCCAAGCTAAACAATTCCATGAGTTTTAATCAAGTTTTACAGTAAAATTTTGTCCAGCGCTTTCATGGATTTCCTATTATAGCTGGTAAATAATATTTTCTTTCTGCAGATGTGCACCATCATAACACACTACTAATTTATATCTAGTAAAGCAGGTTAATTTATATGGAGTAATTTTTCTGAATAACAGCTCAATGCTGATGAATTAAAAATAGAGTCTGCATTTTTCTAGTGTCATATACATGTTTAAGTAGAAAGGACAATCAAATTCTTAAGGATTGCTCAGCATATGAATCTCTGCATGTTGCCAGGTCAAAGGCCAGTAATTGTCTGCTACAGACGAATCCTCAGAGCCTCAATTCTGTGATTATTCCTTCCAAGCTCCCTGGGATGACATACACTGTAGATGAACAGTGTCAGATTCTTTTTGGACCAACTGCCTCATTTTGCCAAGAAATGCAGGTAAGGATGGATGTATACTTCAGGATAGATACCTACCAATGTTTACTTTTGTAAGAGATATTTCTGTATATGTGGGTGAGAGAAGGAAAATGTAACGTCTTTGAAATTTGAATTTTACCCTTTGCTTTCTGAATCTGAACTTTTGCATTTGTTTATCTTGAAAGGCTCTTTTCAGATCTCCAGACAATAGTACATCTCCTTGTACTTTAGAAATAGAAAATGTCATGCCCTCTGAGGGAGGAAACTGTCATTGTCCAAGCTTTCTCTACTGCTAAGTATACTGTGCCTCCCAGCATTCCCACGTGAGCTAAGGCAAAGCTGTGCAGTAGTAACAGGGAAATAGGAGCTCCAGTACTTAAATGTTTAATGTCAACAGGACAGGTACTAAAAGAGTTGGATGCCCTTGACAAGGTAACTAAGCCAAGATTGGTAAATACTGTTAAGAATCTATCGAGTCTGTGGATATGGGTTAATAGAACACGGGCTAGGAGGAACTAAGAAATGAAATCATTAATCATAGCAGACTGATAACCTGGAAAAGTCAGGAGCATTCAAAATGAAAGCATATTTCTTGACTCCTCTAATTCTCATGTTCACAAATCAAGTCTTTCTCTAGCAAATTTCAGTGAAAGTAATGTTTATCCTAAAGATTCTCTCAAAGGAAGGTGGGGAGGGGGGAGGGTTGGACTTAGATGATCTTTTGAGATAATTCCCAAACCATAACATTCTGGGTGATTCCATGATTCTGTGTGAAACATTGCTATACTTCTATGACTACAGTGTGCTGAAAGTGGAAGAGAAGAAAAAGAGAGAAGAAGCTCTAGGTTATTGATCATTAATTTAACTGTCTAACTGAAAACATTTTAATTCTGAGAGGTAGCCATAGAACTTAACAATTCTACAGAATTGCTTCCAAGTTCTTTCCAAGTTAATTGCCATTTTTTTTCTCGGTTTTAAGTACCTTGCTTTCAATTAAAATTTCAATTTCAATTGAATCTAGTTTGTCATTCTCTAGAATTGTATTTTGACCAAGAAAATTATATATCTTCTAGGTCTTATGTAGAAGATAAAATAATTCCGAAAGTAAATGAAAAGATAGTCAAACCTGGAGACGTGAAGTAGCATACTTTTACATGTTTTTCATTTCCCTCCTTTAAAATCCTTAGGTTCAGTTACATTTTAACCACCAGAGTTCAGATAGTCACATGATCCAGTACATGTTGACTTTCATTCACAGATGTAGTGAATATTCTCTTGGTGTCGTCACTACAAGATGTCTTTGGTTTTATTTCATTATTTCAAAAATGTTAGCAAGGTAAATGCAGTTAGTACTGCCCTGGTTGTGTTCAACTAAATGCATAGAGTGCTTATATTCTAGGTACTGGTAATTAATCCTCCATTTCTAAGTATCGTTAATAATTTTCTGGCATTTATGTGTAAAGGAGACATTTACATGTTTTTCTGGCATTTTATATTTTTTCCCACTTAGTGTAGCATAATTTTATATTAAAATGTTTAATTAAGGAGAATTCCTATTAAATTCTACTAGGAAGGTACCACTGTAATTTAAAACAAAGGATGCATCCTTGCTTTGAAGAAAGATACAAGTCAATACAAAGGGCTAGTGGTGGTTTCAAGTATTTTTTTTTCTGAAAAAATGCAATTTAATCTTCAGTTTTCTTCATGAGCTGTCTTTTGCTTGATATTCTTATGGTCTGAACAGTACAGGAGCTGAGTAAGCTAACCTGTAACAGTTTGTGAGAAGAGAACCAAAGGAAAGAACCTTCTGCATTTTCACCAAGATTCTCTGCAGAACTGGTAACCCAGAACTGGAAATCATATGAGCAAGTGCTGAACCACAAAATCAGTGTAATGAATCTTTCAAAGCTTTGGACCTATTAGAAATTACATTAAAAAACAACAAAAAAAAATTAAACTAAGGAGAGAATTGAGAAAATTGAGGCCTCCAAGAAAGGACAGAAACTGAAGAGTTCTGTTGCCACCCTCTGTAAAGTCACAGAAATGTATACTCGCACCTTCCTCCCAACAAACAAAAATCCAATAAAGTTAATCACCAGACTGAACACCTGCAGAGCTAGTTACAGCATCTTAGGCACTATACTCAGATATTCTTTTGTTCCCTGCTGTTAGTCATATATTTAGCTCTGCTGTTAGGGAAGTTTCCATATCCTAGTCCAATTTATAAGATTTCCTTGTTAAAGTGGAAACTCAGAACACCATAGTTCAAAGAATAAGGAAACCGTGCTGCTCTTTGATATGAATCAAATATGCTCTTTGTCCTATGTATGAAAAGAAAGAAAAATGTACATGTTGTAATTGAATTTGGGCTAGAGCAAAGCTATAGACACTTTACAGAAATCCTTCAGGTATTCTAGCGTATGGATTGTGCAACACCAGTATTATCTAACTGCAGAATGCTGTTAGAAGCTGATTTTGTAATTTCTGTCTGAAATAGAAGGAAGTTATATGAAATAATAAATATGTTAAATTTAACCTACCTAATGATCACATTCTGAATATTATGAAAGTGATTCAGAGTTCACTGTTTTGAATTGTTTACATTATTTAGAGAAGTCAAGATTTAGAAGGCTTTCCTATATGTAAAAATTAATTTGATAAAATAATTTTGATTTGCCTCTTTCTGATCTCTTCTACTCTGCTACTGTAAATGGCAGTTAACAGTAGTTACAGTTGTTGCCCATAAGCCAGGAAAATGAGATAGAAACAAGTTCCTTTAAAGTTCATTTAAACTTAAGTAAATCAAAAAACTATTTATTCAAGATTTCTTGGATAGATTCAAAGACCACTTCTTTGAAGCACAACACAAGAGCATCCCAACAGGAAAGTAGTCAAGGAAGGGAGCCAGAAGACCTGAGTAGTTAAATGAGGAGCTGCTGGGCAAACTGAAGAGGAAGAAGAAAGTCTATAGGTCATGGAAGGATGGCTACTTGGGGTGATTATAAGTTTCTGGTGAGAGAATGTAGGCATGCTACTAGGAAAGCCAAAGTCTCCTTGGAATTAAAGCTTGCAAGAGAGGTCATAAGTAACAAAAAGGGCTTCTTCAAACACATTGCAGTTAAAACAACCTACAGACAATGTAGGCCAACTGTTGAATGAGGTGGGTGCTCTGAAGACAGAGGATACAGAGAAAGCAGAGATACTGAACACCTTCTTTGCCTCTTGTCTGTGTTTCTGGGAGCTGTCCTGATATCAAAGCCCAGCCTACTGAGGCTCCAGAGGAAGTCGAGGCAAAAGAGGAGCCTGCCTTGTTTGATGAGGACTGGGTTAGGGATGTGTTAAGCAAACTGGATGTACAAAAATCCATGGGCCCTGATGGGATGCACCTTAGCATGCTAAGGGGGACAGTAGAAGTCATTGCTAAGCCACTCTATGTCATCTTTTCTAAGGGATGGAGATCAGGAGAGGTGCCTAGAGACTGGATGTTAGCAAATGTCACTCCAATCTTAAAAATAGGGTAAGAAGGAGGTCCCAGGTAACTCTAAACCAGTCAGCCTCCCCTCCATCCCAGGAAAGGTGATGGAACAATTTGTCCTAGATGCTGTCTCTAGACACATCAAGGACAAGAGGGTTGTTAGGGACAGTCAGTATGTCTTCAGCAAGGGGAAGTCATGCTTGACCATCTGATAGTCTTCTATGAGGCATAACCAGGTGGATAGATGATGGGAGAGCAGTGGATGTGGTCTATCTTGACTTCAGTGAGGCATTTAACAAAGTCCCACATAGCATCCTCATGGCCAAACTGAGGCAGTGTGGACTGCTTAATTGGGCAGTGAGGTGGATCATGAACTGGCTGCAGGATAGAAGTGGTAGTCAATAGGACAGAGTCTAGTTGAAGGCCTGTATCTAGTGGAGTCCCCCAAGGATTGGTACTGGGACCAGTCCTATTCAATCTATTCATGAATGACTGAATAGGGTCAGTTAGGGTGCACTGTCAGCAAGTTTGCTGATGACACAAAGCTGGGTGGTGTCGCCGACACCCCAGCAGACTGCTGCCATTCAGTGAAACCTGGGCAGGCTAGAGAGCTGGGCAGACAGGAATTGAATGAGGTACAGCAAGGAAAGTGTAGAGTCTGGCATCTGGACAAGAACAACCCCAGGTACCAGGATAGTTTGCAGCCTGACATTTTGGAAAGCAGTGTAGGAGAAAGGGACCTGGGGGTCCTAGTGGACAGAAGGATGATTATGAGCCAGCAATGTGCTCTTGTGGCCAAGAGGGCCAACAGCATCATAGGGGGGATCAGAAGGGGGTGGTTGGCAGATTGAGGGAGGTTCTTCTCCCCCTCTGCTCTTCACTAGTGAGACCACATCTGGAGTATTGTGTCCAGTCTGGGCCCCAGGACATGGAACTGCTGGAGGGTGTCCAGTGTGGAGCAACAAAGATGATGAAGGAAGTAGAACAGCTCCCTTATGAGGAAAACCTGAGGGAGCTGGGTCTCTTGAGCTTTGAGGAGGCTGAAGGGTGACCTTCATTAATGTATATAAATATGTGAACTGCGGGTGACAGGAGGATGGAGCCAGGCTCTTCTCAAGGTCATCTGGTGATAGGACAAGGGGCAATGGGTGCAAGCTGGAACAGAGGAGGTGCCATATAATAATATCTGAATTAACTTCTTCACAGTGAGGGTACAGAGCATTGGAAAAGGCTGCCCAGGGAGGTTGTGGAGTCTCCTTCTCTGGACACATTAAAGACCCTCCTGGATGTGTTCCTGTGCAACTTGGTCTAGGTGATCCTGCTGTGGTGGTAGTATTGGTCTAGATGTTCTTTCGAGGTCTCATTCTATCTGTTACTCTATGATATTGCTGGCTGAACAGTTCATGTACTTAGGTGTAACTGTAAAAGATAAATTATAAACCATTTCAGATTTTTACATTTTTTGTGACTGGATGATAATTTGATGACCAGACTTCCAGGCAGTTTTTACTTGAAGCATGTTATGTATTTAACAGCTATTCAGCTAAGAAAACAATTGAATAATGATGGCAAGCATTTTTTTTTAATATTCCAAAATAGTTACAAATATTAGTAGAACAAGTAATAATACATTTCTGCTCAGATGTTATTTTCTATAAATATTATTACTGCTAAGTACTATAGTCAAACAACATGAAAGACTCTGAAGGATACTGCAGATGTGAATTATTTTCTTTTACTATCAGAAATTCCTTTGCTAGATCAAAGGACAGAAGGACCACTGAGGGCCTACACTCCTATTTTCCTAAATGGGAAGTTCCCTCTCCTCTTACATGAATGGTAACCAGACCTTATTTTTACCCTTTCATCTTCATTTCAAAGGTTTGGCGTTTTTTTTTATCATACCTTAAGCAGAATGTATAAGGCCTTAGAAAAGTGTGAGTGGATCTCAGATTTACACAATGTCACTATGCTTACCTTGTAAGGAAGCCAAGTGTGCTTTTATGCCCATGTTTTACACAAGAATCAAGTAAAACCTAACTTTCTTTCACATAATGGATAATGAGATCATGGTCCTGAAGTAGTTATTGATGGTTAAATATGATTGCAGAACTTGACAGTTTAATTGTTGAACCATTACATTCTGGTGTTTAAGATTAAAGTCCAGGATGCAAAGGCTATCTAGTCAGTTCTACTAAAATTGTTCTTGTCATAATACAGCTGCAATCTTTGCAAAGAAGTAGGATAGTGGTTGTATTACATGGTGGTTTTTTAAAGCATTTCAGGGAAAGATCACAATGAAAAGAAAGAAAGTCATGGAAATATTAGAACTCTGCTGAAACTTATGTCCTCATCTCCAGTAACACCCTTTAAACAGTCTTGACTTTGCACAATTTTGCACAATTTCTTTTGTGCAATCTTTGCACAACTTTGTACAGTTCTGAAATGTATTTTGTCTCTGGTCATTCTTCTCAACTGGATCTTCTTTCTAGATGCTTTTATGAGTGCAAAAGGATCTATCTGATGCACACAGACCTGTCTCACTCTTTTCATTCACTCAAAAACCAAAACAACCACAAAAGCTGTAATGACATCTGCTATTTTTATTGTATAATGTGACTTTTTATTATGTGTTTTACAAGCTTCTCCTGGTAAAAGTGTTTGTGGAGTGCAGTTCACTTAGGCTCAGAGATGTTCCTAATGGGGAAATTAGGTTCATAGTTCAAAAAGAGAAGGTATGCAAGTATTTGTAGAAGCATGTAGAGGTATACAATGCACATTAGCAAAAGAAGCACCTTTTGCATACGATAGATCTTGTACTTACCTGTGTGTGTTTGCTTTTCAGCATGTAATTTGCACTGGCTTGTGGTGTAAGGTGGAAAGTGAGAATGAATGCAAAACTAAACTGGATCCACCGATGGATGGAACCGACTGTGACACTGGAAAGGTATGTTTCTGGTAGAAAAATGGTAAAAATTGTATTGAACAATTATCAGTTAAGAAACCCAAATAAGGCTTGAAACTTGTTTAAAGTAACTACTTAATTCAATTATTATAAAATATATATAATTGAATGTATTATGTGCTATATTTTTATTTATATATACAGAGAGATAGATATAAAATTCGAACTACATTTTTACTAACAACAGTGAATTTTTTAAAAAGGTTAACCCTAGCTGCAGGTGTCTTAGGGATAAATTGTTTTGTTCACTGCCACTGGGGTGTCATTGTTGCACTGCTTAATGAAAAACAAGCTTTCAAAGACACAGACTTCTCAGCTATTATGTACAATTTAGAAAGAGAATTATCATTTGAAAGAATTGATACAGATTTATGATAAGACTTTTCAGGAGAAGCATTGTAAAGAAATATTTATATTATCAATACATATGCAAAAATTATGAATCCCAAGAAAAATTAGATCGTCACCTGAAGTCAGACTTCCATTACATATCCTTCAGGAGCTTTCCTGTTTTGTAATAATTATCATATATCGATCTATCTATATCTATGTCTATATCTATATCTATCATTAAGACAACCTTAGAAAGATGATAGAGAAGGAGCATGCATATATTTGTAGATTTTCATGATACTTTGCTCTTTGAGTCATATACATTCAGTGGTATTGTCATCATCCCACTAAAAAAAGCCCAGAAGTGTGCCCAGGTGGCCAAGGCCAGCAGGATCCTGGCATGAACAGCATGGTCAGCAGGAGAAGGGAAGTTATCGTGCCCTTATACTCAGCCCTTGTGATACTTTATCCTAAATACTGTGTTCAGTTCCAGGCCCCTTATTATAGGAAAGACATTGAAATGCTGGAATATGTCCAGAGTAGAGCTACTCTGAGGGTCAATAAGGTCAAGTATTGGGTCCTGCATTTCGGTCACAACAAGCCCAGGCACTGCTACAGGCTCAGGGATGAGTGGCTTGAAAGCTGCCCAGCAGAAAAGGACCTGGGGGTTGTGGTAGACAGCTGGCTTCATATAAGCCAGCAGCGTGCTCAGGTGGCCAAGAAGGCCAACAGGATTCCAACCTGGATCAGGAATAGTGTGGCCAGCAGGAGAAGGGAAGTTCTTGTGCCCTTGAACCCAGCCCTTGTGAGGCCTCACTTCGAGTACTGTCTTCAGTTCTGGTCCCCTCATTATAGGAAAGACATTGGGATGCTAGAACGTGTCCAGAGTAGAGCTACTGTACTTGTGAGGGGTTTAGAGAACAAGTCGTATGAGGAGAGGCTGAGGGAGCCGAGCATGTTTAGTTTGGAGAGGAGGGGGCTGAGGGGGACCTCTTTGCCCTCTAATATACCTGAAAGGAGGTTGTGGAGAGGTGGGTGCTGGCCTCTTCTCCTTAGTAAGTAATGACAGCACCAGGGGCAATGGTTGGTCTGAAGCTGAGGCAGGAGAGGTTTAAATTAGGTATTAGGGATAAATTCTTTACAGAAAGAGTGGTGAGGCACAGGAACAACCTTCCCAGGGAGGTGGATGAGTTACCATGCCTGGTGGTATTTAGGAGACTTGTAAACATGGTGCTTCGTTACCTGCTGTAGTGGCAGCATGGAGGAGGCTCTCAGGTATTTGGTTTTTTGATGTTGTGAGTATGGTTGGAGTCTGTGATCTAGGAGGTCCTTTCCAGCTATGGTTATTCTGTGATTCTGTGAATTTGAACACAAACCGAATACAATGATGGAGCCATTCTATGTGAAGACTTTTCAATGGTAGTATAGTTATGCCGTTATGGTAATGCTGTGATACATGAAAGAAAATAAAGATCAGTTGATCAGAGAAGACCAGTTTGAATCTGCAGGTAAAGATTAGGAGGTTCTCCCTCCAACTTCTCTCACCAAATTTTTCTTTAAGCGAATAATGTATATAATATGTACTTTTAGCTGAAAATTCCACCAATATGATTTTGTCCTGCAAGGTATTTGTGTTTATTTGTTAGCTTTTACCATATCCAATGTCTACACTATTGAAGGCCAAGCAGTAGGAATCTTCATAAGCCCAATTTAGGACATCTTTCCTCCTGCTTATCAAAAGCTTCTCTCAGCCTCTCAGTGGCAGAGCTAAGTAAGATAAAGCATATGCTTCAGCCCCATGACATTGTTCATGAAGACACGCTCATGGTGGAGGGCAGAGGCAACATGGTGCTGATTACCTGGGGCCCCACCTGTTGTAGTAAACAGGCTCTGTTCCAGAGTCTTCTCTTCTCTTTCCTCTTTTTCGTTCTCAAGTGGCAACAGCTCTGAGGGAGGGAAAGGTTTAAGAGCTCACCACCTTCTTCCATCTTCAAAGATGGGTGCGCTATGGCAGGTAACTCCATACTGGGATCTTCAGATACAGTTGAAGGGGTCTACTGCCGCTGTGCTCCAGCCTTCAGGGAAGGAGAAGCTGTGGCTGCCCCTTGGGAGACTCTCAGCCTGGCAGAGCTCTCTCTCTGCCAAGAGCAGAACCAGAAGGGAAGAAATCTGGAAGTTCACCCCCTTTTATAGGCTCTGTCTATCAGTCACCTCTGGCGTCAAGACACTGACCCAGGGGTCTGATGGGAGAACTACCTCTAACTTCAAAATAAATTGTACTTTCAACATAAAAGCACAACAACCAAGCACCTGAAAATTCAGACAATATTCAGACTACAACACCAGCATAGTGCTAAACCATGACTGATATTCAGATATAGTTCAGATAAAAAACTAATTTTTGCTGAGTTATGATGATTCATACCAGATATGGACAAAGGATTGGGCAAGAACTGACAGTTGTTCTGGGAAATTATATATTCATGCAAGATCATCAATGGTGCCAGCTCCAGCTGGAGAGCTGTGACTAGTGGTGTCCCTCAGGGATCGGTGCTGGGACCGGTCTTGTTCAACATCTTCATCAATGACATTGATGAGGGCACAGAGTGTCTACTCAGCAAGTTTGCCGACGACACCAAGCTAGGAGGTCTGGCTGATACGTCTGAGGGCTGTGCTGCCATCCAGAGAGACCTGGACAGACTGGAGAGCTGGGCACAGAGAAACCAGATGAGGTTCAACAGGGACAAGTGCAGAGTCCTGCATATGGGGAGGAATAACAAACTCCACCAGTACAGGCTGGGAGGTGATCTACTGGAGAGCAGTCCTGTGGAGAGGGACCTGGGGGTCCTGGTGGACAACAGGTTGACCATGGCACAGCAGTGTGCCCTGGTGGCCAAGAAGGCCAATGGGATCCTGGGGTGTATTAGGAGGAGTGTGTCCAGCAGATCGAGGGAAGTTCTTCTCCCCCTCTACTCTGCCCTGGTGAGGCCTCATCTTGAGTACTGTGTTCAGTTTTGGGCCCCCCAGTTTAGGAGGGACAAGGATCTATTGGAGAGGGTCCAGCGGAGGGCTACGAGGATGATTAGGGGACAGGAGGGCATGGCTTATGAAGAGAGGCTGAGGGACTTGGGGCTTTTTAGTCTGGAGAAGAGAAGACTTAGGGGAGATTTGATAAATGTTTATAAGTACCTGAAGGCTGGCCAGGAGGGAGGGGACAGGCTCTTTTCACTTGCTCCCTGTGATAGGACAAGGAGCAATGGGTGTAAGTTGCAGCAGAGGAGGTTCCGCCTCAACACAAGGGGGAACTTCTTTGCTGTGAGGGTCACAGAGCACTGGAACAGACTCCCCAGGGAGGTCGTGGAGTCTCCTTCTCTGGGGACTTTCAAGGCCCGCCTGGATGCGTTCCTCTGTGATCTGTGTTAGATACTTTTGTCCTGCTCCGGCAGGGGGGTTGGACTCGATGATCTCTTGGGTCCCTTCCAACCCCTAACATCCTATGATCCTATGATCCTATGATCATTGTGGTGATTTGTGTAATTTTAATACATACCATAAATTCTTCTTTACATTCTTAATACTAACTTATTGTGCTTTCTTTTCTTTATTTGAATACAAGTTTTCCAATCCCTAATGATTCTATGGTTCTATGAAGTTGTGAATAAAATCACATTTTCTCTACTATTTGTAATATATCCTTGTGTTGAAATTGTCACTGGATAATCAGTGACCATACAGTTCCTGCTTTTTATGTCAGAACCGAGTAGTGAACCAAACAAGTCCAGAGAACAACCCTGAACATTGTGTATGATCATAGAATCATTGAATGCCTAGGGTTGGAAGGGACCTTGAAAATCATCTGAATACAACTCCCCAGCACAGGCAGGGACACCTTCACTAGATAAGTTACTCAGGGTCCCGTCCAACCTGGCTTTGAACACTTCCAGGGATGGGGCAACTACAACTTCCTTGAGCAACCTTTTCCAGCATCTGACCACCCTCATAGGAAAGCATTTTTTCCTTGTGTTTAACCTAAATCTTCCTCTCAAGTGTGTAATCATTTCTTCTTGCCTTCTCACTCCACACTCATGTAAAAAAACATAACCCAGCTTTCTTGTAGTCTCCCTTCAGATACAAAGTTCTTCTCAAGTGGGTTTTAGCAGGACCCAGAAGTGCTTTCCTGGACAGTTCCAGGCTCAAATGGTCTTACAGCAATTTCCAGCAGGCTAATCAAAGAGGCATCCTTCATTGGGAATGAATTTGCACTCAAGTTAGTAGACAAGAGTTGTACCTGTACCATTGCTTCTGAGCCAGATAAAGGCCACCAGCTGTTGCAAATCATAGAATCATAGAAAGCTTTGGGTTGGAAGGCACCTTTAAAATTCCTGTAGTCCAACCCCATCTTTAACTAGAGTAGGTAGCTCCAAGTCCCACTCAACCTAACTTGAAGGTTTCCAGGGATGGGGAGACTATAATAGAAAAAAACCGAAACTGTGAAGAACAATAGGGAAAAATAGATCTGACTCATGTGGAAACTGTGTCCTGAACAAATTGTTTGTGTTGCCTGTGTTCTTGTAGAGATGTGAATTATTTTGCGTAAGTCTTGACTTACTTACCTAAGACCTTAATTTTCACCTAGTGGTGTAAGGCTGGAGAGTGTATCAATCGGACTTCTTTTGTGGAGCATATGGAGGGGGAGTGGAGCTCGTGGAGCACTTGTAGCCGTACCTGCAACACTGGAATCAGCAGTCGACAACGCAAATGCCCTGGGTAAAACAAGTTAAGATTTCCATTGCTGTTCATCAGAATTTCTGAAAATAATAGAAATCCTATGAGTACACCAACCTATTAAGATATAATTTTCCTATATATAAACAATTCATTTTTAATTATTAATGCTTAAGAGAATAGACATCACAGGTTTTTATTGCATGGTAACACTGATTTTCTTTTCTGCTTCTGTCCAAAGCTCAGACAACAGTAATGGGGGAACACAACTTTCTTTTTAAGTTTCACCTGAAGAAGTAACAGAAAATTAAGTTTGTAACTTTTGACTTGCAGAGCATCAGTGTGTAGCTCTAGTTTTCAAATTCTTGTAGCAGAAAATTGCCTTCTATTTCATTTGGAGAGACAAGGAATTGAAACTTTTATGATATCTTTCTACCAGTTTTGCGAACATTTGGGTAGACTGTCTGGTCTCTTATGAAAATGAAAAACTTGTGACATTGTGGATAGGTGGAGTTTTACCATTTATTTGAATATAGACTGTTTCACCATATCTGTGGTCAACTAAAAATCCTTTCATTTTAATGACTCATGCATCTCTTTTGGGGATCATTCATGCAGTGGGAGAGACGTGTGAACACAGTAGAGCTGAATAATAAGATTAGACTAGTCTAGACTTCATCACAGTAGAGTAGGGCATGGCAGGACAGGACAGGGTGGAGCAGAGTAGAATAGAGTAGCATAGAGTAGTGTAGAGTAGAGTAGAAAATAATACAATAAAAGGGGAAAAGCAGAAAAGATTAGAGAGTCTATAAAATATCGGGGGGAAAGTGGTTACAGGAAAGACAGAGAAAGAGATAAAAAAGAGAGATTTGCATGAAGACATGTGAGGAAAACGGGCTATACAAAAGCATGATAGTAAAACAGAACCCTTAGATATGTAGAATGCATTTGTATTTCCTGCGTCTAAATGCCACTGCCAGCTGTATGCCTGAAAGCTATTTCTAGAATTTAGTGATGGCTTAATTTTGCTTTCACTCATTCATTTTTCCAGGCAAGGTTCCCAATAATTAGCTCTAGTTTCTGCAGTTCACTGTTCTTTTGCATTTGTTCATTAGGACCTGCAAGCACAGCTGGAGCAACCAAAAAAACCCAATCATACTGTCTGAACTTTGCAACACCACACTTGTAGTAAAGGAAAAGTAGCAAGTCTACAGGTGTTTTGTCATTTTTTTAACCTTTGGCTCATTGCAGCTAGAGAAAAAAATTACCTGAACTGTATCAAAACTGCAGCTGAGGTTCCTTAGTGGATGCTCATAGTAGTCATAGTGCTTCTCTGGGGCCAAGTGTAAGTTAATGGTTTAGCACCCATGATTCATATGCAATGAAATCAGAAAGCAAACATTTTTTCTTTCAGGACTTCGATTTTTGGGGGTGATTTCTTAGTGTTACAAATCAAAAATAAATCTATTTAAATATAATTTGTGTATAGCATAAACAAAAGCATTGTATTTATGACGTCTTTTCTAGGTCAGGCCTTGAAGGAGAGTGCCATGGCCCCACAATGCAATATAGAATATGTGAAAATCCTTCTTGTCCTGTTGGTGTGCCTGCATTCAGGGACTGGCAGTGCCATGCTTTCAGTGTCAGATCTTCATATCAGAAGCACGTGCACCAGTGGCAGGCTGTCATTGATGATGGTAAGTATCAGTAATCTCCCACATCCATATTATCTGCTCTTTAAGATACGGTAAAAGGAAGAAATGGTAAAAACTAAAGCAAACAAACAAATCCCAGCTCAAGATTTTTGGTAAATAATTTTTCCTTCATAGTAAAAGTCCAATGGTATTTTCACACTCTGAAATATTTTACCTTATTTTGCTATTTATTTGTCCTTGAAATGTAATGAATACATTTCAACTGAGGAAGAAGAGAATAGTTTGAGCTAAACACTTGAGTTTAGCCGAAATCTGTATGTAATGCATATTGCAAACTTAAATAAGACTTTTATAAATCCTGTTAGCTACTACATGCAGAGTCCTGGCATACTGCATGCTTGCTTCAGTGTTACAAACTTGTTTAGGTACCTTATCATTAAGAATGTGCTCAAGAAGAAATGTTAAACTGAATTTTAAATAGTTCACTATTTATATCTAACTCTTGAATCACTTTTTCATAAAGTAATAGCACAGATTTTAAGAGAACTATTTTGCTGAATCCCCAAAAATATAAACTTATTGTCAAGAACTTGTTTTAATATATGCCTATGTTAAACAAGGGTGGGCTTTTGTCCTCTATGCCCTTTGTCAAGATGCCAAAGTGAGAACTTGTAAGGCTGTTTCCATTAGGCTAGTATGTTAGCTAGATTCATAGTAAGAAAATTTCTCTGGCTAATTTGTTTACTTTTACTAAATTTTAGCACAGGAGCACAGGATGTCTAACATAAGAGATGAAAAAGTTTCAGCCTGGCTTTGATTTATTCAGTCATCTAATGAAAAACCTTAACAATCTCCTGTTCCTTATTGAGAATATGTATATTTTTGCTTTTATCTGATTTTGTTCTGGGATATTTTATTGCCTTGTAATTCAAGAGATAGAAAAGTAGACACCAGCTGAAGTGTTTCAGCATTGTACCCACATTTTTAATGATTTGTAATCTTATCTTCCAGTAGCCACTACTTGTGTATCATGTCAAAAAACAGTTAATATATTTGAGTGAGGTCCAGCACTGAAGTTGTCCAGTGCTGTTGAATTAATGTCTTTTTCGGTTCAGTGCCCTTCAAAAATATTATTTATGTCATTCATTTTGCACTACTTCTAAAAACTTTGGGATTACTGTTTAAGCAGCAAAATTGGAATGCAGAAAGCACAAACTCAGTCTCACACTTCTCAGCTGGAGATGGCTTGTGTCTAGCTTCACATGTTGGCCAAAGAGTTCACATCTGTTTGCTCCAGTCCCCTAGAGAAACCCAGAGGCTATGTCAATTTTAGAATATTCAGTGTGCCCAGACCTCTCTGGTGTGTACACCAGCTGGCAGGGAAGTCCTGTGTCTGCACTTTTCAACTCATTTTGCACTCCAAGAAGGTTGGTGACTTTCAAACAGCATTTTGAAAGTAGTTTTTTGCAGGTAGCAATTTCCAGTCTAGACATAGACAAGTGCTACGTAACACAAGTGAAAAAATGTGGCGTGTACTTTTTTACAATTCAGCTATATGCAGGGTAAAGTTCCACTGTACATGGAAGTATCCCGTTTGCTAATAAAAACACACTTCAGAACTCTAGAAGTCACTATAAAGTCAGAGTGGTGTAGATTGTGTCCAAATTAAATCAGTTTAAAGTTCAGGATTGACTTTATCCTTCAAAAATCTGCAACAGATTTAGAAGGAAGTTCTGAGCCAGTATGCTTATGGATAAACATATAAAAAAAAGTAGTTTAATTTTGAACTCAGTTGGCCACTATGAGGAAATTAATTTGTTACTACTTGGGCAGTTGTGAAGCTAACTTCATTATTGGTAGATTGTGATCTTCAGGAATACATGGATACACTGAAATTTTTTTCCTTGTTATCTTTCAAAATTTCAAAAATTCAGAATTTCCACATGTGTTACAAGTGTAGTGGAAAATTACCTGACCTTGGTAAAGATTTTAGAAATAATGTGCTCAGCTTTTTGTCTTTTTCATTAATATGAACTTTATAAATCCATGTATTTTTCCAACTGGGTATCTCTTTAATTATGTTTTTTCTTTTGACATGCATAGCTGGAAGATCTGGGAAGTCTTAAATTTATTTTTTAACCAGTATTTACGATCTGCCAAAACTGTATTCAAATGAAAGTGTGGAGTACAACCAAAATACTGTAACAGCACTGAGGTGCACATCCTTAATTGCGACAATGAACATGACATGAGTACTGTGAAGGCTAAGTTTGTAGAATCAGTATGCTCTAGAAAGAAGAACTTGAGTTTTTCAAACACATGAGAAAAGGATCAAAATCTTTTTTTGCACTAACATAGCTAGTTGTGCTATGTTAATGCTAATTCATGTCACACAGATATGCAAATATTACTAAATATAATAATAAATATAATAAATATAATAATTCTGTATTTGTTAAATTACTTTTCACCAACTGGATGTTTTTTTTCCATCGATTGCTATTACAGGAAAGCCATGTGCCTTATTCTGTTCACCAGCGGGGAAGGATCAACCTGTTCTTCTAACTGAAAAGGCGATGGATGGGACTTCTTGTGGCCAGCATGGATTAGATGTCTGTGCAGACGGTAGATGCCAGGTATGAATCACTTATATTTGAATGCATATGTTTGTAATATAAAAATATTATGTCTCTGATAGCATGTTGTAATAATACATGTGACCAAGACTGAATGGCTTTTTGTATATAATATTTTTTAAGGTAATTACACTCAGTGCAACACAGTACCTGAAAGAACTGAAGGTTTACCTTGGGGAATATTTGTCTGTGATGGTAAGGATGCTAATGACAAACCCCTGCACAGTTGAAAAGTAGTAACGGTGTCATCTTCAAGCAAAATTTAAGCTTTCAAGAGGTTGGAAATTTTTTCCTGGGGTGCACATATGTATGCCTAATTCTGCCAGTACAGAACTTTGCATCTAAATAAACCAAGACCAAACAGAATAACAGATAATTAAATCTCTGTGCTTATACTGTTCATGATCCACAGAATTAATTTGGTTCACATAAGTTTTTTTTGTTGTTTTCATAGTGTATTATTAAAACTCTTGAACATAAAAATCCCGCAGAGCTTGGTTTTTCTTTGTCCACTGCTCATTGCACACATTGAATTCAGTAGAAAGATCTGTTCAGCACAGAAATAGCTCTTCATACCTGCATGCATGCATGCATATATTGATGCAAATGCATATATACACCTTTATGTACACACCTGGAGAGTTACCTTTTCTCAAGTGAAACAAAACTGCACTTAAATACTTGGCTGAATTTTGACTTTACTTCACCATGGGAAAATTACAGGTTTAACCACTAAGATAATCATAGAATCATAGAATCATTAGGCATCAGAAGTGACCTTGAAAGATCATCTATTCTAATCTCTCTGCCACAGAAGGGTCACTTAGACCAAGTTGCACAGGAACACATCCAGGTGGGTCTTGAATGTCTCCAGAAAAGGAGACACCACAACCCCCCTGGGCTGCCTGTTCCAGTACTCCATTACCCTCACTATGAAGAAGTTCCTTCTGATATTTATATGGAACCTCCTATGTTCAAAGTTGCACCTTGTCCTATCACCAGATGACCTGGTGAAGAGCCTGTTTCTGTCCTCCTGACACCTACTCATCACATATTTATAGGCATTAATGAGGTCACCCCGCAGCCTATATGTATGACATCTTTCCTTTTCTTTGTCATTCACTATTCACAGCATATTCATAAATGACAAAATAAGCCACCAAGTTGGCTTCTTGACATACCAATTGTAAGAGGCATAGGTGTTGGAAGTCTGTTTAGTAGTCTTTCACATTTTGCCCCATCTTCTTGGACAACCCATTACAAAGAGCTTCAAGAACTGCTGCTGTAGAGTTAGGTGTTTATATTTGTAGATGTTTCATTTCATGTACCTAGCTGTTTGAATGCTTATGCTGTAAACAGCATTTTGAAATATGCATTCTTTTTTAGGTACAGCTCTAATAAAAATTCCATGAAGTGACAATCTTAATGTGCTTGGAAATGAGTGTCTCCTTGGTAGACTGTAATTTCAGTTCTTAAAGGGATTATTTATCTGTAACCTAGCTTTCATCTTCATTAATAAACAAGTAGTTTGAAGTTAGTGTTATCAGAGACACTGAACAAGATTAGCCTGTGATGACTTCTCTAGACTTTATATCACATCAGGTCAACATATGATACTTGTGTTCCAACTGTCAATCTATTACTGATACTGATAGAAATGTGTCTAATATAGTAATGTGTAGTTGCTTGAGTATATTTAATTTGTTTAAAATTTAATACTTTTTAACAATATGATTTGCATGTTGCCATCATGTTCACATCTTGTTCAGAATAAGGCATAAGGCTGACACTGGATTGCACTTTCCCATTATGATTGTGCCAAAGAACCTCCCATATTTTGAGCATTAAGCAGTGTAGATGTGCATGTTGCAGGTGCTGAGGAAGAGGCCCAGTAGGGTGTGTTGTGTACAGTGGCTAAGAAGTACCAGAGATCCTAGGGGCAGATGAGAAGGTGGCTGTTTTCCTTGAGGACAGCAGCTGGTAGAGCTAGCCAACCATGTTGTAAGAATTAATGAACAATATACATACAAATCATAGAAAAAGAAAAAGTTATGGATGAGACTTCTGCATATGGACTAGAGCATGCTGTATTGAACTGAGGTAGATCGCATTGATGAGAGCATCCTGCAAAAAGGTAAGATGCCCAATACTAAGGGCAACTGAATGAAAAACGTGGTCTGTGTCTCAATAGCTTTATTTTCTTCTCCCACAGAAATTTGGCTGTGATGGCATATTAGGGTCTCTGGCTCGTGAAGACCACTGTGGCATTTGCAATGGTAATGGAAAGTCATGCAAAGTTATTAAAGGAGATTTTAACCATACTAGAGGAGCAGGTAAGTCTGTTTATTTCTAGTACTCAGGAAGACATGCAATGCTTGATTACTCTAAGCACTGAGATTTTTAAAAAAGCTGTACTTCTTAAAACTATACAGTTCCTCACAAGAACATCAAATCTTCCTTTTTTAGTATAAGAACGCATATTTTTAAATTTGCTGAAAAATTATTGCAAATTGCTTCAACTAAAAAATTAAGGAATGACCAAATTTATCTTCCATTAAGATGCACATTAATTCATTGAAGAGCCCAGTTTTAAAAAAAAAGCTGTGAAGTAGAATTTCTGGTTTTAGTAAGTAAGTTAACTGTAAATTATTCCACTGTTTGCATTACTTTAGTAGTCTTCACCACAAATATCCAAATTATGTTCTGTTACCTAGAGTAATGTCATTAAAACAAGACAGGCAGTAGAAGAAAGTAAAGTGAGTGTGTGAAGAAGTCTCTAAAATTGTCATTCTTTGTTTTTTACCAACATATAATAAAATGAAAATTGATTATCTGATGCAGAATGAATATGAGATTTTCAGACACTACTGTGACCTGTTCTTTGAATTACAGTAATTTAATGGCGCACTAGTGTTGCCACAATAGAGGATTGAAATCCTAATAATGTGCACCAGGCACCACGTGTAACTTTGTTCCAAGAGAAGCCTTCTATTTGAAAGTGTTTGGCCAACTGTTTCCAGCATTTGTTTGCCATTACACTATGTTTCTTGAGCAGAGTAAAAATTAGACACACAGGACATCATTAAAAATTTGAGGAGATCGTTGCATTGTAAACTGAACTGTAGTACTTTTAAAAAATCTGTAAAATTAGGTAGTCCAGATATTTATATCTACCTTGCTTTTAAACTGAAGGTAATGCAGACTAGGGGTCTTAAAGCATGGATGAGCCTGGAGGTCTACAAGATAAACTACAGAGAAGGTGTCTGCTAATAGGAAGTGTGTCAGCAGTCTTGTATAGCTAGTGTGAATATCCATACTGTCTGGTTTACTCAGGATTCCATGTCATTCCATAACACTTTTCCCATTAAACAACTGTGTGAATTATTTTCCTTCACATTTTGCTGGGCTGTCGGCAATATATAGAAAGTGTTATCTCGTACAAAAATTAAATAATACTGCCTTGCAGCAATTTAATTTTCATGTTTCAGGATTGTTGAAAAGGTGTTTTAAATGTTCAGTGTTTTCTTGTAGAGCATTGCATAACTACACAAAATGAAAACGTGGTTTACTGTCCATTTGTTAGAGTTCATCTGGATAATCTAAAATATATTTCGACTTACTTATAAGCATTGCTGCTTTTACCTTTTCACTCCTTTTTATTTAAAGCAAATTTCTCAATACCATGGTTTAGTACCACAGTCTAAGGAAGCAATTGTAATGTAAAGCAAATAACTAATAAGTCAGCTTCAAAATTAAAGGTGTTCATAATGGGGTTTGAATGAATTAAAGCAGAAAAATGAAGTAAAAAAAAAAAACCCTCAAACTAAAAAAAACAAACGAAAAAATTCCAAAAAAACTAACAAAACAAAAATAAACCACAGTGGGGGAATCTTGATTTTTCTGCCATATCATTGGTCAATACACACTGAGAGAAGTTACAATTCTTTCATTGTTGTCTGGTGGTCACAATGACACTTAACTATTTGACCAGAGAAAACTCCATCTGTTCTAGCCCTAGCCTACTCAGCTTCACTAGTTCATATTACATTTTTCTTTGCTAGCCTCTTCCGTTTGAATATCATGGTGTGTATGTGACACATAGGTTCATAGCTTTTTTCCCCATGATTTTCTGAGAAGCACTGATATATAAATAATGCCTTGTTGCATTTAAAAAGTGAAATAGGGGAGAAGAAATGAAAAAAAAAAAACATAAAAATTGTCATTTTCTATCCTTTTCTTTTTAACTTGGGACATTTCATCTCATGTCTAGGTTATGTAGAAGCTTTGGTGATACCTGCAGGAGCAAGAAGGATCAAAGTTGTGGAAGAAAAACCAGCTCACAGTTATTTAGGTAAATCTCTTATATTTTGGTGTTCATATCTGTTTCGGTAAGCATAGAAAAATGCTACCTAAGCAGATTTTGTCAGAAAACAGAATACCAAGTCTAAAAAAAACCAAACCCCGAATAATGTGTCTAAAGAGATTTTGTAGAAATAACAGTAATATGGTTACAGCACCATTCTCTATATAGTTTTTATTTTGGAATTTTATCATATCTCAAATTATTTAGAGAATGCTTCAAATCACGCATTTAAATGGCAGAAGAAAAATTCTGCATACTTTAACATCTTCAATTTTTCATATAAAAATACTAAAGAAAATAATTCACATTAAAATCAGCAAAAAAGTCGTATGCTAAAACACAGATTAATTTGTGCTCAGACCACAAAAATACCACACTGAACAACATACAGAAAATAACAACAAATAAACACAAGTTCTAAAATTATACTGAGAAAGCAGAAGAGAATTTCTTTGCATTATCTTGATTTTTCTGAGTATTTTAATGGGCAAATGTAATAAAACTTTTTTTAAAATTTATAAAATTGTCTTTCATTGGAAAAAAGTATTTTCTCTTTGAATGAGTTCTAAAGATGTGGTGTAGGATAGTATAATTTCTTATTATTATTACAGGGTTTAAGTGAATATGTAGAATATCATAATTGGTTCTGTTCCAGACACTGCTTAATTTTAATTTGGAAGCGATTTCGTGTGAAAATTGGATAATTAAATGAAAAATTCCATCTTTGATCATGATTCTTTCTCTGCGCTAATTTTAAGGAAGCTTTTACCTGACCTCAGTACTTCAGCTGAGGGAATGGTGAAGACAGTGAACCTTAATTATGACAGCTTAAGTTATCAATGGGTGAATTTCGCTTTTTCATGGGGGACTGCAGCAGCACTGTTATATCATCAGGGAATTTCAAGTTCTGATTTCTTTTAACTATTCTTCAGTGGACCATAAACATAGATATGTAAGAGTATCAAATCAGTACATGGTTTAACTGACATATTTTCTAGGTTTTCTAGGTTTTTTCCCCCCTATATTTCTAGTCTGTTAACATATGTGGAAAACAGAAATAATTTTTGTTTCATAATGGAGAAATAAATAAATGTTGGAATTACATATAGAGAAATGATGTCCTTTTCTATGAGTAGCAGATTGATTTATCCCTTACCTTATAAAAAACAAAATTAATATAATGCTTTTTATGACCATGAATTAGCACATAATCAGTTTGTAATTACTCGTCGCTTCAATTTAACTTTTCTTCATTTTTTCACTAATATCTGGATGAGGACCAGATCTGTTGTGGTATTTTGAAATAAAATCTGTTTGCTACATTTTATTTTCTTTTACTAGCAATGGCTATTTAGACTTCCTCCACTTACAGGATATTTATTCATAGAATCATATAATCATTTAGGTTGAAAAAGACCTTCAATAAATCTAACCATTAAGTGAACTGTACCAAAACCACTGACAAACCATGTTCTTAAACTCCATATTGTAGATACTGACTTTTAAACATGTCCAGGGATGGCAATTCAGCCATTTCCCTGAGCAGCATGTTCCAATGCCCAATAACCCTTTCAATAAAGAAACTTTTCCTAATGTCTAACCTAAATCTCCTTTGTCATAACTTAATATATTGCTTCTTGCTCTATCACTCTTTACTTGTGATAACAAACTGGTTGCCAGCTGGACTTAAATCCACTCACCACCATATTTTGGTCTGGCCATCTAGCCAGTGTTTAACCCAGTAAAACATATACCTGTCCAAGTAATGAGCAGTGAACTTTTACATTATTCTGAAAGCACAAAAATCTGCACTGAGAGTTAGTGGGAATACCAAATGAAGGAAGGTCACTGTTGCTCCCCAGGGAGCACAGGAAGATGCAATCGCTGAACTTTGAAATATTGCATCTCTATGGCTGTGCAGAATTTCGTACCTCATTAAAATTGGAAGTGTGTATCACAGTAATTAGAAAATATATTGTACTTAGCGGCCTTCACTTAGTTGTCAATGTACATATCAATATGTACATATCAATAAGACTATTTTATACCCTGCAGAGATGCACTTATAATTAGCTTCCTTGGTCTTGGTTGCTGTAGCAGTGGGTTTTTCACAGTCTGTGTTTTCTTTGTTTTTTAAATTGTAGATGTATTGCTTGATTTGATTTATACCCTGTGAGAGGGTACACTGTGTGCTGTATTTTCTTCCTCCTTTGTTTTACTTTTTGCTGGAAATCCTCTATGAAAATCTGTATGGGAATATGTGTGTGGTGTAGAATAAAAGAATTTGCTTAAATATGGGATGTGACAGAGTCAAGAACAGAACCTGGACTGCTTGCATCCAAGCCTGATTTTTAGGCTTGAGGATACCTTTTCCTTGTGTAACCCCAGTGTCTCAACTGAGGAATCTCAAAAGAGAAAAGGCAAGATCTGCATATTTCTGGAATTCCAGTCCCTTGCACATGTCCGCCCATTGGATCTGCTGGACCTGCTGGTCTCCAGGTGGAGGATACAATAAGGGTAAAAGGTACTACTGGCGGGCCTTATCAAGAGGGC
>VZRI01010297.1:0-18628 GCA_013397515.1 Upupa epops
GGAGGAGATGGGGTCTTGATGACTCGTTAAAGGAATGTACCAGATGGAATTATATTTTTCCTTAAGTATCTTTAACGAGTATCGCCCCACCTGGTTTTAACAATTGGGTCAGTATTCACTCCCCCACCCTCCTGAAGTTACCAAAAACAAAACCATACAGCTTCCCAATTGCTTTTTCAACAGATGAAAATAGAATACAAACTTCTTGCTTCTATAACCCAAGACAGTTGTTAAAGAGCTACAGAAGTAATACAGTACCATTAAGATAATAGCTTTCAATTACCTCAAAATTTCATAGGAAATTTCCTCGAATAGGAAAGAAACTTGAGATTCTGTTATTTGTGGTCAGTTAACTGCTGTACAAATTGCTTGTGATTTGGCCTGGTCTGCGATTTGTGAGACTATGATCCCGTACGGGAATCTGTATCTCTTTATTTCATACTTTTTTATCATATTTTGTGAAACAGCAGTCAGGATTAGTCAAATTTCACAGCAGTTAAAGCATGCAGCACAGCATCCATTTTTAAAGGCCCTGCAGGCAGCAACAGCTTGCAGCATCTTACTAGGCATCTGAGTGGGTGTTGTTTCTAAGAAAGTACTTGCTGAAGTCAGAGCACTTGTGCTATGCCTTACTTATCGTAGGAGATCAAGATAAAAGTATTAGTTAAGATTTCCATTTACTAGTGGAATCGCTCAGACAGGAAGGATACCGATACCCTTAAGAACAGAAGTAAAAGAACTGCTGGCAATACATAAAACTGCTGAATTACTTGTGACTGCTAAAAATGAGACTGCTCTGGGGCACAGCTGGTGTTTTGTGGAACATGTCAAAAAGCTTATGTTGTGGTGGCTAGCACCAACCTACTTCTCCATATAAATAAAATGCCCTTCTATGTCATTTCCTATCCTGTAACTGTCAGGAAAGACCCGAAACAGTTCATTTCAGCTGTAACAGCTGTAAAATAAATATTACTGTTACTTGAACATACTCTTCCCTATTTCTTCTTGTTATGCAAGAAAAATTGCAGTTTGCTAAAAGGACACTTAGAATTTGCAGTATCTTGCTTTAGATGTGAGCAGTGGTTTTGTTGACCTCTTTAGGTAACTCATTTAATTTAATGACCTTTTAGCCCACTGATGATGAGAAAACTTACTGTATTTAAAAACAGAATGTCTCCCGTACGATCTTCAGGCCGCTTGGCAAAAAGATAATGTTATGACAAAATTTGACTGCTTTGTATTGAAGCAAAATAATGAATGTTGTGTTTGGGAATATTGACGGAGACCTTTCATGACTGATACTTGAGCAGCCACCATCGCTTTCTGTGGCTCTGCCATGGTTTACATGTCATGCAAACGTTCAGTTTTCCAGTACAAAATAAAATCACCTTCTGATGTACCAAAAAGTTTATTTTCTTATTACATACATGGAGAAATAATTTAAGCAAGAAAATTGTCATTGAAATCTGCATCAATTAAGACTTTTGTTTTCTGCGTAAGCTCTGAGAAAAAGCTGTAAGTTGTACAGATTGTTAAAGGTAATGCACAGCTGACGTATGAACAGTTTGTTAGAAGTTTTCATAGTTGTCGTGAGAAAAACTATATTACTTCTACGCATACTATTGCTAGGCTAGTTCTGCAAGGTGCTAAATGGCTTTTACTTTCCAAAAATATAGTGCAACTCGAACTTGGTTGAGTAATGTGGATCAGAGATAAGTGCTAGTCATTAAAATGTCTACTTTCCTCAGGCTGAACTTAAGGTCACCAGTGATGTTTCTTGATTTATGGCTCATTCAGGAAAAAAACCAAAACAACAAAAGACACATCTTCATTGTTGGCTTTATTCTAGGAGCAAGACAATAAAAATTGTGATCCTTGTGCAGATAACATGCAGTTCTGAGCAAGCCAGTCTTGCACATGTGAAAGACACCACAGTTCTACCCATCAGTTATATTTTTTTAAATGAAGGTTTTGGTGCTATTTGAAGTATTACAGGTGTATATCAGTAATTTTTTGTTATTGTTGCTTAATAGTACATGAACTGGGTGAGTGGGCAGTTAGGAATCTCAGACAACCCACTGAAATCTTTTATTCCTAAGGAGTGTTAGAGCCTTTAGGCTCAGCAGTCCTTTTTGTTGCCTGAATTAGTATAATTTTCCTACCCCTGGTGTTACCTGGGCAAGCCAGGATTTAATCAGCATTCTGAGTGGAGTATCCAACTGGCAGTGAAAATTGGGTTATATTACACATGAGTTTTATTCTGACAATATCCCGAATCTGTGCCAACTGCACACTAGTTAGTTTGCTGCTCACTGGTGGGCAAGAACTGCTGATTGTGCAAGGAAGCTTAGGGCATCCTTAATGCTCAACATGGCTAACAGAAGCTTCAAGTTGTCATGCAAATAAAAGCACAGCAGATCTCATTAGACAGTTTCTTGAGGGTGAAAGATCCTCCACTGCCAATGCAAAGGGAGATGTGTTTCCTTTGCCAAAGATCCCAGCTTGAATGCCTCCTTGGCATCATCTTAGAAGGAGGTAGCTTGTCTGTCCTTCCACTCAGTACCATGTAGGAGAGAGCAATACCTGGACTGGTGTTGCTCTTCACTCAATTGTGTTATTTGATACTCTTCTCACGCTTTTCCCTGCTGCTCACTTTGTAGTGTGCTTTGTGGTAGATATTCTCAGTGTAACACAGTCCATCCTATTTATTCTGGAAACAGAGAATCAAGACATGCTGAGTACTTTCCTTCATTACTAGTATTGAAGGCATCTGTATATACGCAGACTTGAGACACATGGAAACTCAAAGCTCCTTGTCATTGGAGCCCTCTGTATTTGGCTTTTAATACAACTTCCATCTGCCGACAGCTTATTTCTTACTTTGGTGGCTGGCCGTCTTGCTACTACACAGTGTTTTTTTATTTCTGATTACTAGATTTATTTCACCACTAAAGCAGGATGGATTTTATAGATGGTTTTTCGTTTTCCCGAATATAGTATGTTGTTGTTGACCACACTCTTGTCAAGGGTCATTTCTTTTACTGATTTTTTCAATTTTTTTTTTCCTTCTAACCAGTTTCACTCATTTGTCTCTGGTTTAGGTATTGGGCACTTGAGACTAAATACGCCATAGAGTGGCCTGCCTTCTTCCAGATAAACTTAATAAGATTATAATTGCACGTACCTGGGCAGACAAGAGATTTTCATTAAATAATACAAAAATGTTTTGATCCAAAATAGTTGCCACATCTTGTTTATACAAGTTACAGCACTGGTGGGTGGATTGATTTATTTCTTTCTTATTTATCATAGCCGCATGAATAATCTGTAGCTGCATGCTGGGGTTTACTTGCCCGTCTACATTTTTCTTTATGTTTTTTTTCTTGGTAAGGTGTTTTCTTACATAAGAAGGAAAGAAGAAAATCAAGACTGAAAGTAGCAGGAAACTGTAGGCCAAGGAGAATAGATGACATTGTATTTCTTCCCTTTTGCCTTTCAAGCTCATTTGAGCATCTGATTTTTAAAAACTTCTGCTTTTCCAAACAAGNGAAGTGCTGAGTGGCATGATCTAGATATCAGATATTTAGGGTTACTTGGTTTGTTTTAGATTGGACTGGATGCTCTTTAAGGTCTTTTCCAGCCTCATCATTACTGTAATACTGTGAGTGAGGAATTAAAGCTCTCACCCCATCCCAGCTTGTTTCTCTGCCATATGGCAGATTCTTTTCTTCATAAGCAAGTTGCGTTTATAGTCTTTTGACTCATTTGTGGAAGGGAATAAACAGGCTGTACTTTGGCCTGTGTTTACACTTGGAGCAACAGCTCTGTTTCTTCAGGCTTTTTCAATAGATTGAAATGGCAGGAACTGTGTATGGGGCAGCTTAATCTTTATTTAGAAGGCACATGTTTACTAATTATTAACTAGCTATCTGATTAAGAGGTATTAGTTCAAGAGGTAGGAAGTGGGAGTATTGTGATAGCTGTGGTGCAAAGGCAGGAATACAAACTGTTTTAGAAAACAGGAATACAAACACCTCAGTGTTCAGGACCAATGGATATGCCTGTTAATATTCCTTAAAACAATAAGTATGGAAACAATAGACACAATGAAGTTGTAAACAAGATTCCTGGGCTGGGTAATAGCTTTAAATAGACAGAAGGCAAATGCAGTGTTTTAATACCAAGCAGTGCTTGGTACTGATTTGAGTTATGCTTTCAAGCAAGGTTTTGTGAAGGTACTCAGTTTCTTTGCTGTCACATGCTACTGGAAGTTTTCATTTAATGTGTTATTCTAATTGCAGTGTGACAGTTTGTAAGGAAGAAGGTGAGAGGTTACAGAGGTTGCCTGAGTCAGTTCTTTTAATTACTGGTCTTACAAAGAAACTATTGTAGCATTGAGGCTTGTTTTAAAAATCTGTGAGGACTTGTATAATAATACCAAAGCCTGTAATAAGCTGAAATGGTGAAGTAAAACAATGATGTTTCCAGTAAATGCAATATATATCCATTTAAGACTGTGCAATAGTAATTAGGAAGAGTTGTTTTCTGTTTGAGTGTCATTTTTGGAAATTACTATTGATGACCTCAAGTAGAGTTTGAGTGCAGGCAGCATATAGAAAAGGCATATTTGTAACGTGGAGTAGTAGTAAAAATGCTTAGTTATAATTTCTTTGCAATTATAATGAGTCTTAGACTGTTAAGACAAAGAACACAGGCCTGATAAAGAGCTGTAGCTGGAACAAAACATTTTTTTTTTACTGTGTGCAAAGAAGATTTGCCAGAAAAAGTGGGAAGAGTGGAAGAACCAGAGCTTACTTCAAAAGAAATGGTGAATCAACTGAGGATGCAAATTGGGTTGAGTTGCTGGGTTGTTTGAGAAAATGAGGTGTTTATAGCAGTAAACAACAAAAATGTGTGGTGCTCTGGGAATTCAAATGCTATGAAACTAAGGAGACAGGATTCCAAGCAGACTTGATGCTATAAAAATTCATTGCAGTTAGGTACACACTAAGAAATCCACAGGGATTTTCGAGCAGCCTACTGGAGATACTTAAAATTTGCTATTAAGTTAAATTTACAGTCCTTTCAAAATTCACTGATAAATAGATTCCATTTGCTACAGCACTGCGCTGTTTTTCCATGCAACACTGATATAAACTCTAATTTGAATAACTCAGGTGGTGATTGCAAGCATGAATTTAATTACTGTTTATTACAGTATCTAGTCTCTTAATATAGATTAATTATATTCTTTCTTTTTATAGTATGACATCGCACACAAGATTGGTGACATAACAGTGGTATAAGCATGAAGAAACTGGCATCATTTTTTGTGTGACTTTCAAATGTGGTGAAACTGAAGTTCAGTATGAAATGAAGTGCTGTTTTTCACTTGATCTCATTTTAGATTCAAGATTGTTAAGTAGGCTTTATTCAGTTTTGTAAGTACCAATTTTTTTCTTTTGCATATTTGTAGTGCAAAGTTTACAAAGTGACTACCAGCATTTTCTTGCTAGTTCTGTATTTTGAAAAGTGTGCACAATCGCTCCTCTCCCCTCCAATCCCAAGCATTCAAAAAAATTGTGAAGTGAACAAAATCAACTCAGGTAATAGAAATGTAGCCTTAAGCAGTGGGATGATGAAAGAGATTGTAATCTGAAATAGTTTTGTTTTTTCCCTAGCTTTCTGGTCTGCTGATTTGATAGGAAGTGTATAATCTATTTGATGCTGTCATGATACCAATGAGGTCTTACAACCGACATGTGAAACATGCTGTATTTTAAGATTACATGTTTGGTAAGACTGAATAAAATGTACTTGAACACGTTACAATTAACACATGCTTCAGCATAATCTGTTCACACAGGAGTTGTGGTAATTCATGTCTGTACAATGCCTCATTTCTTCTGCTCCCCACCTTACCCTGCAGGAAACCAAAGAGAAGATGACCCTGACAGTTAAGGGGTCCATGTTGCCTCACAGGGAGTGGAGATTTTGGTATTGATTTCTCAATGAAAGCATTAATCTACTTGACTACATAAGGCTGAGACCACTATAGAGTAATCCCATGGTTGTGGGAGAATTTAGGGTGTCACACTGAGCACTGAATCCTGTCTGATAAACCACAACTTTCTGTGCAGCTGAGAAATATGTGGTGTGTGTCTGCTTGCTGGTTTTTTTCCTATTGTAAATACGTAGATTCTAATTTAAACATTAATCCAGTGCTGTGGTCTGAAGGCAACCATATAATCCATTGGTGAAACTGGTGGTCACAATGCTGAAAAAAAGTTACCTATTAAATTGTGTTTGTTTCTGTTTTTGAGAGGGGCACAGCTAATTCTAGAATGAACTTAGATGCTTTTGAGTAAAAGTTCCATGTAATTGGTTTTGATGCTATATGTGAAAAAATAAGTCCAACCATCCAAAAAAATATTCATATCTTAATGAGAAAAATGAGAGGATGGTTTCTAAATTTCACAGGTTTAAGTAGCCAATTAAAAAAAAAAATATTCAAAATATAATTTAAGCTCAATATTATAGTTAGAGAAAATATGCTTTGTCTTTACGAAGCATTTATTTTAATGCGAAAATACTACCTACCTCATTCTCTTCTTTGACTCTGCTGCCTAAACTTGCCTGTGAGTGAATCTGGCAAGTAATTAATTAGGGTAAAATTCCATTGGGTTCAGTGCAAGAGTTGCTGGGTCAAGAAGCAGCAACTGCCTGTTTAGTGTATGTTCTGTAAGATAGAGTAGTCTTCTTGCCCTTAGTGATAACCATCATCTTAAATGCTTAACTGCTGGTGTTTTAGGAAGGGAGAAGACAGTTATGAATTCCTGTGCAAGTTTATAGTTTTGTTTCAAAACTGAGTTTTGTGGAACTCCTTTTTTTAGAAAAACTTTATGCATCAAAGGGAATGAGTGATATAAACAATTGTTAAATTCCTACCTAAATTGATTTATGTATATATTTTAAGAAAAGTTGTATGTACTAACTACATGCAAAGTAAATGTGTCCATTTCGCAGATAAATTTGCATTTAGTTTTTCTTCACAGTAACTGCATAACTACTTGATCATCTGTCTAATTGGTTTCTTGGCTAATGTGTATCTGTCCAGATACCAATACTGAGTCTTTTGAAAAGTACTGAGTGTTGGTTATGTAGACCACAAGTGAACCCCAGTGAGGTCACCAAGTGAGTGCTGCTAACTTTGTTTTGCTGTGGAGTAGGGAGAGTACAGGCTTGAAAGCCACAGTAAGCCTGAGCATGGAATCAGTCAGGTTTCTGCCTTCCTTCTTAGGCTTGGAAGATACGGCAATGAAACTGGAGATCCTTCCTTTGTAGATTATTGTGACCAGGTGGCTGCTCAGGACTGATGTTTAATGTTAGGATGCTTTTTTACTTAGTTATAGAAGATTTTTATAACCATTTATTCTTTGTGTCTAATATGCAGAATAGCTTGGTCATGGCATGGTCTGTGGATGGAAAACACCCTGGTTCTTCTGCCAGGGTGTTAAATCAAGAAGTAATGCATTTCACGTACCTTCTTGCCAGGGCTTGCTTTTCACAGGAAAGGTCAAGCTGTTGTTGTTTGAACTTTGAATGGTAACTCTCTTGTGCACACCCCAAAACAACTCATCTGATGTTTTATATGCAAACCAAGTGGCCAGGACCTGGAGAGTCCATGCTTAAATGTTGCCTGTACTAGGTACTTTGCTGCAAAACAGATAAATCAACTTGCAGTGCCTTCTCACCGTCCTGGTATAGTATAGTGTTCTATCAAATGGGAATCGTTAGATTTAATAGATACTTATGCTTCATTTCCTTCAGACTGCTTTAGTTTTGTTTTTGTAATAGCTGTTATAATTACTGACAACTGAAGACTACTGTGTTCATTGATTCTCACACTTACTGGCATCTCCTTTGTGGTTGCTAAGACTTGTAGTCATGTAGGTCTTTAGGTTTTATACAGACTTTGGAAAACGTGTGTTGCAAGCTGTTACCACGGTTGGTTATGTGGGTTCAAGCTGCCTTGTTGGCTCACATGCTGTCTACTGTTTAGGGCGAACCAGATAGTGGACCAGACAAACTTTCCCATGGTCTAGTAGCTGATTCAGATTCAAATGTTGCCCCACAGGCAATATTGCTGCAACAGGCTTAGAAATGGGAAAATCTATGCCAGTGCAGAGCAATTTCACATTGCTACAGCTGTATTTTATGCCTGGGCTTGTATTGTCGTGTTTGCCTAAAATTAAGAAACCTGACTCTAGCACGTACATAGAATCATAGAATCATGAGGGATCTCAAAAGATCATCTAGTCCAATCCCCCTGCCAGAGCAGGACACCCAGACCAAGTCACAGAACAGAACATTATGGATTGGAAATGTCCTAGAAGGATCATCCAGTTCAAAAGCCCTGCCACAGGTCCAGGTAGGTTTCAAATGTCTCCAGAAAAGGAAACTCCACAAATCCCCTGGGCAGCCCCCTCCAGTGCCCTGTCATCCTCACTGGGAAGAAGTTATAGAATCAGTCAGGGTTGGAAGGGACCACAGATTCATCCAGTNTGGAAGGGACCACAGGATCATCCAGTTCCAACCCTCCTGCCACAGGCAGGATCACCTGTTTCCTTTCTGAGGGGACCCACACCTTCCCTAGTCTTCTTTTTGCCATTAATATACCTGTAGAAATCCTTGGTGTTCCCTTTGACCTCCCTGGCTAGGTTCAATTCAAACTGTGCCTTGGCTTTCCTAAACAGATTTCTAGCTGTTTGGGCAGCTTCCTTATATCCCCCCCATTCTATCTGTCCTCTGTCCTCCCTTCAACTCCTTGTAGAGTTTTTTTTTGTGTGGCAGTGTGTCCAGGAGCTCTTTGCTCAGCCAGGCCGGCCTCCTAGCATTCTTCCCTGCTTTCCTCCTTGTTGGTATACATTGCTCCTGGACACAGAGGAGGTGATCCTTGAACACTAACCAGCTATCCTGGGCCCCTCTTTCCTCAAGGGCTTCATCCCATGATACTTTGGCCAGCAGAATCCTGAAGCGATCAGTCTGCACACCTAAAGTCCAGGGTCGTAAGCTTAGAACACTTCCTCCTGATTGCCCTGAGGATCTTAAATTCAACTGCTTCGTGGTCACTGCAGCCAAGGCTGTCCCTGAGCCTCACATTGGTCACCTGCCCTTCCCTGTTGGTCAGGGAACAAGGTCCAGCACCTTTTCTTGTTGGACATTCACATCTAGAATGACAGAGACATGTTATAGTTTGAAACTACTTACACATGGTGTAGTGTAGTTTTAACTTAGGTGTACTCATAATCTCAGTTCAGCAGGTGACTGTACCAGTATTTGTGCTGACAGCGGGGGAACAAAGCCATGCACAAGTGGAAAGAAGGATCAAAGTGCAAGAAAAAGGTGGACAATCAGCAGTAGTATTAAAAGGACTCACAAGTGCCCTGCTCTGAGCAGGGGTTGGGCCTGGCTAACTCCAGAGTTGCTTTACAACTTCAGCTCTTCTGTGATCCTGTGGAAAATATTCACATACTCAAGTTCTTTCAGTATAAAAAAAAATTGTGATCCTCAACTGCCATATGAATTTAAAGGTGCAGGAGGTCTGCAGACACCTCAGCTGTAGACAATGTTTTCAGACACTTCTAGTCTCCTACCCTGCTCAGAAACCTTTCAGTCAGAATAGGATGCATGGCTTCTGTTGTACTGCATGTGCATCCCATTGGCCACCACAAGCGTGAACAAGTGTCTGTGGGTCACCAGCTTGTGCTTTCAGGGCATCCATCTCCAGTCAGTGTGGGGACAAGGCACAGCAGCAGCAGTTGCCTCTGTCCTTTTAATGCTGATGTTGTCTTCAAGTATGAGCTTGCAAGAATGCAGTTATTTTTTTGGGACTCTGAAATAACTCAGAGTCTCTCCCTAAGACATCTTGTGAAATATTCATGGGCAAATCGCCTTGGGTTTCAGTGGTCATGCAGATGGATCACTGGCACTGCAATTGTCTTTGAAGGCTCCAGGTCTGCTTTGTTACTTACAAATGTAGCTGAATTGTATACAACTGAAGAGAAGCAGTTTGCTTCAACTCCAGTAACATGTGGAAGGTAAGGAGGGAAACCATTACTAGAAAGGAAACATCAGCATCTTTCAGTTCAATCTGATGCCATGTTCAAAGGTTGCTTGCTGTAATTCCCATACCAAGACCCAGCTCACTCAATATTATCACAACATAAACCATGAAGATTTTGGCTGGCAAAAAAATTAGTAGTGGGATTACTGCCTTTTGCGTTTACACTGGTTTATGCTGTATATTAATGTCTCAGAGTGTCTAACTTGCCAGAGTCTGTTTTCTCTGTCCTCATGATTGAGGCAATGAGATTTTGCTGTCCTTGAAGAAAAAATATGCTCCCTTTGCATATGTTTTTCTCAGCACTGCACCTTTTTCCATGCAGTCCTTTTGTAAGAAAACAATTTTTTTCCAAAGGCTCTTTTTTCTTAACTATAAGAAGGTGATTATTCAAAAAAATAGCAGAACCATGGAATTACTTAGATTGGAAATGACCTTTAAGAGCATTAATTCCAACTGTTAACCTAGCAATGCCAAGTCCACCATTCAGCCATAACCTAAGCGCAACATCTACATGTCATCCTCTTCAGGGATGGTGACTCCACAGCTTCCTTAAACAGCCTACCTTATAAGATACTAAGTACAGGAAATGCTACCATACAAAAAATTATCGGTACTGTGAAGAGCCAGAGATAATTTCTACATAGCTGGTCAGAAGAGAAAATCATAATAATGTAGAAGTTTTGATAGATGTAATAAATAAACATCTTAGTTCTTTCAATAAGGTTTTATCAGGTCATTTGATGATTAAAGCAATTTTTTTAACATATGCATACAACAGCCATCCTCTAATTTCTGAACTCCATTGATTCTTGTGTGGCAAGCAGCTCATAGTCCAAGTCTGAATCACAACTGAGTGTCTTGTTTGTACTGCTGAAAGATGTTTTGATGCTCTGTTTCAGAGCTGCTTTCCTTAACTCCTAGGATTAGTTCCACTGGTCCCTGTTATTGGAGGATAAACCCAGTTTTTATTTGACCAAAAACAATGTAATTGATTTTCATAAAAGGAATTGTACACAAGGAAATTGTTATCCTATTCTATTACCCTGAAAAGCCACATTTTGGAATGTCCAATGGGTTGCTTGAAGCTAGAAAATGAATGGAAGAAGATAGATGATATATTGTGCACTGATAGTGGTGGCAGCATCTCCTCTGTTGCATCCCCTGAATATACTGGCTTGGCACTGCTCTTTCACGCAGAAGAATAAGGATTAGATCTGTCCTGTTGTGAGGTGATTCATGTAAAGGGAATGTGCATATTCAGGCACAATGAGATTTCAAGAGCATGTAACTGAAGAGAGCCTTGTGATAAGAATAATACAACAGCTGAGTAGGGAAAATGTATTTAATCAAAATAATTTAAACTACAGTTGAAATCTTGAGCAGTTAGGATTGCTTCTCTGTCCATTTTTGCTAAATTTGCTGTTCTTCATACTTTTACAAAATATGGGTTTAGATATACAGTTTATTCTTTGATTTTAGGTAATATGCACATATTGATGTATGTCTGTATTATGTATTAAATTGTATATGCATATGTTTTTATAATATGCACTTTCTGAGGTGTTTTTCAATGTTTATTGTGTGATTTTGCTTTACTACAATGTCAACACTTACATAATACTGGAATAGGGCTGGATATTTGTAGTTACTATAATAACAAGTCTTACTTCCTTTACCTAAAAATGTCCAAGACATGAGCTAATACTTAGAAAAGTAAAAATGTTTCCCAACTTATATATTATTCATGCTTTCACAAAGAGATATTAACATAGCGATGTAATTGGCATGAATTCTGGCCAGCAATGAGCACTGTAGGAAATGCATTTTCTGTTTGTTACTTGTTTTTAAGGCACAGTGGAAATTCATAGGGTATAACAAGCAGTGCATTTGAGTATGGCTGATTTTCTTTCTGTACAATTAATTTATTCTGAAGGGAAAGGGAATGTCAAGCTTAATGTTTTTCTCAGTAAATATCTTGTAAGATTTTCATTTGAATGCAAGAGCTAAAAATCCAGATACCACATTACATTAATCTTAAACAGACACTTTCAAAAAATCTGCATTTAAACGCTTTCCTCCATAAAAATAAAACAATTTTAAAAAAGAGAGAAAAAAAAATCTGCAGTACACAAGCGTAAACCTAGAACCACTCACATTTCAGTGCTTGTCTTCATTTTGAGCAACCCAGGCACGACAACACAGGTCTGGTATACAAGCCCTGAAAAATAAGATTTACAAAGCAGAACAACAGATGAGACTGCAGTTGTCTTGAGCTTGTCAGTTTGTCTAAATGCTTGAAAGGCAAGTGCTTGTGTCACTACAAGACTGCTTGGAAACTGATGTAAAGCTTGTTTATGTCTCTCATTTTGGTTCCCACTGGCCAGGTGACCTTACCAGAGAGGCTGCTTCTTCCAGCTGCTGCAAATCCCTGATGTGACTGTTGGTCATCAGTAAGACCAACAGTAAGATAAATAAGAACTGATATATGGTACCAAAGTAAAAGCATGGCAAAAAGGCATCACCATCATCACTGCCAAGNATTTTTTTCTGTCAAGTTACTACCATTATTAAACATAAGCTGTAAGATACGGATGCTGCTAGTGAAGCTCTGTGCATCTAAATTTGTGCAGCAAGTGCCCATTTCAGTTCTTTTTGCTTTCTGTTGGGGCACAACTTGTGGACAGAGTAGGCATTGAATCAAAGGGAAGTTGGACTATGAAACCACAGCACCTTTTGCTGAGCTCCATTATGATTCTTTTTTTTTTTCTGATTAATTTGAGTGAGAAAAAACAAAGAAAACCAAATTCAAACCATTGTTGCTTAGGCAAAAAGATGTAGCTAAGAATGAAAACTGCAGTGTCATTAAAAGCCATGCAAAGAATGTACTGTAGTTCTTTGTGGAAATCTGTGTTGATAGGGCTCTGAGGTCTACCTTGGTACATTAGACGAGCACCAGTGTCAGTCAGAAGCAGTGAAGCTTGTGATTGGGTGTTGGTCTGCATTTCTTACATGTGTTCAAACATGGCTGCTCTTTGGAGAGTACTGCAGGAAGTATTCACTGACTCATCAGTCAGTAGTTTGGCAGACACAGAAGACGTAAATGTGGTTAAATGCCAGTATTCGGTTCTGCTGGTTATATCATACAGCCATCTAAGAAATCTGACAGGCTTCATAAAATCAGCTTCCAGCTAACTAGTCATGTCAATATTTTTTAAATGGCTGTTAATACTGCTGTTGTACCTCATCCCAAAACACGAGGGGGTCCAACACCCTAGGTAATCACAAGACACAACAAAGTGTCATAGCCATGAATCAATACTTCTGAAATATTTCTGAAAATATTTCTGTACTTTTATCTCCTCTGTATTCCTTGGTTCTTTGTAATCCTGATTTACTTTATGAACTCAGTTAACATTATGTAACCAAAGACAAAAAGCCATATGATGAAACTTCTTACATTATTATATCTCATTATGTTTGATATATTTTCCACTTTACTCTCTAACTGCTGTAATTACTTAGTGAAAGGACAACTTATTGTGAGAAATATTTAAGAATATGAAGCAAGTATAAAAAGTTAAAAACCCAAAGATTGTATATATACCCTCCCTTATTCACATATACAATCTTCTTAAAATTCATGTTAAGGAATGGACATGTAGTAACCCAAAAACATACTAATGTTCTTATTTCAGATGTTAGTTTGGTTGAAAAGTTTAATGTGCATACTCTTACCCTCGCAAATAATGTACTACTGCTATTCTTATGTTAGGGTTACATCTCAGAGTTCTGACCAAGACTGACCTCTCTGTGCTATATACTATAGGTAAACCATGATAAACCTGCCCTATCAAACAGACCTCATGTGGTATTTTATGTGTACCTTGTGTGTATTCTACAGGGAGGGAACTGAGTCAGAGATTGGGTGAGTGTGATACTGTTGATCGAAAAGGTGCCCTGCAACAGAAAGATAACCCCAGACCAGATTTCCTGTATCAAAGTCCATTGCATTCACCAGGTCAGCATTCAGCCAGCAATGACAACTGTAGGAGTAAAAGAGAAAGTATACAAAGGTGTTAGTTGAAATAACCCACAGAAATGTGAGTCTTAAGATAAAAAAAGACAAGAAATGTGAAACTGGAGGATAGGATTATGGAAAAGCCAAAAGCAAAGCTTTTAACCTATAAACTTTCCCTTTGTATGTATTTGAGGTATGGCTTTCAAAACAAACCGTTTATTGTAAGTTTATTTCCAGTAGGAGACTTTATGAAAACATGTGGATCATACTGTTGTCAGTTTTACTTCCTCAGCTGTTGAAAGATTGTGCTCCCTCTCGGTTTCCAGAGATCAAAATGTAGACAGTAAAAAATAAAGTAATCTGCTACTTTGAAGTAATTTGCAGCAGCAGACATTCCCAGTGTAAATCAGTGCAAATCAGTTGGTGAATCATGATCTCAAAAGAGGATTACTTTGGATTAGTTGTTCAGTGAAGTGGGCACTTTGTACAATGCAGCAGACAGCTCCAACATGAGCCAATTCGTTGCTTGTTTTGTGGTTGGTTTGTTCTTTTTTTTAATAGAACATAATTTCATCAAATGGATTTTCATACACTAATTAACTGTATGTTGGCAGTGTTTGTGTCTAGAAGACAGATTCTGTAACATACTGCTAAGCAGCTAAAAATTGTTAGACTTTTGGAGGAGGTTTGGTAGGAAACAGCTTAAGCTGCATTTTGGCTGACAACAGTTGCATGCAAGTTTAAACACTGTTTTGAAGATTCTCTCTTGATTATACAGTGCAGCTTACAGCTTGATTTGTGGGACAGGGAAAAGACACTACTATCTCACCAGGGGCCAGTCCCACTGGTTCCCTAGTCCAAGTCTTTCATATTTCAGGAATGCCTGAAGAAAACCTTTGTTACTATTTTTCTGATTATGTTGCTAAATTAATCTGCTTTTCAGTTTACTAGGACTGTCATGTTATAAGTAACAACATGATGAAAATCACCATCTGTCTGTATGTGAACAGCAATGTTCTGTTTCTGTAGTTTAATGTTTTACTCCATTGTGCCTACAGCAGTGAGTTCATACTTGTTTTATACAGTAGATCACTGTGCCGCCTCGTGGTTGACTTAGGTTCTGGTCATTTATTAATAGAGATAAAATCATTATTTGCTGCACTTGCCCCTTCAAAAAGTTGCATGTATTTTGTATATGAAGTGGTTTCTGTTTCAGTTTCCAAGAAAGGCAGTCAGAAGGAAAGCTCAGATTTTCTGGGCAGTATAAAATCCTTGGGAAAGAAGAGCAGAAGTAGCCAGACATTATTCTGACAATGGAAAGAAATATGTTGACACTCCAGATCCAGTTACCTTTATGTTAAGGCAAATCTAGATCTATCAGTGATATCACCTCCTGTATTGGGACAATAACAGCTCCAGACAATATTCCTGGCTGTACTTTCACTCCCTGACACACTGTGGGGAGGTACAAGCAAAGTAAAACTTCAGGGTTCACTGATGCAAGTGAATTTGCATTTGAAGAAGAAACTTGAACAAGCCCCGAGAAGCTTGGTGCCTGCTGCTGATAAAGGTCAGCCAGTTGCTTCTGATTCAGTCCCCAACTCTTAATTCTGTCAGAGGTTTCTTCCCCTGTGTGATCAGCTTTGTCTTTCCTGTGGACTCTGAGGTAGGCTAGAAGTAATTGAGAAGAAAAAAGATTGCAATTGTTCTTGAAGCTTCTTTTGAGATGGGGGTAGGGTTTTTTGCCTGGTGCCTACTGTCCTAGGTGAGACACCAGTTTCAGCAATGAACTGTGACAATGAAAAGTGTCAGGGAGATTTACACCTCTAAGCAGCTGGGATTGAATGAGGTCAAGTTTGGCAAAATGCATTACATCAGCTGGAGAAACCCTCCTTTAAGAGTCTTGCTGGTCAGACCGACCATATATATAAATGATTTGTGTTATATATATATATATATATATACACCGAAAATAAATATTTTATATAGATATTCTACCCTGCCTGTTCAGAGTATTTTTGATCTTGTATTCTCCAAAGGAAGATAAGCAATGACATTGTCTTATACTTACTAGCCTCACTAACACTGTACATATTAAATATAAATTTGTTGCTGTCAGCTGACCTTAGAAAAATCACAGTAAATGGTATAATTTACTTCCCTCTTTCCTGTCAACTTGTATTTTCACATTGGAAGCAGCAAATTAATTGAGAATGCTCTCCCTCAGCAGTCAGTGATTTGTGTAGAAATCAGGTTTGAAAATAAACCTTTCCTGTTCCAAGCTTCCTGCTGTGTCTGCAAATGCAACCAACTTACATTTTACTGTGTTAAATGTAAAAAATAAGTAAATCAACAAAACAAAGGTAGTTTGTTTCCTGAACTCCTGAATGTCTTTAGATTTAATGGTAACATTGAGGTACTGGAGCAGGTGCAGAGAAGAGCAACAAAGCTGGTGAAGGGCCTAGACCACAAAGCTTATGAGGAGTGTCAGAGGCAGCTGGGACTGTTCAGCCTGATGAAGTTGAGGGTAGACCTTATCAATCTCTACAACTACCTGAAAGGACATTGTAGAGAGGTGAATGCTGGTCTCACGGGTAATTAGTGATAGAAAAAGAGGGAATAGCCTCAAGCTGCACCAAAGGATGTTTAGGCTGGACATCAGGAAAGATTTTTTCACTGAAAGAGTAATCAGGCCCTGAAGCAGGCTTCCGGGGGAAGTGGTTAAGTCATCATCTCTGAAGGTGTTTAAAGTTCATTTAGATGTGATGTTCAGAGATAGGGTTTAGTGGTCAACTTGGTAAAGTAGGGTTAATTGTTGGGCTTGATGATGTCAAGGGTCTTTCCAACCTGGATAATTCTATAGTAAATATGAAGTAGCAATAAATGTCAATATATGTAGGAATTTTATGAAGCTTCACATCTATTTTCCAGCTATTATATCCCAAGTGTATGCAGTTTTATCCAACTGGACAATGCCCTGCGTTTTGTTTCCTGCAGTGCTCTCAGTGGAACATCTTGGTGTTAAGGATATGATGAAGTGACAACACTTGGTGGCAAAACACGCTTTGAGAGGAAAAGAAAAATGCAATTACTGGAATCTACCACCAGAGGAAGCTTTTGTCTTGCTAACATGAATAGGCAGCTTACATAGAGAGGTACTTACCTCAGGTCTTGTAATGGACGTTTTTGTTAAGTATTAAATTATTCCTCTTTAGGTATTTTGAGTTCTCTTTAGGTATTAGGCACAGAGTAAAGAAGTGAGATTTATAAGATCGATAGGGAGCATGAATGCTATGTATGAAAGTCTGTGAATTCAGTGTCTGTGTGTGTGTGTGCACATGAATACAAGTCATTTTTACTGTACACTTGGTCCTGTGACAACTGTTAGAACAGCTTAGCAAATGACACCTGAAGAAAGTAGGTGTAAAGTGGATAATGGTGCCTTTGATTTTAGCTTGGTCTCCCAGTGTGAAACTGTATTTGGAATTCATCTGCCTGAGTAGGGGCCTATGCTGCATTGCACATTTCTCCTGTGCCATGAAATCATGTGGCACAACATGACATGTGACACAACAGTAAAATATTGCTTAAGTGTATGTAATCACATCTTTTTTCATGTTTTAAATGCTCCTTTTTTATCACTCTGGATTTCTTAAATAAAAAGTCAACTTCCATGAAGTAGACATGGAAATGTTTAGTTTACTTTCATTCATCTGCTTCCTAGGGCTTGGAATATATTTTGACCTCATGGCTGATATTGTATATGACAAAGGCACCAGCTTTGGCTCAGGAAGAGTAGCTTGTGGCTCAGAGCTCTGAAGATATTTCTGGGAAGTGTCATAACAAGGTTGCAGCTTCCTGGCTTCTTTTCTGGTATTTAGTGTTGCAAAGAATATACTGGGCAAAACAAACTGGTGGTCCAGCATCTCCATTGAATTTGCAGTTACAGATGAAGTGTCCTGCTCTAACTTACCCACCTTCACTATCCTTTTCTCCACTTTTGTTTCAAAAAAGTATTTACAATTCTGAAGCTGAACAATGCTATATTGTGTGATCCTCCTAAGACTTACGTGGAAATGGATGGAAACCTCCTTTGTTCTCATAGGAAGATTATTACTGTTCAGTTCTTTCACTTAACTGGGCCTCACTGGTTCTTCACACATTAAAACTTCAGTGATGGCTGGGGAATAGGCATGTTCAGGCCAGTGAAGAAACTCTTATCACTGCTAGTAGATGTTGTGGTTTGAATTTGAGTGGGTTCCTTGCCTAAGGCATTGGGAAGTTGCTGTGGATACTTGTGAAATTTTTTCAACTCTGTTTTGGAACTTCCCGTTTCTGTCTTCTCCTTCACTTTTTCCAGTCTTTGTCTGAAGAGAGACACATGTCGCTGCAGCTAAGCATGGCAGCCATCTTGCCCTAGGAACACTGGGAATGGAGAGAGATGGAGTGGAACCTCAGAGATCTGTTGTATTGTGCGCATGCGG
>VZRI01010299.1:0-14822 GCA_013397515.1 Upupa epops
AAGTCATGGGTATGTGCAGAGGTATTTTCTAGCTGATACAGACATGTAAGTGCCATGTGAACTAAAAAATATTCCAAGTTAGAAAACTTGTGGGGAACAAAGTTGGTGGATACTACAAAACAACCCCCCTGAACCTTTCATTTCCATTTCACCTGAAAAGAGGAGGAAGAACTTCACCAAAGCAAGACAACTTTTCCGTTCCTCCACGAGGTACTGTTTTATCTGGGATTGTGGTACACGTTGCTTTCATATTCCCTTAATATTTTGGCAGAGAGCTGACACGTTGTTATTTACATGCGTTATGTGGTTATGTTTCATTACACAGTGTAATAATGTGACACAGCTAAATGACAAAGTCCCTGGTGAACATTTTAAGCGGTACACATCCCAGGACTGCAGTCAACACGCTAAATTACAAATTCATGGACTGGTGAATATGGCCATTCAGCGAGATAGGGATGGTTCATCTTAATAGACAATACGTTCTGCTGAAAGGGCATGGGCTATAGGACAATGCTTTATTTATTTATTTACCTAAGGGCCGAGGATAGAAGCCCTCAAAGAAAGAGAATTTCTTAGAATGTATTTAAAGCACAAGGCAGAAGGAGTTTGTAGTTGTAAAGATTTATCCAGAAAGAGTGGGGAAAATCCCACTGACTTTGATGATGTTCCCACCGGTATCATCTAGAATCACTAAAGAAAGGGAAATGGTACACAAAGGTTAATTACAAATTGGAGGCAGGGCTTAGTGATGAAATAATGAGATTTTGTTAGTAACTCTTGCAGTTTGAAAATTATCAAATTTCCAAGTGTTAATTTTAGTGCTTTATAAGCTGAAAAAACATTTTATTTTGAAGCTGGGAATATATTTCCCAGTAGACCCCCTGCATCAGTGTCCTGATCCTACAGGTGATTGGTGGACAGAGTCTATAAAAAGTAGTAGATGTCCTGCTTTCTTCCCTTCTTCTCTGGTATGTCTTGTAAGACAGAGTTCCTCTGCAAGAGAGGTCCCACCCCAGGGCAAGGGGGTGAGCAGTGGCTCTTGGCCTTCTTGCCACTGAAGGGTGGAACACAGAAGCAGCCTAGCTGCCCTACCCCAAGGGGTGGCTAAACCACAGCCCTCAGCCCAGCAGCCATGACTTTGCAGAGTGCGAACCCAGAGAGAGCAGAACCTGTGGGCTGTGGCCAGTGCCAGCTTGTCCCAGCTCCTGGCAGTGGGCTGAAGGAAGGAGCAACTCCCCCATACCTTTCAGCCGGATTACTTTTGAAGATTCCAGGCAGCAGTTAGTTCTTAACCCTCTCCTTCCTTCAAAGCCTTAACCTCAGTGGAGAAGAAAGAGAGGAGAAGGCCAGGAAGCAGACCCTGAGGAAGGTCTATCTACTACAACAGGCATAACTCCATGTGACCAGCATCATGTTGCCTTTGTCCCCACCAAGATGCTGTATGCTGTGCTGCTGACTGAGAAGCCACTGATGAGAGAGAGATCATAAGTACCAATCTCCTAAACCTTTGACAAACAGAGATAGTTTGGGATTCTGTTATATCCTCTGCATTTGATGCTGTCATAGCCTCAAAGAAGAGCTACCAAGTAACTGGTCACGCAAAGATCTCAGTCAATTAAAAGTAGCAGCCCGAAGAGGCTATACATGAGTTTTGAACTGGTTCCCTCTGCCTCCACCTTTTTCCCTCCGTGTTATCTTCCCATGCCTATAATGTCTCATGATGTCATAGCATTTTCATCTTCAGCATGATATGAAACTTTTATTCATAAATGTTGCTAAAAGCTGTCAAAAGATTCTGTTACGGGTGGAAACAACAAAAATACCAGGTACCTTTTTCTTTTATCTCTTAAATGAAACAGGAGAATACTAAAGGAACAGAAGGAAAAAATATTGACGACTAGAGAAAAAAACAAGAACAACAAATAATTCTCAAGGCTTTAATTCAAAAGACAGTGTCTTTTAAGGCTTTTAATTACTATTTGTGTGAAGCTACTCTTCATTCTACATGATTATTCTTAAAAAAGGAAGATTTAACATCTATCTTTCCCACAGCTATAAGGTTTGCTTTTGTTTTGCATTCTGTACCAGATGCTGGATGCATCCTCACTAGTAAAGAGTGGTACTAATGATCTGGCAGTCCCTCACTCAGTAAGAAGTTTACTGTGAGGGTGCTGAATGAAGCGCTGGAGCAAGTTGTCCAAGGAAGTCTTGAATGCTCCATTCCTGGAAGAGTTAAAGGCTGGGTTGGATGGGAGACTGGGCAAACAGATGTGATAAGAGGTGTCCTTGCCCATGGCAGGGGGTTGGAACTTGATACTCTCTGAGGTCCCTTCCAACCTAAACCATTCTATGATGCTTATGAATTCTAGCTGATAAACTCCTTGCACCTTGTTCTTAGCCTGCACACGTGCATCTTCACATCTCACAGTTAAAGTAGATATCATTCTATAATGTCACATGAATGTCACAGAGTACAGGTGGTGGAAAATAATGAAGCAAAAGTGAAATGAAGACTTCCTTCAGAAAAGTCAATCAAGGAAGGCTGTGTTTTACAGGCCTGCGTAAAGAAAGAAGGCTGCAGAACTGCAACCATATGTGTTTAAACTTAATTACTGTAGGCTAACTGAGAGCTGGATCAGGACTCTAAATAGGAAGTTATGAAAACACCATAGGAACAGGAGGCTGTATGCAGGAAAGGTCAATCTATCTTTACAATCAGGGAAGTTATATTCTGTATGCAAAATGCTTTACTAGGGGAGGAGTGGTCTGGGTGAAAGCTCCTGATAGAGAAGGTACAAACTGTGTTATAAATGAACGGATAAAAAAATCCCGAACAGTGCAAAAGGAGACAGGCTGGGAAATGTTTGTATGCATAACAGATTCTCTTAAAGAGGCACATCATTAATCATGAAGACTTCAATTACCCTGGCGTAGACTAGAAAAAAATGGTGAAATGACTATGGAAGTTATTTCTAGAGGTTAAAAAGAAAAGGTATTTCCTTTAAAATCTGCTGAGCGATCAAGAAGGCCAGACATGCCTTTGGATGTTATCCCCAAGAAAATCAGATATACCTGATAAATGAGATAAAAATGGGTGAAGATTTGATTCCTGTGATTGTAGAGCATCAGCATCACATTGTAGGCACTCAAGAGAATATTTATAAAGATAGGAGTGCAAAAATATTTGACTTGAAAAGGCACAGCATGAAGAATATGAAATAAATTGAGACTAGTGGACTGAATGTTAAACAACATGCTAAGTGCATGTTGCAAAAGGAAAGTTACTCACTGAAAAAGGGACAAAAGGTAAAACTTCTTGCATTTTCAGAGTTGTACGACAACATTACACAATAGCTGGGAAGATTCCCAGGTAGCGTTGATATAGCTCCATTTCCTTGGCCCATTTACACCATCAAGAGATGGTAATGTGTTTAAGGTAAGATTAGGGGAAGAAGAAAATCAGACAAAAAGCAGATTTCAAAGTCAAATGTGCTGCACAGAGAGGATTATAGCGGAAAGAAGAGAAGTCATAGAAGAAAGGAGTTAGAATAGCTACAACGAAATAACGCACCTACAAAGCAATTTGACCAGCAGAAAAAGCTTTTATTTTTCATGAATATACAAAACAGGTAATTTTTTTTCTGCTTATGATTCCTGCTGGTTTTATATGTAATTCCACCACGAGACAGAAAGCTCAGATTATAATAAGCTACATGCAAACAATTTAAAGCAACATCTTCACGTAAAGGATATCAGACAGAAAAGCCTGCTATTAGTTTTTATGCTCTACGTGTCTGCTAAACTAAAACAACAACAAAAACTAGTTGAAGTGAACCAAGTGTATCTTACAGTTCACAAATAAAACAGGAGCGGTAGGAGGTCTTTAAGCTATTTAAAGAATTTCATGGACTTTAAAAGCCATTCTCTGTGAATCATGCTGTCTTTACAAACGCTCTGAAGTGATTTTTTTCCGATAGAAATTGACAAGCTGAAAAAGTCCATCATAAACCCAGAGTATTTCTGTGATGTTTTAGTAGATATTTCTGTGATATTTTGTAGGAAAGCCAAGAAAAGATTTCCATATGAGAATAGAATGCAGCTTAGCACAGGGCTGGCTACAAAGCAAGAGGGTGAGTCCCGTACGTAGTGCAGAATGTTACACGGTGAGAAAACTGCTGAGAACGTGGGTAAAAACTAGAGCAACAACTAAACATTTCCTTCCTTTGAGAAGCTAGAATTGTTGATGGGGTAAAAACATCCAAAGAGAACTGCAAAAAATTGGAGTTTGAAGTTACAAAGAAATCTGAGACTATCAGAGCTGGTTCCACGGAAACTTCCAGACTTTGTCAGGATCTAAATGAGGAAGCTGCAAGGCTGGCTGAAACACAACTGTGCCTCACAAATGCTGACAGCAAAAATGTTCAGGACACCGTGATATAAAATAAGAAAGGAGCTGCTCTCTCAGGTTCCTTCTTCATGAAACAAAACCATAGCTGAGGTGACAAGCAGCTGGTACCTGCCTGAGTTGCACCCTGCCGAGATGGAGTTGGGATGTGCTGCCTGACACCTACAGTGCAGGCTCCAATTTCTGCTTGCCTAGGGAAGATCAAGATTTGAAGGTGAAATGAAGACATTTATATTTTAGGCTTTCTACTTTTTTATTTACATGACGTTCTTGTCTTGTGAGGACGGGCTGAAAGAGCTGGGGTTGTTCAGCCTGAGAAGAAGGCGGCTCTCGGGGACCTTATAGCAACCTTCCAATCCCTGAAAGGGGCCCATCTGAAGGGTGAGGAAGAGCTATTCAATAGGGCATGGAACAACAGGATGAGTGATCATGATTTTAAGACTGAAAAGGGGAGATTTAGATGATAATAAAAAGTTCTTCAGTCTGAGGTTGGTGGGCCCCTGGAACAGGTTGTGTAGAGAGGTGGTGCCTGGAGCCAGTCAAGGTCAGGCTGGATGGGGTCTGGATAATCTGCTCCAGTTAGAGATGTCCCTGCTTGTTGTAGGGGCTGTGGACTAAATCATAAAATCATAGAATCATTAGTGATTGGAAGGGACCTCAAAAAATCATCCAGTCCAATCCCCCTGCCACAGCAGGATCACCTAGACCAAGTCACACAGGTACTAGATGACCTTTGGAGATTCTTTCCAACCCTGAGTCTATGATTCTATATGAAAACAGATTTTGAAAGTATTTCAAGTGAGCTGATAGGTATCGGGTGCAGGTGCCTAGACACTGGCAGAGAAGGGCTGCCGGGTCATTCCTATGAGAAGAGAATGGAGATATTCTTGGCTGTACACAGTGAGTTCCAAGCCAGCTCCAACAGATCCACCGCAAGGCACTGCTGAGCTTCTCTGCCAAGATGGTGGCACCTCTGGCAAAACACTGTTAAAAGGGTAAAAAAGGTCACACAGGCAGAAGGGAATGAAGAAAAACAGTGGGAAACAGCAGCATGAAGGTGAGAAGGAGAAGGAACATGTGCCTCAGGTGCCACAGCAGATACCCACACTGCAGCCCATGCCATGTTCCAGGGAGGACCATGCAGGATAAGATGGGTAATTCCTGAAGGAACTAAATCCTGTGGAGAGGCCATGCTGAGTCAGAAGAAATGTACAAGAAAGAAGGATCAGCACATCCAACTATTCTGTATTAACCCCAGCATCTCCCAGCTCCCATCCTCCTTCACTGCTGAGGGCAGGAGAAGGACATGCAAAAGAGAGAAGCCCCTTGAGAGTGGGGGATGCAGCAGGAGAGATCTTGGTTGAATCTTTGCCTTTGTTTCTCACCATCTGCATCTGCTTTAATTGAAAATGAATTAAATTTGCCCTAAGTCAAGTCCTTTTTGCTCACTGTAGTAACCGGTAAGTCTTCTCAATATCTTCATCTTGATCCACAATCTTTATGTTGTTTGATACTCCCCTTTTTTATTCTTTGAGAAAAGGTTGTGAAGGAGCATCTGGGTGGGAGTTGGGCTGTTAGCAAGGCTAACCGCCAGGAATTTGAAAGGCAGAGAATGGAATTTAAATGATAAAATGAGAGAGGAATAGCAGCTCATTATTTACACAGAAATTGATGACAGAACTTCACAAGAAATCACAGGGCTTTCCAGATCCACCCTGACCTTCTGGGCCACTCGCAAAGTGACTGTGAGGAGAAGGGGAGGGAGAGGTCTCCTTCCCTTTCATCAACAACTCCTACCCACTCTCCAGGATGAGGCAAGGTGTAGGGAACTGGCCCTTTTCTGTTCCCTGGATACTCTCCAAGTGCGATGATCACTTTTTGCTTCTGTTCAACACCTTAATGCAGGCAAACTCTCTGTAAATGCTCTGTGGCTGGGGGCAGAGAATCACATAAACATTCAATTTAGGTGGAATCATTCCTATCTTACTTAGGTTGACTTTATTGTCTATTTCTAGTCCCTGGCATTGTTTCACCTGAAAGGTTCCAGTTCATAAAAAAAATACCCCAAAGCAAAAAGTAAAGCCTTGAAAACCAATGCTTATATAAGCATCAGAACTTCTTCACAGGGAGGGTACTGGAGCACTGGAACAAGCTGCCCAGGGGGGTTGTGGAGTCTCCTTCTCTGGAGACATTAAAGACCTGCCTGGATATGTTCCTGTGCGAGTTGGACTGAGTGATCCTGCTGTGGCAGGGGGGTTGGACTGGATGATCTTTCGAGGCCCCTTCCGATCCCTAATGATTCTATGATCTAAACCATCACAATAAAACTACCACAGTGACAGAGCTAGAAAGGTCTGCAAGAGAAAATGTTTAGCTCCCATACACCAACAGTTCAAATACAAAAGAACAGGACAGGGGAGTCACAAAGATTTCTAACCAGATAATGCAATATCCTTAATAAAAAGGGTATCTGGCAATCAAGTCAGGGTCATAATGGAGCGTCACGGAAACGTGTCTGAATTAGAGCAGACTATAAAACAGAGTGTGATGGAAGGGAGCAAATACATGCTATATACAGAGCAAAAAGCCTCAGGCACCAAGGAAAGCTGCATACAGAGAAATCTGGCACGCACATGCACACAACACAATATTCCTATGCCCATCTTTACTCTAAAGAGCTATTTTTTTCTGAAAAATAAATTACAGCAGTAGGTGAAAAGCCTACAAGGGAACAGATAGATGAACAGAGCTACAGAATCCTGTCTCCTGTACAAAGGGAACGTATACATCACAGTTACTGTCAGCATTGACTGCTATAAGGAATCAAGAGCAAGTGCAACTGCTGGGCTTAAAAAAGAGTAATAGCAACTGTCTTAGTGTCACTGCAGCTTGGGAGCTGCTCTGAGGTTAGGTTGGGGGGCAGAAAGGGAATGAGTATGTCACCCATAAATCATCGAGCATAAGCAGGGATACAGTACCCTAGCTTTTCAGCTGATCATGAAATCAACCTGATTTTTCACTAGTACTGATGAGTAATATCGCACCAGGACAGCCACCAGATCCCAGGTTTCTGCAAGACAGATTGAGAAAGCATTTTCAACGTCACAGTGCCAGTCTGTATTTAAAGTAAGGAACTCATAAGCTGCCTTTAAGTATCGGTTCCATTGCATCTGTTACCTACTTCAAACACCTTTTACCCATTTAGGATTTTGAAAGGTTATGCACTCGCTTCTGAAATTCCATTTAATACAGTGGGAGAGAAGAGCAGGGTGTAGAGCAGGGTGTACATTTGATTTGGTTTTGCTTGTGGATTTTCAGTAAATATAGTCAAAAATACCCAGAAGGGACTAACCTGAAAAGGTATTCAGAACCTGCAGTACACCAACAGCATCCTGGGGTGCATCAGGAAGGGGGTGGTTAGCAGATAGAGAGAGCGGTTCTTCTCCCCCTCTACTCTGCACTGGTGAGACTGCATCTGGAGTATTGTGCCCGGTTCTGGGCCACTCAGTTCAAGAAGGACACAGAGCTGCTGCAGGGTGTCCAGCGTAGAGCAATAAAGGTGATGAAGAAAGTAAAGCACCTCCCTTATGAGGAAAGGCTGAGGGAGCTGGGTCTCTTGAGCTTGGAGAAGAGGAGGCTGAGGGGGGACCTTATTCATGTCTATAAAATATGTGAGGGGTGGGTGTCAGGAGGATGGAGCCAGGCTCTTCTCAAGGTCACCTGGTGATAGGACAAGGGGCAGTGGGTGGCAGCTGGGACAGAGGAGGTTCCATATCAATATCAGAAGGAACTTCTTCCCAGTGAGGGTAATGGAGCATTGGAACAGGCTGCTCAGGGGAGTCGTAGAGTCTCCCTCTCTGGAGAAGTTCCAGACCTGACTGGATGTGTTCCTGTGGGACTTGGTCTAGGTGATCCTGCTGTGGCAGGGGGATTGGAATAGATGATCTTTTGAGATCCCTTCCAATCCCTGATAATTCTATGATTTAACAGGTAAGAATTTTTAATAAGAAAAACTTGCAGGAACTCCCTATTGTACTAATTATATTGCACTCAATGTGTTTTAAATCAGTAAGAAATGTCAGATATTAAAAAAAAAAAAACGCTAATAACATAGATCGGCAAAATGCACCTCTGGTTTTGAAAAGGATGTCCATCACATTTACTGCTTGGAAAAATCCTGTTCTGTCCAGCTTTCGTAAACACAGTGTCATCCTGTGTCCAAACTGCATCCTGGTTTTGCATTTTGTGATATAGTACTGTATCTCATGTGTCACAGGCAAGGATAAATCACTGTCTCACAGTTTTCTCTGTCTGGCATTGCTAGCTTGGATTGTTACAGGTATGGTGAGCNGCCCCTTCTCCTATCACCAGATGACCTTGAGAAGAGCCTGGCTCCATCCTCCTAACACCCACCCCTCACATATTTGCAGACATTAATGTGGTCCTCCCTCAGCCTGCTCTTCTCCAAGCTACAGAGACCCAGCTCCCTCAGCCCTTTCTCATATGCAATGAGAAGACAAAAACCCAGGCTTCTTCTTCTTTGCATGTCCTGTTTTCAGGGTTTGCTTCATGCTTCATATATGAAAAGCAGCACCAAAAGAAGATGTAGTAATTAGCAGAGAGTATTTCCTACAAAGGAAGAAAACAGGGGGGGAAACAACAGTTCCAGGGAATGAAGTGGCTTTTGTAGATGGTCTCCTACATAACAGACAGATGCATTTGCAACCCACCGAGGAAACTATTTGCTGCTGAACAAATCCTAGAGTCTTTAAATTAGTAAAACTCTTGCTGACTTACAGGCAGCGAGAGTTTTGCCTGATAAAGAAATTAGGGTATGGGCCTAGCTGATGAGCTGGGACACGAATGTTAACTAAGACTTATGTCCCGATGAAGGTTTTTGTGCTTAAGGCTGTATTTCCACTGCGTATTTATATATTCAATTTTCTCCGTTCAGTAGTTGCACTCTGGTAGATATATGAGTGGCACAGGAGCAGCTCCGTGGGTAATGCGATCCTTCTTCCACTCATACAGAAGCTCATAAAGAAACCGACATTTCATGCACGATGCCTCATGCCTGTCTCATTGCACGTGCTGTATTTCAAGAGTGTGCATCACTTTCATAGACTTCCAGCTGTTCTGGTATGAAAATTCTCTGTAGGTAAACACAACGTTTTCTTTCAGCCTCCCTGCGTCTCCCTCCCCTGGCATGGAGGGGGAGAAGGAGAGCCCTCTCTTGGTGAAATTGGAGCTGAAGGCAGGGGAGAGGTCCCCTTTAAAGTGAGTGCTTTCTGTCTTTCTTGGAGTGCTCTCTTAGGAGAGAGGAACAGTGCAGCCACCAGCTGCGGTGGGCAGTCTCCACCACCTCCACCTCCCCCCACCAGGGGCCAGGGTTGGGATCCTACAAACAAGGCCCCCTGCCTGTCTGGAGCTGGGCATGGTGGCAGCATGGACCAGAATGTGCATGGCCCCATTGCCTCTGCTCACTGGAGCTATTTGGAGCACGGAGCCATGCCAGCAGCTCTTTCCCTGCCCGCACCACAAATCCATCAGCACCGGTCCCTCCCTCACGCTGAGCGAAATAGAGCTATGGCATCAATTTGCCTGAAGACATCAGAGTGCTGAGCTAACTGTCAAGAAGAAAACCCCTGAGGCCTCAGAGGAGAGAGGGCTCCTGCTGGTTTGCCACTGTGGCCACCATCTTTTTCTCACCACAGAGTGGCAGCCATGTGGCGGGACCGCCATCTTGAACCATGTTGTGGTGTCTCCTGCTGGCCGCCATGTTGAACATGCAGTTGCCACAGTGTTAACTTACTGAACAGCAGGGAAAAAGTCTAACTACTGTCACAGCTGCAACTGAGAAAAACAAGGAAATGTTGGAGTAAGCAAGAGAAAGAATTCCAGAGGGATGTCTGCTTTTCAGTGCAAAGCTTCACTGTCTCATGGACCAACACAGCAAGGTAAAAACCCATACTTGTGTTTTGCAGAACACTTCTGGATGTTCTCCAAAGCATCTTTCTGTGATATGTAACATCTACATGATTCTAAAAATGCTCTTGTTGGCTCAGTTGGCTTCATTTCAACAGCCTGTATAAACTACAGTACCCAGAGGTCTTTTAGTTATAGTGTATTGTGTATCCATTGTAGTTGCATCAAGATTCTCTTTTGATGGCCTCAAGCTGCGTCAGGGGAGGTTTAGTTTGGATCTTAGGAGGTTCTTTCCTGAGAGACTGTTTGGGCACTGGAACAGGCTGCCCAGTTTGGTTGTGGAGTCACTGGAGATGTTTATAACACAAGTAGATAGAGCACTTAAGGTCATGGTCTAGGGGTTGGGGAGCTGTTGGGATGAGGGCTGGACTTGGTGATCCTGGAGGAGTTTTCCAACCATGAGACTCTATGATTCTGTGCTGGTAAGAATAAAGCTAATGTGCCATAAGAGAAAAGTTTAGTCAACTGTTCTACTTCCCAAGCATCAGGAAGAAGTTAGAAGGGGCTGGTGAGCTACCTACTCAGACAGAAATGCACTAGTTGTAGAAAATTTCCACTTTTTGAATAAAAAAAATATGTTACAACATTCAAACAACCTTAAATGCTACTTCAGCAAAGAGCACTCAAAGACTGGTTAACAGAGATTTAGATGTTACAACAGAGTAAAAGGAGAGCGGGGCAATATATATGGAACTAAAAATATATCACATCGATGTCTTCTACCTTGTTTCCCCTGGATTTGTTAAAATGCAAGAGAGGGACCTGGAATTTAACCAGCATCTCTCATTTTTTTTAGCTTTCCCAGATATAAACATGCCCTTGAAATTTATGAGCATGTATCTCTTTTCTTATTGTAACTCATTTCTTGTGTAAGAACTCATTATCCTAACTTACCGCATATGCAAATTTCTGAACTCATTTTTCCACTGAAGCAACTGGGGTTGACCCAGTTGAATAGGAGCTTTTATTAACCAGCTACCAGGTTGTGACAGCTTAAAAATCTCACAGAGGACCTTTTACAGAGCATTTCATTTTCTTCTTTGTCTTAAAGGGAGAATACATACGATAAGTAGCTGTTAAATCTAACTATCTTAAACCTAAAACTAAACCGAACTATTCTAAAAGTAAAAAAAATCCTAAACCTTAAAACTATCTTAAAACTATGTTATAAAATTTGTACTGCCTGTCATATACAAAAGAGAATTCCCACAGACTCAAAATTTCCCTGGATAGCAAACATCAATAATACAGCTTCACAATTATTTTCCATAGTTTGTTTCATATCTATATCTATATCATCTATATCATCTATATCATCTATATCATCTATATCATCTATATCTAATCTATATTTATATATTTACATATTTATATATTATTTATATATTTATATCTGTATATATTTATAGATGTATATATCTAATCTATATCCATATCTTTGAGGATATTTTCCTTTCTTGAGGTTTTTCCTTCAGTGCTGAGTAGCACATTGTGGTGGCTGAAGCCATGGTGTAGCATTGAGGGGTCCTTGTCTGGAGTCCCACACATCCCTCCTGGCTCATTGCCACTGTTGTNGATACAGACACAAGAAGTTTTGTCATGTACTCTTACAGTTAACTGACACAGAAAACGTTCAAAACATCCATTGTAGACGTTTCCTGCTTCTCTCTGAAACCATGGTGGTTGTCCAACCTCAGTCTCTCAGTCCTCATTAATCTTCAAAGTCAGTTCTCAAAGTCTCTCTAGTTGAACACAGATAAATCAGTAGACCTTGACAGTTCCTCCTGCACGTCTTCAAGAAGTGGTAACATTCTCTCAGCAGCAGCTACGTAACTCTGAACAGACACACCAAGATGGAGAAGAGTGAAGAAGAAGCCAAGCTGGGGAGAATAGTGGTGATTGGGGTGTGTGGGGGGATTGGTTAAAGCATAACACACACAGTGAGTGTATTGAGCAGCTTAGGCTCATCTTACTTTTCGGGATCCAGTCAAAAACTAACTGTCTCACTGCCACGTTAAACAACCAGCTGATCCTTAGGAGGAACTGAATAATTGATCGTTAGCAACCGAAAATGACAACGATTGTGCACAACAATGTGTGTCATCAATGAGAGCAAACTGCCTCCTGATTGCTTACAGGAGTTTAAGAGAAATGACTGTGTGCTGCTTGTAAATTATTAACTGTATTTAAAACATAATTAAGCTGGAATAAGCGCTTACTATGTCACACAGCAATTATATCATTATCTTTCCTCCAAGCATTAACTGAGAATTCTTTTATGCAGGATAGGGAGAGGAGCCCATGGTTGCCTTTTTGCTCTTTCCAGACCATTTACCACCCATTTTCTGTTGTGTCTGGAATTTATATCAAATATAGTGAAAGGCATTTTGCCTGCCAAGGAGCTCACACCACTTCCGACGTTGGTGGGGGTAGCTGGATCAGCACATGAATGGGAGAGAAAATCAAAGAAAATTTCTCCGGCTCAGGGTTGTAACCTGAACTTCTCTTTTTAATCCCACACATTCAGACCTGCACTGACATCTCCGGTATCCACACTATTCTTGCTTAAGATAATGCAAATTATCTGTGCACATCTCCAGATGGTGCCGGGACCCTGTGCGAGTCAGCTCTAAGTCTAGGAATAAAAAGGTATTCTGAAGCACTCCACGGATTAAATGGTGGTTCCTGTGAAGCCAGTAGGATCTTCAACTTTGGCTTCCACAGAACTGTCTGTCTCTTTTGAGTTGGCTACTGCCTCTGTTGGAAGAACTAGTTCCTTTATTTTTCTTTATCTTTTTTTAAGATTTGCCTTGAAGTAAGTACTTGTGAAAGATGCTAGACTTATAGTCCCCGAAACTGAGGTTTCCCCTTAGTTTCAGAGTAGTTCAAGCAAGGAGAAGTTTTCTCGTATGAATGTACCCCAATTCACATTAGCATTAAAAGAAGCTGAAGCAGGGCACTCTGTTTTTTCCCTTTTTGCCCTCTCTGTGTGTCACAATGATTGTCTGCACACTTCAGGGCTCCCTGAATTGGGTATATCGATTCACACAGGAGGCTTCCCTCTACCAAATTTGCATCAAATAGTGTCCAGTGTTCATGTTCCAAACCAAAGCTGCGGACTAAAGAGGCTCCTCCTTGATATAATGATGTTGGTTTAAATTGTATAACATAAAGCACACAGAGAAATATGACTTCCATATACTTGCTAGTAGGTACTCAATACACTTCTGCACACTTCCTTGTGATTTAAGGTGACCTCTTTATGCTTCTTATCATAGAATCATAGAATCCTTAGGGATTGGAAGGGACCTTGAAAGATCATCTAGTCCAATCCAATCCACTACCCCCTTGGGCAGCCCACTCCAATGCTCTTATCCAATGTTCTTATCTCCCCTTGGCTTCCACTGACATGTAGGCTCCTCACACTCCAGGGGGGTTGCGGAGTCTCCTTCTCTGGACACATTCCAGACTCACCTGGATGTGCTTCTGTGTGACTTGGTCTAGGTGATCCTACTGGGTCAGGGGGATTGGACTGGATGATCTTTCGAGGTTCCTCCCCATCCCTAAGGATTCTATGATTCTGTGAAGGTTGGAATGGCTGTGCTTCATTAGCTGACAACATAATTTGATGGCACAGATGCAGCCCAGCAGTCAATTATTGCCACTCTGCCTGCTGGCAACACATAAGGAGGAATCGTACGAGGGACTCTGTCCTGGTATTTGTTTCCTACACAGAAAATATGCAAAAAGAGCCATATTTATAGTTTGTTTTATGACGTGGTGGTTCCTACCTCAGTACGAAGGGACATATCCCCTCCAGGAAACATTACTTTTTCTCTTTCAGACGCTATTTCATGCTTGAAGGAGCCTTGCAAACTCTTAGTCCATTTATGTGCAGATTTCCTCTGTCCTGTTTGTCACTGTCCTGACCTCGGTTGCAAGTGCTGGAACAAATATTGCCAACAAGAGCCAAAGAATAACAGAACTGTGAGGTACACACCATCACATTCGTTACGTGACAGATTCAGGAAAGCTGACATGGTTGGCAGACTGCAAATATGAAGTACAGGTGACTTTTTCAAGGTCCCCTTAAATTATATCGCTTATCTGGACACCTTACTGCACTTCAGCTATTTCAAAGAATTTAGGCAATATTCAGAGGAAAGAAAGCAGGGCTGCAATTAGAAATGCATGTAGTAAGCACTGAACATTTCTACGTTGCAGGTTCTGCATCTCTCCTTACAAAATTCTAATAGAAATGTATGATTACTGATCAATAGCTGTGTGAAGACCCGACCGATCTATGTTAAGACAAAACCAAATGATGACAGTATGTGTCTTCTTAGCTCTGTGCTCCACACCGGTCACTGCAGACGCTGTGGGAGTGTTAGAACAAAAGATAAGTGTGTGCAGACTGAGAGAGTTGGGG
>VZRI01010301.1:0-13445 GCA_013397515.1 Upupa epops
CCCCATCTCCTGCAGTATATTCTTTTCTAATCATCCCAAAAGAAAAGTAACACAATTCTATGAACCCCTTTGGAGCCTTGCCAGTCTGCAGCATTTCTTCTCCAATCTCACTGAGGTCCTCCCAGCAGGGTGTTACCTGTGCAGGCAAATGGGTGAGCATTATGATTTACTTCTTGGTCCAACTGAGCAGCAGAAAAGTGGTTTTGGGATATACAGATTTTTCTGGGTCTGAAAGTCCTAACCTATTACACTCTGCAAGCCAGAGGAAATGAAGGGAATCTCTCCCAGTCTCCCCAAATGAATTTCCCCACATACATGAATAGTAGTAAGAAGCAAACATGCCAGCAGCCAAAGGTGTTTTTTTACAGAAAGCAATTTTTGATCGATACAACCGAATGATTACTATTAAGGATGATTATTAAAAAACAATTTCACTGTTCATATATTTTAGCACATTAATAAGATTTGTGGTGATTATGCTAAAATCTGCCACCCATATCCACATCCAAAGTATCAGCAATATTACTTTTTTCCCTCAGTTACTCATCTGGAGATACCACAGATGAGGGACTGCAATAGAGACACCCCATAACTAACTTCAAACATGTTTAGCTTCACTGGTTTTAGACAGAGCAGCCCATAAAAACCGTCAAGCGTGCTGAGAGGTTCCACACATCTCCTCAAACCAATACACACAGTGCTGCAAGCTGTGTGAAAACCAGTAAAAGCCTTCATGATGTGTTTGAAAGACAGCACAACCCTCTGTCCCACTCCTTGTGCACCATTGCAATAGTAAGGCTGGGTGTGTTCAGAGGAGTACCAGCAGTAATGGAAGGCGATGCCAGTAGGTGCTGAAGTGTGATGACTTTTCCACATGCTCCAATTACATTAAAGTAGCAGAGGTTTGGGATTGTCAAAGTATTCAGTTATTGATTGGTCCTGAGATGGAGAGCATTTGTTTCCAGTTTCTCACTTTAACCCTGTGTTCCATTAAAGTCCCTCCAGTTAGCACTCAGACTAAATTGAGTTTTGGAAGATGAACTGAGTCAGATGGTGAGGTGAAGTGCGCAATCCATTCTCTCTCCTACCAATCACTTACCGTTCATCAGCTCTTGCTATAAAAAAAAGTGGAAGGTACAAGTCTGAGTGTGAGCAGGGGTAAAAGAGGATGTTACATTTTAATCAGCTGACTGGTTTTTGCCCTTTTTCACAAAACAGTGAGGACCAAGGGTCTACCAAAGGGAAGACTAAGATATCCTTTCATTTCCTAACTGGAAATACCCTAAGAGGTGACTTCTTCACAAAACCATGTCAGGATACCTTTTTTCCCCACTTAAGCCTCACTGGAAAAATTAGCATTTAACATTAAAATCAAAACCACCTCTAATCCTAGAGATGAATCCCATCAACAGTATTAAAAAAGCTTTTGGATAACTCTTTTTAAAATGTGTCTCCACTAAGAGCAGTGAAAATACAGGCACTATAAGGGGAAGGAGAATTTGGTGCTGTGAATTCAGATCATATAATCATAGAATCCTCATGGCTGGAAAGGACCATCAAGTCCAGCCCTCACTCCAACATCTCCCTAACCCCTTGGCCATGGCCTCAAGTGCTCTAGCTACTCATTTTTTAAATACCTCCAGGGATGGTGGCTCCACTACCTCCCCTGGCAGCCTGTTCCAGTGCCCCAACCACTCTTTCAGTAAAGAGCTTCTTCCTAATCCCTAATCTAAACCTCCCCTGATGCCACTTGAGGCCATTTCCTCTTGTCCTATCATTAGTAATTTGGGAGATGAGACCCAGACCAGTTGGTCCTTCCAGGTAGCTGTAGAGAGCTCTGAAGTGTCCTCTCAGCTTCCTCTTCTCTAGACTAAATAGCCCCAGTTCTCTCAGCTGCTCCCCATAAGGCCTGTTTTCCAGCCTGCTCCCCAGCCTTTTTGTCTTCCTCTGGCCACCCTCCAGCACCTCAATGTCCTTCTTATACTGTGGTGATCACTGTCTCAGCCCTGCAGTAAGTGCTTCAGTATGATTTCATATAGGAGGCTGTAAAACAAAGATGCAAATATGCCAGATTGTAAACGAAAACATTCTTTGTTCTATTTCTGGTTGCTTCAAACCCGTCTATCTTACATGGAAGAGATTTTTAATAAAAACTGTCTTTGCAGAACCACAAATTTTCACTTTCTATGCGTGATGGAGAAAAGATAAAGGCTGGCATCCATCCATGTGATTGACTTGTCTGCAGCTCTTCTTTAGTCCTTCTCTAGACAAAACCTCTACTGAAACCAACTGATTTCTGCTCATTTAATTTAGTTTTCTGAAAATTCCCTTCCTTTGACTCTGGATGCTGCTTGGCAAAGCAGTTATTGAATGCTGAGTTGTAAGGTCAGGTGGGCTGGTCGCTTAAGAGCAAAGGGACAGTGTGTGTGTGGAGAGCCAATGCTGCAGGCCAAAAGCAGAGGTCCATCTGCATGGCTCTAGCTCCATCCTGTGCCAGGGCTGGCACCCATCCTACTTTTCTGTGAGCTGATTCATCTCGCTAACTCAGCAAAAATCTATTCACTCCTTGGCTGGTGTTTCCGGCTCAGTTAGCAAGCTGAATCAACTCACAGCAAGGTTCAATGAATCGGTGCAGGGTGAAGAAGAGAAAGCAGAATGAGGAGTGGGGGAAGCAGGCTGTCCTCCTTTCAGGAAAAATGAGCTGTGCTGCCTTCTCCATGTGTGGTAACTTCACTCTGAGGTTCTTCACTAATATACTGTATTCATCTTTCTGGAATCCTGGATTTTCCTGGTGTCCAGTTGAGGGGTGCAGCCATAGGTGCCATAAATACTTGGAAGAAGGTTTCTGGCAGCTTGGATGCTACTTGCCAGGGGCTTACCATGGCCTCTCTGCTGCAGCTCAGAGCCCTACATCTGAACCAACACCTCGTGCCAGCACTTCTCATCTGCCTCAGTGCAAAGCTGGAGGGCTTTCTTTGTCCTCTGTTGAACAACATTTGGTAAACTTGGACTGACTTGGGGATGTAAGGCACCGTGAGCAGATGACTGATCTACCCTGTCAGTTCTGCTTGTGCCTCTGGAACATCCACTGTCTTTTGCAGAGTGATGACGGCCTTAGATTTACACCTCAAGGGAGAAGAGGGAAAGCTGAATGGAAATGAGGGGGTTCAGTGAGGTGAAGAGCCCTCTGAAAAAGTGGTAACAATAATGATTTCTTTCTCAGTAGAAAAGAACCCTGTGGGACTGACTCTACATGATAGCCATGTCCTGTTGAGAGATTTAGAACAGTCTTGACAGTAAACCTGGGGAACAAAAGCCATTAAGATGAAAACCTTTGCTATCTTCACTGGCTTTGTCCTTTGAGCAAGAGAATAGCAGGGTGCTGTAGAGAACAGGAAAACAAGAGATATCTTTTGCAGTTTGTATCGCTGACAAGGTCCAGAGAGAATTTATTTGTTAATGCTATCACATCAGATGAGAACACACCTTCAGATGCTGTCAGTGAACCAGAAAGAGAGTTTCACTAAGGGAAAGGAATAATCTTAGGAGTCTCAGAAATTAGTGCCCTGCTGGTCTTCTGAGTGTGAGCAAAATCCACGATGAAATCTGCTGTCATTCCTTCTTTGTTCTCTGCTGTTGTCAGGCTTCCTATCAAAGCCACGTTAAATTCTTAATCTGCCTTCATCTTGTATGTCTATTGAAGATTATTGAAACCCCAAAAACTTACAGGAGAGAGGTTTGATTTCTTCTAAATCATCTCCCAGTGATAGGCTTTTTGCAGTCATCCCTCCTGCTGCAGTTGCTGGTTTCTGCATTGTGGAGCATTTGGGGGCCACAGATGACACAAGGGCATACAAAATGCTCTGAGATCACTTGTTTGCTAGAAACAGTTAATGAGATGAGCAGGGGCCTATAGAGTATGAGAAAGAACGCCACAAATTACTCTTTGGTATTTAAGAATATGAAACCCATTAACCACAAAGTCCTTGATCCTGATTGTCTCATGGATCACACAGCGGGGAAAGAAGATTATTGCGCTGCATTGTAAATATGAACAGAAACTCTAAACAATGAAAAATAAGATTAGAGGTTGTTCATAGTCATTGTGGGGAGAAGCATCAACTTCTGGACACAGTTCCTCTCCACGCGGAGTCCATTGAGAGCTCTGGAATTAGGGCACAGAGGGGATGTGACCAAGCACAGTGAATTTGAATGTTAGGTCCAGTGCCATGCATAGCTGTGGGCCTCTGGTCTCAATTCTTTAAGGATTCTTTTTTTGGCAAACACAAGCCAATGTTGTAACAGCATTTTCCAGAGACACCTTACTTCCTAGTCCTCTCCAGCCATCACAATAAACAACCTGTGTCAGTATTCAGCAGATCAGCCTTCCTATTTTACAAGCTGAAAGATTCATTCCAAAGGTGTCTGTAATTAACTGGATTTAATTTCTTCTGCCTTTGAAGTCAGAAGCTGTGTGGAAAGCCAGGTATTGGAAGTGAGGAATCAGGACATGCTCATCCTAAACTGGTATTTGGATAAATAATATTCAAGCTGGCTTACATGTACACCAGAATTTTCTGTTGATAAAACATCACAGAGTATGGAATCAGCCTGAAGATTAGATTCTAAGGGAAAGCACAAATGCTTTGTAGAAATAATTGTTCCAAACCAATGATAGGCAGTCATGTTGTCCCCTTTCACATGCAGTCACAGGTATATAATTGAAGCAGTAAAGAAAACGTAAGGCACTTACTGGCAATATATAAGTGGTTGAGAGGATATTGAGGTTTAACCCCAGTCAGCACCACATTATTCTCATACCAAATCCAGAACAGAGCACTGTACCAGCTACTTGGAAGAAAATTAGCTCTGACCCAGCCAAACCAGATGACAATCAGCTGAGTCTTTAGCTAGTCAGCCCAACTGACTCTTAAGCACTTGAGTAGCCTGAAATGGTACAGAAATGAGTTCTTCAGGAAACAAAACTAACAGTATAGTCACAATTTCATAGAATTATTTAGGTTGGAAGGCACCTCCAAAGGTCGTCTAGACCAACCCCCCTGCAGGGATCAGGGACACCCTCAACTAGATCTGGTTGCCCAGAGCCTTGTCCAGCCTCCCCTTGAATAGCTCCAGGGTTGAGACTACAACTACACCCCTGGGCAACCTGTTGCAGTGTTCAACCCTCCTCCTGCTACAGAACTTCTTCCTAACAGCCCATTTCAATCTGCCCTTCTCCAGTGTGAAGCCATTGCCCCTTGTCCTACCACACCAGGCCTTCCTAAGCAGTCCCTCTCCAGCCTTCTTGTAGCCCCCTTCAGGGACTGGAAGGACACTGTTGTGTTCATGTATAACAGAGAGGGGTACTTTTGATCTGCAAAGGGTGTCGGAGAAGTCAAAGACATTGTCCAGTGACAGAAGGTATCAACTATCCCTTTCACAGCAGCTGACTGACTTTGTCTCTGCTCACATTACAGGAATGATGGCACCATGTACAAATCCTGGACCCACCAGGACCCATCAGACAAGTCTGCCGACCTAAGATGAGTGAAGTGTTCTTTTCTCTGAATGGTCAGACAAATAACAGGTGTAATAACTGTGCAGGAATGCCCTGCAGGAAATCCAGGGACAATACCTGCCTACAGGAAGGGCAGGGACTGCTCAGCTCCCGAGTGGGAGGCGGGATTTTACTACTCATTGCCACTCGCCCAGGAGATGGCGATAAATCCCTTTGCAGAGAGAGCTCAGTAACGGCTGCTCAGAGACTCCGGTTTAGGAGAGGGGGGAAAAGGTTCCGCCAGCAGCCTGCTGGAGTTAAGTGAGTCAAATTGTCCTGCAGAAAGAATATAGCTGAGCTCCTCTTCTTGTTCCTCTGACTGTTTTGTACCATTTCTTTGGTGTCTAAAAGAAAGATGAATTACCGGGGAGCTCCTACAGTCTTATTTTCAGTACATAATCTTATAGAACTGAAAGAGCACATTTCTAGCTGGCATTCAGCAGCTGCGTGTTAGTGCTGGTTGTGAAAATATTTTAAACCTGCTTGTGCATCACAAGGAACTGCAATGTGCAGAAGAGACCACCTTCCTGCCTCCCACAGCACTGCCACACAGAAATGCTCAATGTTCCTCTTCCTGCCCCTCGGAGTTGTGCCCCTCTTCCCTCTCCCCAACATTATGGATGGATCACAGCTGTCACTGTGCTATCCTCCGAGCACATTCTGGGATGCACTGTAAATCCTCCCTGCCTCAGGAAGGGCCAACCTGACTCAAGTTGCTCTCGAGCTTGCCTCCTGAAAGCAGCAGGAGGAATTGTGTGCCTGGGCGTGAAGCTACGAAACACATATGTACAGGAAATTCTTTCAAAATGGTTTATTCCCCCATTTTGCTCTAATTCTCTAAGTAGCCTACGGAGGGAATATCCAGACAGGATTGCTGAAAGACACAGTAAACTTGGTGTGGTTATTAAAAAGTATTATTGTTTACATAGGCATTCATGTGAAGTTGTATTGTTTACATAAATGCATTTCAGAACTGTATTCATTCTGGAAATAAAACTTTTACATTTACTGAATTACCATGGCAGATGCATGACAGGTATAACTGATGCTGCCCCATTCATCTCAGTTCAAGAGCTCTGTGCAGATTTTCATCAGCTAAGAAATGGTAGAGTCCCACTTGGTCTGCTCAAGAGTTAACATTTTAAAAGTAATGATGAACATTTCTGGCAACTAGCTTACAGGTCTCATGAGAGACATTTTTTTACTTCAGATATTCATTACATCACCACAAATGTACCCCTCGGTTAGTCAACAACTGTGTGACAATGTAAGAAAGGGCGAGGCTCTGCCTGTAAATTCTGTTGTGAGGGTTTTAAGAGACCTCAGCAGGGCAGATTATATCATTAAGGACTGTTGTAATTGCTCTGCATCACTGCCATTTGACTTTCTGTCAGGCTGTGATGATTTCAATGGTCTGAGAAGTGTAACTGCTGTCATGTCCATCCTGTACAAGTACTAATCCCTGCCTTGTTTGTCTAAACTCTACTAACCAGACAGAACAGCTCATAATGTTGACTTTTTGGAGGCTGGCATTAGCTATTTCTATCATCACTTCTATCCTCCCTTCCCCAGACATACAAATTCCAGTCCACTCAAGGTTATAGTGTCCTCCAGACCAAGAGTGAAGCCCTGTAGATGGTAGAGCTTGAGTTACACAGCTTTACGCTGGATCATATGTCAAGAAGGTATTTTGCAAGTAAATGCGTGTATCCTCTGTGAGCATTTGGGCTGGATGCTAAGAAGAATTTATTTATAGAAAGGATTGTAAAGTACTGGAACAGGCCATCCCGGGCATTTGTGGAGTCACTATACCTGAAGGCATTTAAAAGACATATAGATGTGGTACTGAGGGTCATGGTTTACTTGTGACCTGGGTTAATGGTTGGACTTTATAGTCTTAAAGGTCTCTTTCAACCAAAACAATCCTGTGATTTTGTGTGCTCCACTTTATTTCTAGCCAAGAAGCTGAAAAAATCCCATTAGCACAGCCCAGAGCATTGCAGAGTCAATTCACATCACCCAGAGGGCAGAGGAGAGGCTTTTTCTTACTAGCAGTCATTCCTGTGCATCAACAAAAGCCAATCCAATTTTAGCTAGTTCTGGATCTAACCAGTCTCTTGGTGGGCATTAAAATTCTCTGTGATGGCCACAAGTCCAACCCTGTCTGGAGACACTGTCAGTGCCTTCAAATGACCTTGGTAGGTTTTATCTAGACTGCCGCTTCACATTTCCTTTAAAAACACAAAATTCTTTCCTTTTGTCTAATTAAATCCAACTGATTTGGGACAGCGATTCTGTTTCAAACCTTGATTGGGACAGACAGCCTGGAAAGCTACTTGGTGAGTCATCCAAGAAAATGATATTCACTTAAATCCCCTTGAAAGTCACGTATGACAGAACATGGATTTCCCCACATCTGGATGTTAGATGCACTCAACATTGATTTTCTTCTGTCCTAACTCTGAGCTGACATCATTCCTGCCTGAGCACTGGCATCAAGTGATGTGACCCCTTACCTACCAGTTGTGACTTTTTCGGAATGTCCTGTGATCTTGTAGGCTGTGAAGCTGCAGGATAAAGAAAATCTTTCAATAAATCTAACTTCAGGTTCTCAAGTCCCTTTGTAATTCTCATTCCAGTCAATGTCAGGGTAATTGCAGTTTCATACAATTGGTGTCCTAGCCCAAGTACAGTCCTCCATCTGCATAAATATTTCCTGATCTGTGTTTTCACCTAGCCCTGGGAGATCAGTAATTGTTTTCTATTATAATTGTTTTACCATTTCAGTCTTTAGCCTCAAGTTCAAGGTGTCTCTGAGTTGCCATCCATCTGAAAGCTATTCTGTTTTCAGCATAATGTCCTTCCTCATTTATCCTGTTACATCTCCTTCTCTCTTCTCAGTGAGAATAGCCTGTCCTTAAACTCTCTCTCTCTGGGTAATGTAATATTACAGCCCATTTCCTGAACTGTGGCCACATTTCAGTTACTCCAATTACACCACATTTGTCTTTAAGCAGCAGATGTCCTTGCTGTTCCAATCTTGTTTTCTGTGCTGCTCCACCACCCCATGCCCTCCAGCACACACAATATTTACCAGCTAACAGCAAACAGAAGCTGGGCTGCCTCACTCAAGCACTTTTCATATCTGTCTAAATGGAAAAGCAAGTTGTGGTTCTTAGCTCTGTGAGATAGGAATCTAAGCTCCTGCATCCAATTGGGATTAGCCCCCGTTTAAACAATAGGAAGGGCTCAGTACAACACATAGGCAACAGTATTGCATAGGAAGAACTTCCGCATTCATAGCTCATGTCTGCTCCTAAAGAGCCAGCTGTTAACTTCTGACTAGAGGAAGGCTATAGAAGAGTTTCTGTTTGAGTTTCTGGTCACCTATTCTAAAAGCCAGAACACAGGTCAACACACCTGTGAACAGAGAGATCCCAAACTTACAGATCTTATTGAATATTTTCAATTTACTTAAGTGTTTCTGGATCTCAAAGTCAGGCTCCTTGTCACACAGTTTACAATGTAGGCTTTGCCTTCATTTCCACATCTGGCAGTGTCTGTATTTGCAAGATGACCATACCATGCCCTTCCTTTGTCCTTAGGCTGGAACAATTACAGTCCATCTGTCACTCTGTGTGTTATTCCTAAGGGCAGAGGCATGTAGCCTGATATTTGTTGGTTTACAGCTCCAGGAACCATGGCAGTTATTGTGCTACAACTCTAAACATCAGAGGCCTCTCCTCCTGCTCTGGGGAAATACATCTTTACAGGCAGGCTCATCCCCATTAGTCATAAAAATGGCACAAAGCTTTCTCGCTCACACCCTGACTGCACATTTTATTTCACTTCTATTTTCCTTGAATCCATGTGTTGCATATGCATTAAACAGGCTGTGCCAGGAGCATCATTCCAGAAACATATTTAACTTGACAGCCTGCTCGAGTGGAACAGTGGCGTTACTCACTGCATATTGGGCTGCAAGTCCTACCAGAGCAGGCACTTCGGGAGGATGCTTCCCTTCCCCTCCCTGACCTACCAAGAACAGAAGACTTGTTTTATGCTGCCTGAGCAAAACATCACCACGCTGGATGCAGAGTGGATGGAGTGAGGATATGGCAGCTCAGAGAAAAAACAATTTTCTCAGCACATGCAAATAGGAGTAAAATAGTAGTGTGCATGCTCAACAAAGACAAACCAAGCTGTCAGCGTAAATTTCCTCACACCTGCATTACCTTCTGGACTACCATGGGTAAACTCTAAATTTCTGATCTAAATACATTCAAATCTCAGAGCAATGGTAAGTATTTGCCCTTCCATAATGTCTTTTAAGTGAAAATTACATTTTGTTCCATTTTCTTGCATTTAAAAAAGCAAAACATTTGACCTTTTAAGTGCCTACAAATGAGTTGGAAGGATGCCAGAAAGAAAACAGGTATGGAATGGGACTGAGTCTGCAACCGAAATGTGTGATGTACTGGGGCCACGAGGAACTTGAAGAGTTTTCACTGGGACGTCTTCAAGAGAACAGTATCTTGACGTCTGAGAAAGCAGACTCAGATCTGTGAGCACTTAGCAACTTGAACTCAAGCACAAGTGAAAAAGAATATTATTTTAATTCTTTTTTTCTATTCACAATTTCTAGGGCTGAAGAGGACTGTAAGTTAGCACAGCCACGAATAGTGTGAATATTAGGTGTCTAACTCACTCTAGGTCTTTTGTACTCTATAAATGGTAGTTAAATGACCCTTCCAGTTCCCAGGCTAAATACTAGCCCAGCTTCAGCTGCCTAGACTGAAGCAGAAGATACTTTGAGCCTTGGTAAAGGTCAGATTCAAGGGATAGAAAAAAGTCCAGACCTGAAATTTCCATCGTTCTGCTGTCTGATTCACAAAAGAAGAAAAAGATATGAGATGTTTAATTTTGAGGACTGTCTCGTGGAGCAGTGTCAGTCTGTTCAAGTCTCATGGAGCACTGATGGTCTGCTCAAGTCTTGTGGAGCAGTGCTGGTGTGTTTTCCAGCGGTTAACTCATCTTTGCTGTGGTTGGTTTGTCCATCATTACAAGGTCAGATGTGCTGCAGAAATAGAGGGAATTGAAGTCCATTGCATTTCTGTCATTGTGGTGCTAATACATTTCTCTCAGAACCTTAGTTAGAGCAGTAAAGACCCATCTGAAACAAGTAAAACTCATGTCTATTACTATTCTTTATTCCACAGGTGCCAAGAATCAGCTAAGATGGATAACTGTACTGCATCAGAGCTGCCTGCTTCCACAAGACACTGGTCCTGTCCAGCCCATTGAGCTGTTTGTTACAGTGGAGGGATGGGTTTCTGTCACATACAGAGTGCATTTTTGGACTGCAAACCAAACTAAAAATTCTAACAGAAGAATTTAGCTAGTCTGCCTATATCGAATGTACTGACCATTCTTAGTCCCACCTGAGCAGAAAAGAGATGGCAAACCCAAATTTTACCTCAAGCTCACTAATTTTCTGTTGCTAGAAAAGAGATGCGACTTCCCTCCTTAGGACAGGGTTTTTTTTTTTTGGGTGCCTGGCAAAAAAAGTCTGTATTTACAATACTAAGACTTTTAGTCAAGTGTATGTTGCCAAACATTCATGTCCTAGAAATACCGCTGTTTCCCATAAATTATTACAGCAACTCTGTACAATGCCATATGGTCTTAATAACATGCCTGTCACTTGCAGAGAGTAATTACTTCAATTTTGGCAGAGTTAATCTGCAATATTTGCTGTCTCTCTGGATTACATTGTAATGGTGCAATGCAAAAGTGATTAGCATCTCCAGGGCTGTGAGAAAGGCAGTGTCTGAACAGATTATGATTTAAACCAGGCAAGGGCATTTTTCTAGAAGAAGAAACCATTTTCAATAATGCTATTTTAAGGAATATTTGGGAAGGGAGGAAGGGACAACATCAGTCATACAGAACAGATAAAATCCTTAAAGATTCCAAACTTGAATATAAAAAAAAAAATACAGGAAAGAAACTCCTGTCTGTTTCCAGGTGATTCCCATAAGTAAAAATAGCAGCTGTAAAGGCTAGAAAAAAAAATTCTATTCAGCTACGGACACCACTTGTTGAGTATATATTTTAGATCCTTGTACCAATCTAATCCTGGAGGATTCTAATTTCATTTGTTGGATAAAAGAGATGCTGTGGCTTTCTGGCAGATTAGAGCTCCTCTGCAAGAGTTGATGAGCTAGATGCAGCCGCCCACTAGGTATTGCGAAGCTGCTTCATGAATCTGTGAAGCACTAGTTCACATGTGGCTAATCATATCTATCACTGCAGACTCTGATGACTTATGGCCGGTTTGGTCTCATTACCCATGTAGTGAAATGATGTCTGCTACTCTTTTAATTGCTTGCAAGTCTGAGAAGTGGAAATAGAAGTCAGAATTGGTTAGCATGCACCAAGTAACATTAACATTCTGAATGCCTGGATTTAGGTTCACCTCATCCTTTGCGTGCAGACTAACATCCTGTCAAGACCTACGTATGTTCTTAGCATCAGCAGTGTCAGCATTCCTCCTGATGGAAGCAGAACAATACAACCACAACACAAGACAAAATAGCTCAGAGCACAGGACTGTACCGTATCTCCCTTGCCAAATCTGGACAGGCTAGAGAGCTGGGCAGACAGAAACTTAAAGAGGTACAACAAGGGTCAGTGTAGAGTCTGGCATCTGGGCAAGAACAACCCCAGGCACCAGGATAGGCTGGGGACTGTCCTGTTGGAGAGCAGTGGAGGAGAAAGGGACCTGGGGGTCCTAGTGGACAGCAAGATGACTATGAGCCAGCAATGTGCTCTTCTGGTCAAGAGGGCCAGCAGCAGCCTCGGGGGTATCAGAAGGGAGGTGGTTAGCAGGTCAAGGGAGGTTCTTCAACCCCCTCTACTCTGCACTGGTGAGACCTCATCTGGAGTATTGTGTCCAGTTCTGGGCCCTTCAGTTCAAGAAGGACACAGAGCTGTGGCAGGAAGTCCAGCATAGAGCAACGAAGATGATGAAGGAAGTAGAACACCTCCCTTGGGAGGAAATACTGAGGGTCTCTTGGAGCTTGGAGAAGAGGAGGCTGAGGGGTGACCTCATTAATGTCTACAAGTCTGTGAGGCATGAGTGTCAGGAGGATGGAGCCAGGCTCTTCTCAAGGTCATCTGTTGACAGGACAAGGGACAATGGGTGCAAGCTGGAACATAGGAGGTTCTATATATATATCAGAAGGAACTTCTTCACAGTCAGGGTCATGGAGCATTGGAACAGGCTGCCCGGGGGGTTGTGGAGTTCTCTTCTCTGTAAATGCTCAAGACCCACCTGGATGTGTTCCTGTGCGACTTGGTCTAGGTGGTCTTGCTGTGGCAGGGGGATTGGACTAGATGTTCTTTCAAGGTCCTTTATGATCCCTAATGATTCTATGATTCTATGAAATCACTCTCAAACCTGTGGAAAACCAATGGTATTGGTTACAGCTGAGATACATGATTGTGCTAAGGATTATCATCCTTTGATTATATGTAAAACGTGCATTTACCCTTATTCTTGAGAGAAAGCAAGTCTACATGCTGTAAAAGCCTTCATTTGCCAGTCTATTGTATGCAGACACTCAGTTCTGTGCACCTGAACACTTGTGGAAATTGCATGTATGGATATTTTTGGTGCTTACACACTCACTCGCAGACTCATAGTCCATAGACTCACATCCATTTAACATATGCTGTATGTTTGTCAGTATATGGACCCATTCCAGATTTGGTAACTTGTGATCCATGTGATACCCTACGTCAACATTATGACAAGTTATACACAGTACAATGTTGATGCTTTCCAGTGGAAAGGAAAATTATGTATGTCATTCAGCCCTCCCCC
>VZRI01010309.1:0-10043 GCA_013397515.1 Upupa epops
GATGAGGGGTGAACAACCGATGTATTTACCTGGACCTGAACAAAACTTCTGACACTGTCCTTCACCTCATTCTTGTCTCCAAGTTGGTGGAACATGGGTTTGATGGGTGGACCTCTAGATGGGTTAAGAACTGGCTTGCTGGCCACACCCAGAGAGTGACTGTCAATGGGTCTATGTCCAAGTGGAGGCCAGTGACAAGGGGAGTCCCTCAGGGATCAGTCCTGGGACCAGTCTTGATCAATATCTTTGTTGGTGACATGGACAGAGGCATTGAGTGCACCCTCAGCGAGTTTGCAGATGACACCAAGTTGTGTGGTACAGCAGACATGCCAGAGGGTAGGGATGCCATCCAGAGGGACCTGGATAGGTTGGAGAGGTGGACACAAGCCAATCTCATGGNAGCCAGACTAAGAGAGTTGGGGCTGTTCCATCTGGAGAAGAGGAGGCTCTGAGGTGACCTTATTGTGGCCTTCCAGTGTCTGAAGGGGACTACGAAAAAGCTGGAGAAGGGCTGTTTAGGATATCAGGTAGCGACAGGACTAGGGGGAATGGAGCAAAGCTGGAGATGGGTAGATTCAGACTTGATGGGAGGAGGAAGTCCTTGTCCGTGAGAGTGGTGATTGCCTGGAATGGGTTGCCCGGGGAGGTGGTTGGGGTCCCATCCCTGGAGGTGTTTGAGGCCAGCCTTGATGAGGCTTTGGCCAGCCTGATTGAGGGTGGGGTGTCCCTGCCCATGGCAGGGGGGTTGGAATTGGATAAACCTGTGGTCCTTTCCAACCCTGACCGCTTCTATAACTTCTTCGCAGGGTGGGAGATGGGGCACTGGAGGGGGCTGCCTGGGGGGTTTGTGGAGTCTTCTTTTCTGGAGACATTTTAAACCTGCCTGGATGTGGTTGGAGTGTCCTGCTGTGACAGGGATTTTGGACTAGATGATCTTTCAAGGTCTCTTCCGATGCCTGATGATTGTTTGATAGGACAAGGGCGATAGGTGCAAGCAGGAGTATAGGAGGTTCCATATAAATATCAGAAGAAACTTCTTCACAGTAAGGATAATAGACCTTTGGAATAGGCTGCCCATGGGAGTTGTTGTGTCTGCTTTTCTGGAAATGTTCAGGACCTGCCTGGATTTGTTCCTGTGCAACTTGGTCTATGTGATCCTATTGTGACAGGGGGATTGGACTAGATGATGTTTCAAGGTCCCTTCCAATCCCTAACGATTCTACGATTCTATTATTATTTTAATTATTCTAATTAGCAGGTCTCAGGTTTGGAATCTTTTTCAGGATGTCCCCATTGCAGATTCTACAATGGCACCAGTGCAAGCTCTCCTCAGTTAGTTAGTTAGTCTGGTGCACCCTTGTGTTAAGGAAGTGGGTTTCATCTTTGGCCTTTTTTTAATGAAGTGAGAGTTATATAGTTTTGTTATATGAGTCATACTAAGTGGCCAGATAAATGTGCTGTCATGAGAGTGTCAAGTTGCTGAGCACTTCATTTAAGTTATTCTGGATTGTTGCAGGTAAGGGTATTTTTATGTGTCCTCTATACAGAGATTCTATGCTTGGTAAATCATAGCACCTTGTAGTGGGGTAAGGCTATGTGATTCCAGTTATATAAAATTAATTTAATTTAAACACTTGACAGCACACACACCAGGTTTTAAAACCTTCTCTAAAAGAAATCTGTTTATCAGAATATAGGCTGATTGCTGCATGGAATGTGTATGTCATTCCTCAACACATCAAAAATCCATACTACTGGCCTACACAAGAATTCTCACAGCTGCCTTAATAAGTTTTAGAAACAATAAGAGTAAAATCTCTGAAGGGAATTAGCAAATATGATTACATTGTCTTTACATTGCACACAAAATATGTGCAAAAGTGATTTTCGCAAATCACAGTGCAGATGAAAATACTTTTTTCATCAGTGTTTTAGCAATTATCTCAGCCATATCTTTATATGTTTCAGTTTACACATACATGTAAAACTGGAAGGTTATGTTATTGGTGCGATAAAATTCCCTCTTTCCACAAAAATATTAAATCTAATTTAAATAATTTAAGTAAGGAGTTTGCAACCCTTAGCCCAATGGGATATGTAAATACTACAGAAAGTAAAGCAGATTCAACTAAAACACTGTAGTCATGGTATTTAAACATGGAAATGGGACAACAAAAAACCACTCATTATTTTTTTCTTCCTTAAATAACTGAAACCAACTTGGAGTTAGTATCATGCAACAATGCGTAAGGAAGTGTTTTAGAACAAGATTTCTCAGTAACAAAAATTATTGCTCTGCATATATTGAAATGTCTATTTCATTAGGTAAGCTAACCAAGAAAGAGTGAAGTAACTATGAACTAGTTGTACACTTAACAAACTGCTGTCAATTTGCCATTATTTGTATACACACACAAATGTAATTCCCCATAAAATGTATGAATATGCTAATAAAAATCACTTTTTCTTCACATTGCCTGAAGACAATTAATAAAAACTGCCACTTTTGCTATTGGGATTGCTCCAATCTAATAGTAATTAAAATTTCCATTGCACATTTTCATCTATAAAACTAGTAATTATTGGCACAGCACAGAAAAGATTTGCAATGTCATTTCATAAGGAGGAGCATTTTTTTCATATAGCAACACATTCAGCATTGTCCAGAGCTTGACGTGGACATACATGCAACAGCTGCTTAGCGTAAGTTCACTGTATGTCATTAAGGGGAACTCCAAAGATCCACAGCAAGTGGATCCACACCTCTCACAGTAGTCCACATAATCATAAATATGTTGCACAACTAAACTCAAACTGATGTAAAAATCAAGAGAAAGAAGATCAGGAAGAGACAGTGTTATTTAGAATATCTGTGCTTGTAGGGAGCAGCAATAAGGTCTCCCTCCCTTTGACCTCCTTTTCTCCAGACTTAAACGACCTCAGTTCCCTCAACTGATGTTCACAGCACTTCTGGTCTAAACCCTTCACCATCTTCATTGCTGCTCCAGCACCTCAATGTCCTTCTTGTATTGAGGGACTCAAAGCTAAATACAGTATTCAATGTGCAGCTGCACATATGTCAAGTAGGGGTGGGTTGTGGGGAGAAGAAATCTCTACTGGCCATTCTATTTCTAATACAAACCAGCATGCTGCTGGCCAATCCTGGCCACTGGGCCACACTGCACAGGGTGGCTATGATCCAAGAGAATATTATAGTTCAAGGAATTGTCTTTCAGCACCAATTCTGGCAAAGTTACCTACTATTTTGCTATGAAAAAAACACATTAAACTCCATTTTTTTAGTGCCTTAACTTAGATTCAGTCATACTGTATAACAAAGCAACAGCACACAATTAAATTGCATGTGATGAAAAAGACTGAAAAAAGCTATCAGGCAGCTGTCAACACAAGGTGTTTATAGATATGTAAAGGAAACACACAATTTTAATTAATGCTGACACCGGAATAGCATTAATTAAGAAACATAGGGAAAATTGTTTATTTGCTGGTTTTTTTGTTTATTAGATGATGTGTTTGTTTATTTAACAAGAAACAGTTCCCAGTCCTGAAACACAATTTGTTCCAATGTTCAATGAAACTTTCAGTAAGGATGTTGGTCCTAATATCCAAAATAAATCTCCCATGGTGCAACTTAAGACCATTTCCTCTTGTCCTGTCAACTGCTATTTCTGAGAACAGCACTCATGTCTCTACAACCTTCTTTCAGGCAATTGTAGACAGCAGTGAGGTCAATCCTAAGCCTCCTATTCTTCAGACTAAAGTGTCCCAGCTCCCTCAGCTACTCCTCATCTAAGGCTTACTCACCAGACCCTTCACCAACAATGTCAATCTTCTTTGGGCTCACTTCACACCACAATAGCTTTCTTCTACTGAGGTGCCCAAAACTGGGCCAAGTACTCATGGTGTGGCCTCACTAGCACCAAGAACATGGGGTTGATAACATCTCTATTACTACTGGCCACACTACTTCTAATACCTGTAAAGATGCCATTAGCCTTTTTGGCCTTCACCTAAGCAAACTGCTGTGAATCAATACACTCAGGCCTCCTTGTGCTGAGCAGCTTCCCAGCCACTCTCCCCAAAGCACTTGACCTTAAAGAATCACATTCCACTGGCCTTAGACCATTGATCCGGCCTGTCCAGATCCCTGGGAAGAGACTCTTTACCCTTAAACAAAACTGAACAATGGACTCAGCTGGGATAAACGGGCTGAGCATTAGCACAGCAGCCTGAGGTAGAGCTGCCCTGTCTCGCTTCCCTATCCATGCTGGTTCCAAATACGTCTGGGGCTGTAAGGAAGCAGTTGCCACCTCTGTATGACGTCACACGGGGACACCCACAGATAGCAACAGTTCCCTGTTCCCACAATGCCATAGTCCCCACACATTTGCTGGCAAGGCCTGGGCAAAGTCAGGACTACTCTTACCAGTGCTCTGCTGCACAGGACCTGTTTTGTGTGAGGAAGAGGTGAGAGCTGGTCACAAAAGACCTCTAGGGACAAGCCTGGGGAAGTGGTGAGGGGGATGACAAGGAGGACACGGAGAGGGGGTTTGTAACAGGACAAATACTACTGCTGCTGCACTGCAGGGGAGCAAAGATGCTGAAGTACCTGTTGTTAAAGCCTTTGGAGCCCAAAGATCTCTCAACCCTTAAAGAGCTCACCACCAGAGGTAAGTCCCTAGGGGACCCTTGCAGGAGAGTTGCGGGAGCCAAGATGAAGTGGAGATGGGCAGTGGAAATGGGCTGCGGAAACCCTGATATTGGGGCTGAGGCTGCAGTGAGGGGTCTGCTAGAGGGGACTGGCAGCTGCAAGTGTTGCTGGAACCAAGATGAAATGGGGATGGGCTGTGGAAACCCTGAGACTGGGGCTGGGCCCATAATGAGAGGTCTATTACAGGGGACTGGCAGCAGCAAGGAAAGCCCAATCCAGTGGTGCCTTGGGGCTCAAGCACAGCTTTATGAGCCCAGGCTCTCACCACTCTGCCATGTGCAAGGGTAGGGTCTCCCCAAAATGCTACTGCTGCCTGCTGCTCCTCCTCAGGCCCATCATCAGGCTTGTGGTGGCTTCTTGGAGTCTGTGGGCAGTCCAGAATGCAGCTGGGCAGCCCTGAGTGTGCAAGGAGTTCTCTCCACTGTAGCCTTTGTGGGGGGAGAGGTGCTCCACAATTGGACCTTGCTTACACAGAGCATGGTATGCCTTGCCTTTGCTTTCCAGAGATCTGCCAAATCTGGGCTGCTGCATCAAGGTACATCCGAGGGCAGCTCCTGCAGAAGAGGGTGAGTGAGCCCTGCCTCCCATCTGTGCCCCTTCTTGCCCTGCAGAGCTTCTGGAGGTGGGCAAAAAGTAGTATCCTCAGGGCCACACAGGTCACCTATCAGCCTCCCTACTGCTGCACAGCCCTGACAGCACACCTTCTTTTTGCTTGTGTTCTCAGGCAGTGGAGATTGGAGTTGGCACATTTGCTCTTGTCCCAGCACATGCAACAGTGCAGGGGAACATGGTTTTGCCTCTTGAGATACCCCTGTTCCAGCCCACCAGACTTATCAAGAAGTTTTACAAGCTTCGGTGTGCAAAGACCAAAATTCCTGGTAAGAAAACAGTGGCTTCGCCTGCACAGCACTTGCATTTGGTTTGGTGCCAACATCCTTGGGATGTGGTTGAGAAAAGGTTCTTCCACCCTAGAGAACACTGTGTGTGGGCACACATATGTTTCCCAGCACCCTTCCCTTTACCACAGACCAGCCTGTGTCTCCCCAGCTGACCCTGTACTCCGGAGCTGGGTGCAGACACCACGTGGGTAGAGGTGCACTGTGTCTTGGATACTCCACTTTTTTCCTTAGATGAGACACCACAAGTCCAGCTGGACTTTGAGGAGATTGCTGCAGCCATCCACTTCCAAAAAGAAATTGTGGAGAAGTGCATGCAAGAGACACTGTTTTTCTTTGCTGAGGCTCTCCGAGACAACAAGGAGGTGGAGTTCTTCTTCAAGGGCATTGGCATCCTTGCTGTGAGAAAAAAGGAGGTCAGCATGACCTTCTTTGAGGACTGCCTGCTGGAGCTGGATGCAACAGGCAATATGCTGGCAGCTCTTCTGGAGGTGAGCCTGTCATTTCTCAGTGGATCCTCCTTGTGTGTCTGTGGCAACACTGCCAAAGGTCTCTCCAGCTGCTTTCTCTGGGCTGCCAACACTTGCCTCACCACCTGGCCTACATGTGCTCTCCATGAGCTATGTCAAGGGTCTTGGTAGTGACTTGTCCTCTTTGAGGTAGGATATGAGCCATCAAGGGAGAAGTGATGTGAAGATTTCTGAGAGCCAGCCCTTGTGGCTTTGAGCAGCTGAACAGTTTGATGCCTTTGTGTGCAATGGCACATGTTCTAGGTGTCTGCTGACATGTGCCCGCGTCCTTGCAGGATCCCGACATGATGAACATTGTGGCCCTTCCAGGCAAAGCCAGTTTCAGTCGGCACAGTACAGATGGGGTCATCATACTGCCAAGGTAAGTAGGAGGCCTTCTGCAGACCCTGGGTGGTATGGAGAGCTCTGCTCAGCCTCTTGCTGTCTGCAGGGAGCAGGGACCCTCAGCAAGGGACCCTCCTGCTGTGGCACCTCTCCTGCCAAACTTTGGAAAGGCAGGCACCTTGCCGTAAGATCTTCCCAGTCTGCCAGCCACTCTAATTCACTCCACCCTTGCTGATACAGCACCAATGAAGCAGCCATCCTCTGCCTGATGTGCCATGAGGAAGAGGCTGGAGTGTGGGCAGAGACAGCAAGCAGGACATGTTCTAGGATCATTATCTTCCCAGCAGAAAGACGAGGGAAGCACTGGGAGAGGCTGATGGAGACAATGGGTCTCCCCAGGTCCCACAGAGATTAGTGTCCCCCAAGGACTTGGCAGTGGCTCTCCAAGATGCCTGCCAGCAGCTTCTATACGTGGGCCCCAAAGGCAACATGGTGCCCTCTTGCCCATCTGGTGTTTTCTTGTTTCCAGTTTGGTAACTGTGACCCCACACCAAGCATCAACCCCTCTGATTAATCTGAAGCCTGAGAGAGATGCTGCGCCTTGGGGCAGGGCTGCTCGCAGAGGTAATGTCCCAGCTGCATGCTGGCAGGTGGCTGTGGGTGCTCCTCTCTGCCCTGCAGACTCCAAAGACACTCTTGTGATCTTCTCTTGACTCCTGCTTGCAGTGAGTGTGATGGATCCAGTGTTCCTGGCTCAGGAGAGGGTCGCTTTAGCCAGGAGGATGTCTGTTAAGAAGGGTGAGCAGGCAAAAGCCAAAGAAGAGGGCCGACACAGGTGAGTCTCCTAGAGGACCCATGTGGCTGGGGGCACACTGTGTCTATGCTGTAGTGCAGCACAGCTGCTTCTCTTGGCCAGCTGCCTACGCTGCTGATGAAAGGCCATTGAGACATTGTCCTGCAGGATATGTGCTCCTGCTGCCTATGTGCTCCTCCTGCCCAGCTGTTCAGTGGTGCTAGAGCCAGGACACCAGCTGAGATCCCATTTCACAGCAAATAGCTCTGATTGGGTGCCCACAAGCTAAGCCGGATCCATCTCTTTAGGTTCCTGCCAGCAATCCCAAACAAATGCCCACAGGAGCTGAAGCAGCCCAGACTTCAAGCTCAGCCATGGCTGAAGGTCCCTCAGTGTAAACTGCAGCCCTCAGGAAGGGTAAGCCCTGGGGATCTGTCATCCCAGTGTCACATATTGGGTTGGGGCAGAAGAGGTAGCAAGAGCAGAGCTGTGCCCTCCCTCTGTCTGTCCTGCCCTGCCCAAGCCCAAGGACCCTAACACAGCATGTGTGGTATGTGTGTGGCCTCTACCCAGGGAGCAAGCTCCACCAACAGAGCAGAAAAACGCCTCCGGCTGCTGATGGCATCCAAGTACCAAGAGGTGGAAGCGGGAGTGAGACGCCGATACAACGCCAACAGACAACAGGGGCAGAACATGGAGCGAGGCCAGGTATGAAATGTACCACACAGCATCCAGGAAAAGGGCATTTCCCCTGCCCGCTCCCTGGGAGAAGAGCAGATATCTTTTGGCACAGCATGACACAGGCATTGGCCAGGCAGGAACCTTCTCTCTGCCCACAGCCCTGCACATGCCTTTGCAGAGTCCCTGTTGCCACCTCTTGGAGGATCTCTATGGCTCTGCCTGCCTCCTGAGAAAGGCCTTTGACAATAATCTGAAGGAGACGCTGCAGGAGAAAAAGAGATGCCAAAGCACAGCGAAACAGAGAGCACTCAAAGGTCTGTGCCTCCCAAGGAAAGCACCGGCAGAGTAAGTGTGTGCTGGCTCCTGCTGCGGCCGGGGACAGACTTGGGCTGCTTCACCACTGTTGCTGCATCACTGTGGGCCCTGCTGCCCAGCCACTGAGCTGAGCTGAACCCCTTTCATCTGTGTCCTTTAGCCAGGGGGAGAAGACAAGGCTGCTGGAGCACCATGCAAAGATGCAGAGACTGTCAGCCATGCCACAAAGTGGCAAGTGGCCCGGCAGAGTCCGTTGGCAGGTGCCTTAGGCATAATGGCAGCTGCTGTTTCCAGCGTGAGACCTGTCAGGAATGGCCACTGGGGAAAGGAGTAGCTTTGCAAAGGTGAATGTGTCAAATAAAAGCTGCTGGTGCCTGTGCTCAGCCACAGTGCTGCTGCTTCTTGCTGCATTGTCTTTCTTTGCTGCCAAGGTCATGACAGGGGCCTGGCAGGCCCTGGGTTGGAAGGGTTTATGGGCAAACAGACTGCCAGCCTATCAGGATAGCAGGCCACACACCCAGAAAAGCAGCATCTCTGGCTAAGGAACAGAAAGGGGTGATTGTGCCTATCTGATCCTTTAGACATAAGGGGCTGACCAAGTCTGGGACTAATGCTGGCTCTAGCTACACTGAGAGTCGTTTCTGGGAAGGAGTTTAGAATACAAAGGGTCCTTCATGAATCTCCAGGAGCTGACTGTCAGCAAGTGTCTGCCTCTGGCACACGGGCTTACTGTTCTCCTCACATTTTTTGGTCTACTCTCAACTAGAGATTTAGCCAGACAAAGTGTAAGAGTTTTAAACTTAAATAGGGATGGGTTAGGCTATGTAGAACCATAGAATCATTGGAATTATTATGATTGGAGAGGACCTCTAGGATCATCAAGTCCAGCCTTCATCCAAACATCTCCCTAACCACTAGACTATAGCCTCAAGCGCCACATCTGGGTTTTTTTTAAACACCTCCAGGATGGTGAGCCCAGCATTTACCTGGGCAGACTTTTCCACTGCCAAATATTCAATCCAAACTTCCCCTGATGCAACTTGAGGCGTTTTCCTTATCTGTCTCAACGTAAGCAAAATGCAATAAAAATGTTGTCAGAACTCCTTAGTGGCCTGTATTTCATACTGGAATCACCTTTTTGTAGCCTGTGTGCAGTACTTGGGGTGAGCTGGACGTAACTGTAATAAGCATAGCATGGAAAAAGATTGTACAACAGTAGTGTGTCTTCTGGCACCATGTGTGTGCATAACCACAGAAGGTAGTACTGAGGAAGATTAGCAAACCTGACTGGGAGGTTTCTGCCAGAGCACTTGTGTGAAGATGCTATGTTGTTGGAGACTTTCTTATCTCTGGCAGCTACTGGTGAGATGTGTGGGAGGCTCAGGCAGACATGACTGTCTCAGTTTGGGAAGACAGGTGTCGGTAGGGAAAGCTGGAGTCTCCCTTGGAATCTAGACTGTCAACCCCCTCCCTCCAGAATATTATAATTTTGCAATTTAAGGGGCTTTCAGGCAAAAGATTTGGGAAAAAGAACAACAATTCTTTATTAAGAACACTAAGAAACACCAACAGTACACCCAAACAACCAGACAAAAGAAAGTCCTAGGGATCCCGACAGAGTCAACCTGGCACCCTATTAGAGAGGGTGGTGGCTGAGTCCTCCTGGAGCGGTGGATGTGGCTCTCTTTTCCTTGGTGCGGGCGCAGATGGAAGACCGCAGCAGGCAGGAGGCGGCAGGGAGCGGACGGAAAGTGTCCGCGGTAGCCAGGAGC
>VZRI01010311.1:7992-32170 GCA_013397515.1 Upupa epops
CCCCCCCTCCATATATGCCCTGGGAAGGAGGAGGAGACCAAACCTATCGTGGAAATCGGGGTGCCCGTTTCTGTAGGGAGCAGGGTGGCACATCTCTGTGTGCCAGGGTGTTAGGCTGCCCAAGTCTGTGATAAGGCCTCAGGTATCCCATTTTCAGCTACAGTGATGTTGTGGGTCTCACCTCTGTGTTTATCTTCAGGCGCCTCTGCATTCTGAAAGGTATTTACCCCCACGAGCCCAAGCACAAGAAGAAGGTGAATAAAGGCTCTACCGCTGCCAGGACCTTCTACCTCCTCAAGGACATCAAATTCCTCCTGCATGAGCCCATTGTCAACAAATTCCGCGAGTACAAGGTACCATCCTACAGGAGACCTCCGCTGTGGTGGTATACAGGGTGCTGCCTGGTGCTTGGCTTTCCTTGTATAGCCGCTGGCATACGGCTCTTTCTGTAGGTTTTTGTCCGTAAGCTCCGCAAGGCGTATGGGAAGAGTGAGTGGAGTACTGTAGAGAGACTGAAGGATAACAAGCCCAGCTACAAGCTTGACCACATTGTGAAGGAGAGGTGAGCATCAGTGTCTTCTAAGGAGTGTTTTTCTTGCAGGGCTCTTGCCATGTCTGACCCTTGTTAGGAATCCATCTCCCGTCTGTATTCTGGGTGTTTTTAATGGAAACTAGTGTCTCTGGGCTGGAGAAGATGGATAGTCTGTAACACACTGGGAGTGGCCACAGAACCTCTGGGTAGGCACAGTGAGCCCTTCTTGCCCTGAACTCTGATTTCCTTAGAAGGGGGAAGAGCAAATTGTGCCAGAGAGTTGGGGAATTTGGTGACAATATGAGAGGAGAGGAACCAGGAGATCTTCTCATTGTCCTGGTGTGACACACCACTGGCCTGTCCTCAGTGGTCAGTCCCTGTGGGTTCCCTATAACTTGTTCATACCTACCCTATGCCCAGCGGTGTTTTCATCACCTTACAATGAAGGCTTCTGGCTGCATGGGGAGCTATCTGGAGATAACTGTACCCAGGAGGAACATCCCATCCTCATGAACCAGTACCTTTGGTGGACCTGCATAGGATAGAGATGGGTGCTTCAGGTGCCTGTTCCTTTCCCATGTGAGGTCTTCACTAGCTTTTGTTGGATGCTGGGTGTGACTCCTGCCTCTCCTGCCTGGTTGCAGGTACCCAACCTTCATAGATGCTCTACGAGACCTGGATGATGCCCTGTCTATGTGCTTCCTCTTCTCTACCTTCCCACGGACAGGCAAGTGCCATGTGCAGACCATCCAGCTCTGCCGGCGCCTGGCTGTGGAGTTCCTCAACTATGTCATTGCTTCTCGCTCCCTGCGCAAGGTGTGTGCTGCAGGGAGGGATGGGATTGACACCAGGGATGGCGGTGGTGGTGGGCTTGTGGGGAATGAGCCTGTGATGCTCCCCTGGTGAACCCAGTGATGGAAAAGATTAACAAAGACAGGGACAAGGTGGCAGCTGTGACCTTCCTCCCACTGAGCCCTTGCTCTGCCTACCAGGTCTTCCTCTCCATCAAGGGCATCTACTACCAGGCTGAAGTGCTGGGGCAACCTGTCACCTGGATTACCCCCTACACCTTTGCCCACGACGTGAGTAACTTGGCACAGCCCAGGAGGATCTGGGTGGGAGAAACCCACTGCTCCCTTTCCTGTGGATGTGGAGGCAGATGAGGCAGTAGAGGAAATCATAGGCCTGGCTTGGGATGCAAGGGCACAACCCTTGTTCCTCCTGGGATGGCTGTACCAGGCTTTGTGGTTCTTTATTTCCTCATGTCAATTATTAAAAGTATGCTGTAATCAGCCATTAAAGATTAACCTGCTGGAATGAGTCTGGTGGCACTCAGGGAAGAGCTGAATCTGACCCTGCCACCCTTTGCCAGGGTGGTTCTGCCTTGTCCCTGGTGCGGACAGGACAAGGGGAGAGCCCTGAGTGCCACCATGCCAGAGCAGCTGCGTGTCTGTTATACGTTGCCAGGATCTTTTGCTGGCAGGAGTTCACTGGCCCAGTGAAGAGTGCCGCCTTCTTCAGCTCACCCTCATGGCCAAACCCTGATCTCCCCAGCCTGCATTGTTCCTTTCTTCCTTGAGTTCTGGCTCATGTGGGGCCAACTGATTTCCTGCTGGGTGGGGCACCTTGTTCTGCTCTTGTCCAGCATGGTCCTGGACCAGGCTACTGGTCCCACCCATGACAGGATGAGGTGCTCCATCTGTTTGAGCAGTGGACATGGATCTCCAGACCTCCCCAGGAAGGAGGCCAAATTCTCCTCCCTTTGAGGGTGGGACCTGTCCCTGCAGTGAAGGCTCTGATCCTTTGTCCTTGTGTCGTCACCCTTCCCCTGTGCCCACAGCATCCTACAGATGTGGATTACCGTGTGATGGCCACCTTTACTGAGTTTTACACCACCCTGCTTGGCTTTGTCAACTTTCGCCTCTATCAGTCCCTCAACCTGGTCTATCCACCCAAGGTGAGGCCACTGCCAGACCTGGGGATGCTGGAACTACCAAGGATGGGAGGCAGGAAGAGTTGGAGGGTCAGAGTAGCTGTTTGGAGGCTCTGGGTTTGGCAGCTGCATCCCCACTCTTCTGTTTTTCCCCAGATTGATGGTCAGGCTGATGTTGACCTGAAGCCTGCAGAAGGCAAGGAGTATGCCATGGATTCAGAGAGCTACCTGGAGGTAAGGGATGTTGCTGTCACTGGGTTCCCTGGGAGGAGGACCTTGCATGGTCTTGGTGTTCTGACTGCAGCCCCAGGTCACTTGGGAACAAGAAGAAGAGTCATACCTCTTTGTTGTGACAGAGACTAGTCCCAAATCCTTGCCCCCTTCTGCTGTGGAAAATACGCTCAAGGGAGGAAGCGTTCTTGGCCATAGGGCCACTAGTCATGCCCCTGTGTAGCAGGGGACCCTCCCAATTCCTAGCTGGGTTATGACATCTTCCTCGTCTTGTCCCACTGCAGAAGCTGTCTGCTCTGAGTGCTAGCTTGGCTCGTGTGGTGGCACCAAGCCATGAGGATGAGGTGGAGCTGGATGAGTTCCCAGTGGAGGGGGTAAGAACTGTGGTTTGGGGTGGGGGGTATTCAGCCCTGTTGATCCTGCCCCAGAGAGGGGTTCAGCAGGTACTGTGGGTGGGGAGCAGGCTGAGTGCTTTGCTCCACGCAGGAGACAGCTGAGCAGATGGATGCCAGGAGGAAGGAGCAGGAAGCCCTGGAGAAGCACAAGAAGCTCTTTGAAGGACTGCGCTTCTTCCTCAACAGGGAGGTGCCTCGAGAGCCGCTGGCCTTCATCATCCGGTACATCCCTCAGCCGTCTGGCTGTGCTGTCCTATCTCTCACAGTTTCTCCATCGGGACTTCTGAGGCCAGTCTGCTTGGTGTCCCAGGCGTGAGGTGACCCCAAGGGCCCCTCCTCACTCCCTGGTGGATTTTGTTAACAGTTGCTTTGGTGGCCAAGTCTCCTGGGACAAGTCCCTGTGTATTGGAGCCACCTATGATGTGAGTGACCCCTCCATCACCCACCACATTGTGGATCGCCCCTGGGTGGACAAACAGATTGTTGGCAGGTGAGCATGGGGTGACCTGTCCCAAGAAGGGAGGGTTACATGGGTGTCTACAGCCATCCTAATACAGCCCAATGGGAGGAAGGAGCCAAAACCCATGTTCTTCTGCCCCACAGGTACTACCTGCAGCCTCAGTGGGTCTTTGATTCTGTCAATGCCAAGATGTGTCTCCCTGTGGCTGACTATTTCCCTGGCGTGTTGCTGCCTCCTCACCTCTCACCCTTTGTAACGGAGCAGGAAGGGGACTATGTTCCACCTGAGAAGCTGAAACTGTTGGCCATGCAGAGGGGTGAGAACCCAGGTGAGCTGAGGGCGGATGAGTGCAGGGTTGTACCTGCACTGGTGACTGCACTCCCGTTGATAATGATACTTTCTCCACAGATGAAGAGAGTGAGGAGGAAGAAGAGGAGGAGGAGGATGATGATGAAGAAGAGGAGGAGGAGAAAGATGAGTCTGAAAAGGAAGAGGAGATGAAATTAAAGAAAATGGAAGAACAGAAGACTCAAAGCAACAAGGTACCTGGAGTGGGAGCATCAGGAGGCAGCTCCAGTGAGCTCTGTCCCTGCTGGGGCTCTGCTCGCTGTGGGATATTCCAGTTTGAGTCCTTGTTCTAGGAGCATTGGGCTGTGCTGTCACTGCTCTGCACCTCTGGTCCTGGAGCTGCTTTCATAGCAGCAGCATCCAGTTAACACTCAGGACCTGTGAGTGCTGCAGCTCTTCTGTGATGTCCAGAAAATGGTGGGGAGATGTCTGTCCCTGTGACAGGGTGGTGGGTTCTTGGGATTCTGAGCTCTGTTTTCCCCAGGTTCTTCCAGTGAAGGTGACGGCTGGCAAGCTGCGTCTGGAGGACAAGCAGCGCCTGGAACAGGAGCAGCAAAGTGAGGAGAAGCGTCTGGCCATCATGATGATGAAGAAAAGGGAAAAATACCTCTACAAGAAGATCATGTTTGGAAAGAAGCGCAAAGTCCGAGAGGTATGAGCATAGCGCTGCCATGGGCCAAGGACGCTCATTTGGATCCCAGTACCTAATGACTTCCAAATGTATCTATAGATCGCTAAAGTAGGTGTGCCCCTTCTAGGAGGCAAGGGGGTACTGGGCTGCTCCTCTGTGCCCTCATCTGGCACGGAGCAACAGTGGGTGCGGGAAACGTTTTATGAGGCTCTTCCCAGTGTCACCAGGCCACAGTCTCTTGGTCTTGACTGGCAGAGCTTTTTGAGCGAACTTGAGGTCATGGCTTGTGTGAAATGCTGCCCCTTTCAGTGCCCCATGCCAGTGGCAGATGGGTCCATCTCACCCATGTACAGCTGGAGCATTTGATGTACTGCTGTGCCTGGACTGGTCTGACTGTGGTTCTTGGGATGGGGGGCGGTTCTCTGCAGGCAAACAAACTCGCTGCAAAGAGGAAAGCCCATGATGATGCCATCAAAGAGGAGAAGAAGAAAAGCAAGAAGATTAAACGAGTGTGACGGGATCAAGTGTCTCTCTGTGGGCACTGCCTGGTTGTGCCTCAGTGACACCATTCGTTTAGAAAAACCCTCTTGAGACAAAAATGTTACATTTAAATATCTGTCTGTACATGAACCTCCCGCTGCACCTTTCATGGCACTCCCCATACTGGTGCTGCTGCTGCTTGACTGGTGTCATCGCTGCTTCCTGACCCCCAGAGGTGTTGAGTGAGAAAGAGGAGGCCAAGGAGGGCTCAGGGCTATGCAGGTCACTCTGGGATCGTTCCTTTGGAATTTGCACAGCCCTGGGTGGAGAGGAGCTGAGGTCACATGGCAGAGTAGGAGTTCTGCAGGGCATGATGGTGCACAGTGGCTTTGCACAGAGACTGGGCACAGAGTGAGGTCCTCTGCCCGGCTCCCTTATGATATCCATGCTTCTGTATTTTTAATTAAAAAAGTTGACACTTCCCAGTTGTCTGTGTTTGTGATGTGACTGTGCTGTAACCAGTGTGGAGGACACGGATCAGTTCATCTGAGACACTTGTGGGGCTGGAAACAGCTCATGCTGCACCAGGGTGGGTTAGTCTGCTGGGAGGTGAAGCAGAGGGGAATGAGGTGCCACAGCCAGTGGGCACTGTGGTGCTTGTCGCCCTTTGCAGGTCCTTGTTGCTGGTGGCACATTTGGGGAGGTGCAGATTTGTCCCAACTGGGGGCTGAGAGACACCTCAAGAGTCCTTTTTGTTCAGCCAGAAGTTCTGCTTTGGGGAGAAGCAGCTTCAGCCACCAGGATGTGTTTGGGACCACCAGGCTAGAGCACAGCTCTAGTGAAGGAGCTGGAGGTTCTGTTGGGCACTGACATGAGCATGAGCCACCAATGGGACAAAAAAGGACTAAAAGTACTGCATAAGGAATGTTGGAGGAGGTTAAGTGATCCTGCCCCTCAGAGCTGCTGAGGCCATTCATGGATGTCACTCTGTCCATTGATGCCCATGGATACACTGGAGCATGTCCAGTGGAGGGCCACCAGGGTGATGCAGGGAGCGTCTCTTCTAGGAGGGTGTGAAGATGGAGCCAGGTTCTTCTCAGGAATGCTGGTGCATTCTGAACATCTAGAAAAGTTTATTCAGTGTGAAGAGGTGACCAAGCCACCTACACAAGGCTGCCCAGTGAGGTGAAGTCGCTGTACACAGAGGTACCATGACAAGGGAAGCTGCTGACCTTCAGAGATATCTCCAACCCCACCGGGATGCTACTGCGTTACTTTCAAAGGGGTGAAGCAAAGGTTCTGGGGCTCATTAACCCTCTCCCACATTCCTTTAGCAGTTTGGGGGCAAAGAGACTATTTTACGGTTCTTGGTGGAGATAAAGCAACACATGGAGTCAACTGGGGCTACTCTGGCCAACGCTAGGATCGTTCACCCCCTGGATACCCATCTAGCATATTGGCAAGTACCCCTTTCCACCCTTCTCCTGAATCCAGAACCAGCCCCCCCCTTCACCTTTCCTCACTGAGGCCTACACGCAGCCCCCAGGCCTGTTCACGGCCACCTCTCTCCTGGGGTGAGGAGCAAGGCCTCTTAGGGCTGTTAGACAGTTCAGGTGGGTTTCTTCTTTGTTTTCCCCTTTTCTGCCTCATTTTGGGTGTCGGGAAGGGGCAGCAAAGGTATGTAGAGGGGTCTAGCTGTAGGAGTTTTGTAGGGACTTCGCGAGCTTGGCCTCCTTGAGGGGAGAGGGTTGTGTCACGGGGCTGGTGTGGACAGTCCTGTGGAGCTGCAGTGGGTTCAGCATGAGGACTGGTCACCTCATGGAATTTCTCTTGGGAAAGCCTTGTTGCTGGCTGTGGAATCTCAGGGGGGGTTTTTGAGGACACTCTGGCACAGCCCAGGTGAAGGCACTGCCTCACAGCACTCCTGCTAGGGCAGGGACACAGAAGTGGCCTGTGAGCTTGCTGCCCACCCCAGAGGGTCAGTAAGCACCCAGCAGTGAGAAGCAACAGCCCCCTGGTCTTCTACTCTACGTTTGTGCCTCATTTTTTTTTCTTTCCTTTTTTCCCTTTCCCCCCTTCGTTTTCCTATTTTCCTTTTCTCCTCCTTTCTTCTTTCTTTCATTTGCTTCTCCCTTTTTGGTTTTGTTTTTGATTTGGTTTTTTTTATTTATTTAACCTTGCCTCTTATTTTCCCTCCTTTTTTTAACTTAAAGATGGGTTGTGCCATTAATTTGTTTGTTTACTTGCTTTTCCCCTCCTACCTTGACTACACCTCTCAGAAAAGGAGAAAAGGAGGAGGCACAACTACTCAGAAGCTCCTGGGGTTCTCACCAAAGAGGAGAAGACCTTGCCTGAGGCTTCCCAACCCCACTGAAGCTTCTAGACACCGGCTCCTGGGCACTCACTCCTGGACGTCCAGTCCTGGAACAATTGTGGGCACCACAACAGGGTGTCAGATAAGGATAGGGTGAGGGTACAGGCAGAAAGAACTGCTGGCCAGGTGACCACAAACCAGTTGCACCACCCCGACAGCCACCGGTTCTCCCTCTTTTGTCAGCACTAATGATGGCTTTTCCACATGATAAAGCTGTCTGACACTGTGCTTGGCCGAAGTCTGGCTTGGACACCTTGTGCCGCTCAACAAACGACCTGCTGGGCTCCTCACCAAATCCCTTGGGATCCCAAGCTCCGACAGCCACTGCTTTTGGTGTAAGTGTTTTATTGGTAGCCCAGATCTGGGGAGGGGATTGGCTCTTCCCATATGGGGGGACAGGGGTGGGGGGTGCTCTGATGTAGCTCTCTCTGAGGTGGTTTGCATGCCACAAGGTGTGGGGCATTGTGGCTCCCTGACTTGTTCACATTGCATCCCAAGGTCATGAGCATCCATCTCGGCCACCCTGGTCTTCTTCTGGCTGGAAACAATTCCCAACACCAGCCAAAAAAGATGGGGTAAACCTGAAATTAACAGAGGTGCCCTCCAGAGAGGGGATGGGGTGGCTCCTTGCACCCACACCGGTTTCCAGGACAAATCCAGACAAGCGGATAGAAAGGCCAGAGCTGCCAACAGTTCCAAGGCTGTTATTTAACCCATTGTCATGGTTATTTCATGTGGTGGCCATTGCCCATGATAAATGGCCCAGAGGGGCAGAGGGAAGAGATGAATGATGAATCCTGGGACAGCTTCATTCAAGGTTGGGTGCAACTGGTAACACAGGAGATACAGCTCAGGGATGTCTGCAGGCGTGGGTGTGAGTTGGGATGAGTCTCTTGTCCCCATCCTGGTGTCAGCTGCTGTCTCATCAGGGCAGGTGGGCAGATCATGCTCTTGGATTTTGGGGAATCTTCTCATGCTTTCACTTGCTCCTCTCTGTCACTTTGAGGTTCCTGTTCCTTTCCACTGCTCAGAGCCACCTTGACATGGCTGCCACTGTCTTGGGCTTTAATTTATCTGAGTTGAATGCATCTTGTCTGGTGCTGGAGACACCAGGATGTGGTTGTCCTGGGAGAGCCATGGGGCAAGGTCTGCGGGGCCATGCAGGTGGGAGGCAGTAGCTCTTCATCACACTTCCTGTGATGATGGAGGATATTCTGGCTTTTCTAGTTCCTAGAGGGTTGCACACATTAACTTCAGGGTGAGAACTGGTTCCACCACAGCAGGGCAGGATATGGCAGATGTTGGCAGTGGAGTAAGAGCTGCCAGCCTAGCTTTAGCTTTGTAACCCCAACCCTCGGAGATGAGATTGGATCCCAAACACTGCTGTCATGGGTGGGAATTCATGTGGGCACCATGCATGGCCAAGCAATTCCCTATGGTGCTGAATGCCGGCGCAACCATCGCTAATTGGACTGTCCAGGCTTTAATGGCCGTGAGCAGACGTCAGAGGTGTTGAGATGTGCCAAGGCCAGACCTGAATACACAATGACCCTTCTTCTGCCCCACTGTGGGCTGCCAGATTGTGCAAAGGCCTCCCCACTGGCACTCATTGCTTCCATTGTCATAGCTATGGCGTGTCAGGACTGGAATCCTCCAAGCCCCCTATGGTGCATAGAGACCCCCAAAACTCCAGAGCAGGCAGTGGAACTGGGAAAGAGGGGGAACAACCAGTGGTATTGCAGAGGCTCCATGGTTATTGTGCTGAGGGTGGAGAAGCACAAATGCCGCTGTTATTAAGGCCACAAAAGCCATTTAGATATGGTGGATTGTGAGTGGGAGGGCAGTTGGGGCTGGGGGGAGGATGGAGAAGAGCAGACAGAGCCCAGCCAGAATGCTCCAGGAACCAAACTGGGGGAACAGAAAGAGCCCTCACAAGGTGAGCTCCTATGGGAGAAAAGGAGCTGGGTGCCAGTGCCAAGGGACAGCCTTGGTCTACCCGCCCATGGGTGCCCTGGCTCACAGGGCCAAGCCTGGCTGGGAACTGCTGGTGGTGGGTAGCTAAAGGGCTGGGCACAGGGCCACTGGATGACAATGTCCCTGTTGAGGCCGGCCCCACAGATGGACACAAATGGCCTCTTGTTTAAGGTACTGGCAGCCAGCAGGCTGAATGGCTTCTCTGTGCTACCACTGGTGGGAGGGGAGCCTGGCAGCTTGGGGTGGCCACAGGCACACAGGGCCTGGCGGCTCTGGCTGCAGCCCCATGTCCCTCTCGGCATAGCTCTCACTTCTCTTTTTCCACAATACTGGGCTGGGACATCTGCAATGCCATAAAGACTGTGGCAGGTGGGAAGGCTTTGGGAAAGCAAATGTTTGTGGGGGGCTGCCTGGGATGAGCTTATTCCAAGTTGGAGCAGCACTGGCAACCCTGTCCCATGCCACCCAATCCCCCTGCCCCCTGGTCAGCCCAGGAGAGGAGAGGGACAGCTCACCGAGACAGGTCAGGCAACGGAAAAGGTGACGGGGGATGCTTGGATGCTTGGGGATTGTTCGGTGGGGCAGGGTCAGGGGGTGGGTGCTAGTACCTACAGAAGGTGTGTTAGGGGGACAGTGAGGGGGTAGGAAGCCTTGCATGAAATTTGGTATTTGGATAAAAGATCATATCCATGGGTTTCTAGGGGCAGGAGGAATGAGCAGGGGTGTGGATGTGTCTAGGGTACAGCTGTGTCACATCCCCAACAGGTTGGGCTGGGCTGTAGCAGTTTGGCCATAAAGGAAATGGTTGCCATAGGAAAAGTCTAAAGAAACACTTGAGGATGTTCCCGAAGTCCAGGGGAGCTGCTGGGGCACAAGGACAGGGCCATCCTGGAGATGATCTCTGGGGAAATGATCAGTGCAGTCATGTCCTCCAGCTAGAAATTCTGACTGTCCATCTGAAAGCTGGTGTTGTGGCTGCCCTGCGGTGATGGGATCCCCCAGAAAATCCCTGTGTTCCTCCCTGCAATCTATTAATAATTAATCCACTCATTTAAGGCTAAGTCAATAGAATGACTGGGTTGAAAACTGTTTGCTAGAACCACACCAGGGCAGCAGCCAACCTGGGTGGAGCAAGGCATCCTCATGGCGTCCTGGTGTGGGGGACCAGGAAGGGAAAAGTGGGGACCCCTACCAGGCCAGGAGCCCAGAGAGGAGTGGTTAATGGGACAGTTCAATTTCTCAAGTGGTGCTGCTGCCAACCTGGTGCTCTGTGACACAGAAGCTAAGGGTGGCCAGTGATAGACGTGGTCAGTCTAGCCTGAGCTGGTGGTCCGAGCTGCTGGGTGAAGCGGACGGAGGGCTCACATGAGCTTGGACAGCTTTATGAGGTGCCAGCAAGTGCCTTCTCCCCATGGGCATTGCCTGACTGCCACTCTGGGTGCTGGGACGAGCCGTGCCCAGCGCCTGGCCACAGCCTCAGGCTCGGGTTGCATTTTCCATTCATTATTCATCAAGTTGGAAATCTCAGTAGCTGCGTGAGGTGACCCGGGGTGGGGGGGTGGGGGGTGGGCAGCAAGAAGCTTGAGGCTGGCAGGAGCAGCTTGCGGTGCCCGAGGCACCCTTGGCACTGTCCGGTAACTGTTCTACTTGGAGTCCAGCCTGGAAATTCGGGGGCAGGTGTTACCTTTTTTTTTACATGGGTTGAGGGTGCTTAAAACGCACCTCGGTGTAAATCATGGCTCTTCCATCTGGGATTTCCTCCTTTGGGATTACATCCTTTGGGATAATCTGCAGGGGAGTGGTGAGTTCTTGTACTGGGGGGTACTCAGCGGGCAGTGGGAGTGCAGCCAGGCTCATCCCAAGGATGCTGGCTTTGGTGCCGGAGAAAGGAGGGGTGAGTGATGCTGCTTCAGACATTAAACAGGGGTACAAGGCTGCGGGCGGGGCCAGATGACCCTCCATCCTCTAGCTGGGGGGAGTACTCCGAGGCACTGGGCTCTGCTCCCAGCGCCCCCCCCACCCTCGGCCGGGCAGCATGTGCCGCAGTCACGGGTGGCTTGCCCCGGGGGCCTGCCGCAGAGGCTGGCCCTGCGGAGCTGCAGTGGCCGACGCAACGGAGTCCCCCGAGTCTCAGCGGAGCGGCTAGGCAGGTGTGAGGGGACTGCAGGGGGGAGACCGCCATCCCGGAGGGGACAGCGAGGTGCAGGTGTGTGCGCGCAGGTGCCCGTGTGCGCGGCCGTGTGTGCTCGTGGGTGCATGAACGCGCACGGCGCAGCGCACAGCCGTCAGTACACGCAGGGTCTGTGTCGCTCTGCGTGTGTGTGCAGGGCTGCGGGCATCATGCACCTGTATATGCGTGTGCACCCCCGGCTTCACGCGTGCGGTATGTGCGGTCGCGGGGGGGTGGGGGAGGTGCCCGTTCCCGTTCCCGTTCCCTCTCAGCAGGGCTAGGGAGGCGCTCTGGGTCTGGAGGCGGCAGGGCAGAGCTGCTGCTCTTGAGCCTTGGTTCTGTGGTGTCCTCCGCTGGGGTCGTGTCTGGCACTGGCTCGCCTCTTCCCTGGCAGTGCCGGAACCAAAATGACTCATGAGGTGGTTCGCACGTCCCACGTCCAGGAGATGCCCCCCCTTTAGTCGCTGGGGATTTGAGTCGCTCTGCTCCTGTGCCTGGTGCTAATGCCTCTTCTGTTTGCCGGCCACAGGTGACCAGGATGCTGCACCATGGGAAGCACTGGAGGTCCATGTGCAAGGGGCTTGTCCTGGGGACCCTCCTGACTAGCTTCATGCTGCTGCTCTACTCTTACGCCATTCCCCCACTGCAAGTCAGCATGACAGAGTGAGTGTGGGGTCCCCAAGGAGGGAGGGGAAGCTGAACCCCAATTCACAGGGGGGTTAAGAGTATTTCCAAGCAACCAGGAGCAGCAGGCAGAGCCAGAGCAGTTATTTGGATACTTTTCATCAAGGACTGACCCTCTAGAGTGACCAGAGTACTGTCTCACATGAATTTTCACCTACAAGGGTAGGCACAGGCATGTTCCCAGCTCTCTGCAATCTGTCCCAGCAATACATTTATCTCTAGGCTTATAAAGAAGATCCATCTGCAGGTGTTTCACAGGCTGTGTGCCAAACCATGCTGCAGGATAGGACTGTTATCAAAGATCTGCTTCACAACTTCATCAACAGTGTCCAAAGTCACTGAACACCACAAGCTCGGTTCCTTGTTCTGGGCAGCTCCATAACACACGGTGGTCTTGGTGCTGCCTAGGGGCTGTGAGCATGTCTGTGGGCCATGAGTTGGAATGATTGTCCTCTTTTCTGGATCCTCCATGACTCCTCACAAGGGGTTGAGAGTTTCTTTTGCAAGAAGGAACTCTTGACCTTTGAGCTTCCGTGATGAGTCACCGATCCACGGAGTTATGGCCATGGAAAGCTCCTCTTGACCCATGTCTCAAATTCACCTGCACCAGGGCCACCACTGCTGTGCCCATGGGGAGGGGTGGGAACCCCCTGCTCAGGCCGTGCTGCTGCTGGGGAGGGGTTAAGAACTGACCACTATGAAATCCCCATAGTGGTGCATCCACCCTGTCTGGGGTTGGCCAGGGAGTGAATGAGCCTGGTTTCATGGCTTGGAGGTGCATCTGATCTCAGATCTGATCCAGACAGGGAGACTCTGGGGTGCTGGGGGCAAGAACACAGCCCTGGGGTGAGCACCCATCCTCAAACCTAGCACCTGTTCCCAGCTCTAGCACCAATCCCCAGGTCCAGCACCCATCCCCAGTTGGCCAAACCTTCATAATGTTCTGTCTTTTCTTCCCATCAGGATCCCAGTCCATTCCTCCTGCTCCTCCCAATCTGCTCCCAGCACAACACCAGCAGTCACTAACAACACAGGCAGCCCCTCGGGACAGAGCTGCCGGCCCAAGCAGAACATCATGTTCATGAAGACACACAAGACAGCCAGCAGCACCATCCTCAATATTCTCTTCCGCTTTGGTGAGAAGCATCACTTGAAGTTTGCCTTCCCCAATGGCCGCAATGACTTCTACTACCCTTCATACTTTGAGCGCAGCCAGGTACAGCGCTACCAGCCAGGTGCCTGCTTCAACATCATCTGCAACCATATGCGGTTTCATTATGAGGAGGTGCGCAAGCTCCTACCGGCTGACACCACCTTTGTGACAGTGCTGCGGGACCCTGCCTACCTCTTTGAGTCCTCTTTCCACTACTTTGGGCGTGTCATCCCCCTCACCTGGAAGCTGACAGGGGAGGATAAGCTGGTAGAGTTCCTCCGGGACCCCTGGCACTACTATGACCCGAATGGGTTCAACGCTCACTACCTCCAGAACCTCCTCTTCTTTGACTTGGGCTATGACAACAACCTGAATGCTGACAGCCCACTGGTGGAGGAGCATATCCAGGAGATAGATCACCGTTTCCACCTCGTCATGTTGCTTGAGTACTTTGATGAATCCCTAGTGCTGCTGAAGGAGCTGCTGTGCTGGCAGCTGGAGGATGTCCTCTACTTCAAGCTCAATGCCCGGAAAGGTTCCACTGTCTCCCAGCTGACACCAGAGCTCTATGAGAAGGCCACCTCCTGGAACCTCATTGATGCCAAGCTCTACCGTTATTTTAATGCCTCCTTCTGGCGTAAGGTGGAGGCCTATGGGCGGGAGCGGATGGCCAAGGATGTCGCTGAGCTGCAGCGGGAGAATGAGAAGATGAAGAGCATCTGTATTGATGGGGGACATGCTGTGGATGCCAGTGCCATCCAAGAGTCCTCCATGCAACCTTGGCAGCCACTGGGTGAGAAGTCCATCCTGGGTTACAACTTGAAGAAGAAGATCAACAAGAAGCACCAGAAGCTGTGCCGCAAGATGTTGACACCTGAAATCCAGTACCTGACTGACTTAGGAGTCAACCTCTGGATCACCAAGCTCTGGAGCCGCATACGGGACTTCTTGAAGTGGTAGGGGACAGTGGGGACCCCGCTCTCACCAGGGAAGAAAGAGGTGCTTTCTTTTTTCTTACTTATGGTATCTTTTGGCTGGACATGAGCAGAATAAGCTGGAGGCTCCAGCACTCAGGAACAGTTGTGAAGGCCTTCCTTCCCCTTCCAGCTCGAGCTGTAACTTAGTGATGAAGAGAGTGGAGCCTCTGCCATCCCTCCACCTCCAAGAGGTCAAGAACTGGGGGCTTGGGAGCATAATTTTCCAGCAGGATCCACTTCTTCCTTCCCCATGGAAACACTGGAGGAGGTATCCGTGAAGGACATGGCCTAGTCATAGAGGAGGATGTCCATCACTGTTTTGGCATGGGGTTCTCCTCGACTGGGTTGGGCAGACCTGTGGTCCAGGAATCCAAACCTCGAGGGGATCCTCAAATCACTCACTTTCCTTTGAGACCTAGGTCTGGGGATGCATGCCAGAGCCTGCTGTGCCCCACCATTCCATGGGTGTGATGAGTACAGCATGTTCTCAGCCCACCCATGGTAGACTGTGAACTGGAGCCATCCAGAGACAACTGGAGAATGGAAAAACCACCTCAAAACCCCTGGCATTTATCAACAAGCTCACACTCCCTGTGAGTAAAAAGCACCTGTGCATCAGGTCCCCTCCCTGTGCCCCAGTTAGAGGGCCCTGTGGCTCCTGTCCCTAGAGGGAACACTTCAGAAGGGCCATGGGTCCGGTGAGAACTGGCAGAGATGGGGAGAAGGATGTGGCAGACACCATCCCAGTGATTCCATCCCCCAAGCATGGAGGGTAGATGCCACTCCATGAAGAAAACAAACCTGGAGTCTCCTGGCCGGGCTGGATGACACCACATCCTGCTGAGAGTGGCCCTGGCCAGGCACAGAGTTGGCACTCACAGCTGAGCCTCCATCCCTAGCAGCAAGGTGCCCCCTTTCGTGTTCTGCAACCTTTGTAAGGACCAGAAATAAAACAATTCTATTTTGTACTTGGTACTTGGGACAGTTTTTAACACAAGGCTGATCCAGCTGATCTCTGGCCATCTCCTTCTTCTCCCCAGGGGCTGGGGACCGTCTTGTACTGAGGAAGGAGACCCCCACCTTGAGCAGGTACCCAGATTTACCTCTGCTGTCCCTGCAGAGCTGCCAGCACTGGCATGAGATTCCCATGGGAAGTCTGCTGGGACACAAGATCCATAGGACAACCATCACAGGTGGCACAACTTGCTCATGCCAGTGGGTCTCAGCATTGTTGCTGGCAGGTGCCATCATTTCTGAGCAGTTCTCATGCCAGAGCTTCTCCAGTCAGAGCACTGGTGCTGGTGATACTGGGGCAGATGCAAGCCCTGACAGCCAGTCTGGAGCCACCACTGGGGCCAACAACTCAATTACACACAACACTGCTATGGGGACACAGAGCTTTGGGCATCTCCCTGAGGTCAGCAGACATCTTCCACAACATGCCAAGATCTCCTACTGGGAACAGATGTCAAGTCCCACCTTGGCCATCAGTTGACTCTGCAGATGGGAATGGAAAAGCTCTTTCCAAAATAGGAGATTGTCTGTGAAGCCCACCTGGGACAATGTCTCTGGGGGGATATGCTCCGTGTCTCTCTGTGACTAGGCCATCATGTCAGCCTATGTAGAGGGGTCTGTGTTGGGGCTTGGGGGCCATGTGAGACCATCAGGACTCACAGACATGTGCTTCACCAGTTCTCTGTTCTGGTTATGACCCAACTGCTGCCCAGATTGGGCTTGGCCTGGAGAGTGGCTGGCAGTGAGATCTGGGGTAGGAACAGCAGTTTTACACTCCCCTGAGACCATAGGTTGGAAGAACATTATTTCTGATGAAGTCTCAACATGAACAGTCTTGTCCTGCAGGATTTTGTCCTCAATAAATGCTCCAAACTCAGATTGTGGGTCCAGGATTGCGTGGTGGGACTGGAGCTGAGGCTACAAGCAGGACTATAACAAAGCAGGGACAAGGACAGTGTACTGGGGAGCAGGATTGTGTGATGAGACCAGGATCATGCCTGGGATCATGACCGAGTGGTGGGATCAAAACTCTTGGGCCTAGGACCTTGTGTAGGACCATAAATGAGGACCATACCATGACATGGGACCAGGAACATCCATAGGACAGAGGCCACTAGACCATGTGGTTCAACAGGAACCAGGCTAAACTGCTTGACCAGGTCCAAAACTACATGGTGGGCTCAGGACTAACTCATGTATGTGGGATCGTGTAGAGGGACCTGGACCTTGCTCAGGATCAGACTGAGTATTGGGACTGAGACTGTGTGAAAGAACAGAGACTAAGGGATGGATGCAGGCTCATGTGACCTACCTGGAGCTGCTGACTGCTGCAGAGGACAGTCAAGCAAATCCCCCAAACCCAGCCGCCCAAGCTGGTGTTTGTTGGTATCAAGCCTCAGTCTTTAAAGTCTCCCAGGTGCCAGCATTCCTATTTGCTAAGGATAGGGTTGTGCTGGAAGTGGTAGGTGAGTGGGGCTGGGACTCCTTGGCTGTACCTCTCAGCCACTGGTTGTACTGGGAGAGGTGTGTGGTGACACCTGTGTCTGGATGCAGGAGGATGGTGGGGTACCTCTTGTCTTTGCCCAGTGCTGGTTCCTGATGTTCTCCTGGTTCCTGCTGGTACAGGTTTTCTTGGTGAAGAGAAAACTTCTTAAAGGGCTCCTGCCCTCTTGGGTTGTCAGGGTCTCCAGAAATACCATCGAGTGTGTAATGAACTACTTTGAGGTGGGGATTAGGGCCACTGATGGGGTTATGTGGCTGATAATCATGGCCTTCTATCCCACAAGTAAGCTCTTGGTCTGTCTTCAGCCTTAGCTGTAGTTATGGTCATGGAGAATGCTCTTGGTGCAACCTGTCCACTCCCAGGTGTAGCTAGAGATCCCTTGTCTAGCAGGTTGTGGAGATGGTTGTGGAGACCCTTGTGGAGCACCTCCATTCTCCAGCACTTGCCACCACAGCAACTACAGTAGTCCTGTGCTAGGGCATACACACCAGGGAGGTCACGGATGGGCAAGATGGGAATGGGGAAACATTCCAACATACCCAAACCCAACTGAGCTCCTGAGGTCTCCCTAACTTTATGCTGCTGCCACTACCTGCACTGCATGAGTCCCATGGATATCTGAGGACCTAGATCTCCCCAATGGGACATGCTGTTTCAGCTGCTGTGTGTTCAGTCCCAATGGCTAAACCTTTCCCCCAGCGCAGAGCCCATGGTTACAGAGTCATCTAGCCACACTGTGGTGGTTTCAATGTCCCCAGGCATGGGCTGTGGTCCCAGTGCTTGCTGCTGCCACCAGACCTGGAAGGACTCATCCTCACCCCAGCTCAGAGGAACCCACAATGAACTTCCTCTTGAGGCTCTTGGGTGGTGAGTGATCTAGATCTTGTGTAGGGTACCGTCTCAAGAGGATGAGGCTAGAGGGTGGATCCAACCAAGACCCCTGATCTTGACCAATGATGCCCAGTGCTTTCTCCTGGCTGGTCTTAGCCTTAGGGCTCACCAGAACAAGGTGGCCATCCCCACAGGACCCTCTCTTCCAGTCCTGAGGAGGATGAAGGGCTTGAGTTGTTTTCAGTCCTTGATACCATTTTGATTGGATTTTGGGGGTCAGCTGCCCCTTGCCATTCTGATTCGTGATGTGGTTCCTCTTGGCTCTGTGTGGGGTTTAGGAGGTACTTGGTGTCACCTAGGAGACAGGATCAATTGCAGAAATGATCAATCACAGAATCACTGAGGCTGGAAGATATGTCTGAGCTCATCCAGCCCAGCCTATGACCTAACATCACCGTATCAGCTAGACCATGTCACTAAGTGCCACATCCAGTCCTTTCTTAAACACCTCTAGGGATGGAGACTCCACCACCTCCCTGGGCAGTCCATTCCAATGTCTAAGCACCCTTTTCAGGAGGAAGGGCTTCTGAACATCTAAGGTAACCCTCCCTGGCAGCCTCAGGCCCTGCCTTCTTGTCCTATCACCAGTTGCCTGGGAGAAGAGCCTGTTCCCTTCAGGTAGTTATAGAGAGTGATAAGGTAGGTCCCCCCTGAGTCTCCTCCAAGCTGAACAAACCCAACTCTCTCAGCCTCTCTTCATAAAACTTTCCGTCTAGTCCCTTCCCCAGCCTCATCGCTCCTCTGGACCTGCTCCAGTACCTCAATCTCTCTCTTGAAGTGAGGGGCCCAGAACTGCCAGCAGTACTCAAGGGGAGGCCTATCAGTGACCAGTACAGGGAGAGAATTACATCCCTAGTCCTGCTGGCCACACTATTGCTAATCCAAGCCAGGATGCCATTGGCCTTTTGTGCCACTTGGGCACACTGGTGGCTCATATTTAGCTGGTTATTTACCAGTATTGCCAGGTCCCTCTGCCAGGCTGCTCTCCAGCCACCCATTCCACAGTCTGTAGCTCTGCTGGGGGTTATTGTGACCAAAGTGTAGGACCCTGCACTTGGCTCTGTTACATCTCATCCTGTTGGCCTCTGCCCATTGACGCGACCTGTCCAGATCTCTTTGCAGCATCCTCCTCTCCTCTCCAGTAGATTGACCCTTGCCCCCAACTTGCTGTCATCTGTGAATTTACTAAGGTGAGATTCAATCCCCCCATCCAGGTCATCAGTAAAGATGTTGAATAGAACTGGTCCCAGCACTGGTCCCTGGGGGCCACCACTGCTCACTGGGCACCACTAGATGGGGCATCATTCACAACCACTCTGTGCCCAGTTATCCAGCCAGTTTTTAACCCAGCTGAGGGTGCAGCCATCCAAGCCATGGACTACCAACTTTTCCAGGAGAATGCTGTGGGAGACTGTGTCGAAGGCTTTGCTGAAATCTAGGTAGACTACGTACATAGACTTCCCCCCATCCACCTGGCAGCTCACCCAGGCATTGAATGAGATCAGGTTGGTTAGGCAGGACCTCCCTTTCTTAAACCCATGTTGGCAGTGCCTGATACCCTGATTACCTTGTACCTGCCACTCAACGGCACTCAGGATGATCTGCTCCATAACCTTGCCAGGCAAGACATCTCCAGGGTTGCCAAGACCTGAAGGCCAAGGTCCTAGCTGAGACCTGATGGCATGGTTACCCCCTTCCTGGAGAGCTGCCAGGTACTGGGGTTGGGATGTGGTGGTCCAACCTGGTTTGGAGTGTTGAGGGTGGATCGTGGCTGTGTTTGCCACATCCTACCACAGGATTCCCAGGAGAAGGGATGCACGCTCTACTGGAAGACATGGTTAGTGGAGAAGATGCCATGGTTTGAAGGTGAATGCACAACCCCACACCCCTCCCCATGGCCCAAGTCCTATCATCCCAGATGCCAGCACAATCCCTGACTCCCCCCCTTTTAGTTTTCTTTGCTGTCCCCAGTGCCATGCCACACCGTAAAAAGGTTCCTGATGGCTTTACTGGCTCTGGTAGGCAGCAGTGCGGTGGCAGCTACCCTGATGGAGGTTTACTAGGACTGGCCTTGGTGCCTGGGAAAGTGCTGGTGAAGACAGAGGCGGCTGAGGCAAAGGTGTCCCTTCGATGCTGAAGTCCAGAGTGTGGTGGGTATCCTGGTTCTCAGAGATCCCAAGAAAGGGTGTGAGATGGATTTGGAATGGCACAGTCTCAGTGTGAGCTAGCTAGTGACCACTTTTTTCCCCAGTAAATGGTGATTTCATTTTCTCTAAATCTCCTGATCATGTCACGTGAATGCTATCACAGTCTGGGAACATGCCATCACACCTGGAAACTCTTGGCAGTACCTCCCGGTACCGTAAGACAGACTTTCCAGGTAGGGCAGTGTGGTCCCAGTTTGTAGTGCTGGAGGTGGTGCTCCTGGTTGATGGGGATTTGGGTATGTGAAGGTCCTACTGAAGATCTTGGACATGGTAGCCACTCCTTAGGGATAGTCCCAGGGGATGTCCTATGAGCACAGCAGGCAGTGTTTGGGGAGTGACACTGGGATTTCAGCTCAAATGTAGGAGGACTTGTGTAGAGGTTATCAGGGCTGCTCTGGGTGTGAAAGAAAATCCCCACCCCAAGGTGGAGATCAACCAGCCTGACCCATGTGTATGTGTCCCCCAACAGGGAACACTGGACAAGGCCATGGTACTCCAGCATTCACCCAGCATAGGGTCAGACCTGAAATGCTTTATTAGGACCAGCAGTGGGGACAGAGTGGCTACTCTGGGGCTCTGGAGCAAGGGGTCACAGTAGGTAGGTCACAACACCCCAAAAGCAGCAGCGTTCCCTGGGAGGTCTCAGTTTGGGGTTGGTGGCTCTCCTGGTGCCCTATAGAGCTTGCGGAGGCTGGAGTCCATCAGGAAATCCACAGTCCTGTAACAGAAAGGAGTTGGGGGAGGCCCAGCGGTGCCAGAATGAGGTGAAGGATGGCTGGAGCCATCCTCCAGGAGACATCCTGGGACCCTGTCCCTAATGTCACTCAGGCCCCCACTCTGCTAAAACCCAGCTCAGGACATACACACCTGGCTAATCCCCAGTTTATCCATGCCCTTGTTGAACCTTGGGCAGAACCACCTTGGGGTGGAAATACCACTACACCCATACCTGAGCTAATACTGGAACCTTTCCTTGTGAGAAGAAGCACAGGGAGGGACAGGGGTAGTAGCCCCTGAGGGTGTGTTCCCATGTCCCCTCTTACCTGTCAATGGGGTTAATAATGAGGGGGATGGCAGCCAGCCCCAGAGCAGTGGTGGTCCAGCGGCGGACAGGCAGTGGCCAGCGGGTGAGGGCACCCAGCAGGGCCAGTGAGGTTGCACAGAGGCGGTTGATTGTGACACCAGGGATGGCCACTGAGGCCAGGCTCTGCCAAATAAAGGTGTCCACCACAGCCACCCCAACCTGCATGGCCTGGTCAGGGTCCTGTGCATGGGCCTGAGAAGAAATAGGGGGAATCAATGGGGGCCGAGGAAGGTGGTTTGTGTGGGTGGGGAGGGGATGATACTTACAGTCGAAGCTCTCCAGCCCTTGTCAATGGCATCAGCTGTCACGTAGGCGGTGGCCACACCATAGCTGGCCCACACCACTGGCACTGGCACCAGGGAGCGAAACGACTCGCCCACCTCATTGGCATAACCTGGGGGTCAAGAGTAAGTGGGGAGTGGCCATGCCCCCCCCCGAGGTGTCCCCCCCTCTGTCCTGGGCCATGGGAGTGGGGAGGAATGGACCCTGCAGAGGGGTTTTAGAGTAGCCAGGCCACCTTGCACCTTTGCTGCCACCAGGACAGTGGGGCTGTGGGTGACCATCAGTGGTACTGGTGTCCGTGATGAGTGCCCGGTGATAGTGCTAGTGACAGTGCCAGCGTCAGCACGTGAGGCTGGGGCACAGCACCCACTACCCAGAGCCAGCTCCCAGTACTGGTATCAGTGCCTACTACCAGCACTCAGCACGTAGTGCTGCCAGGGTACCCGCTGCGGTGCCCGGTGCAATACCCGAGGTCAGTGCCCAAGAACAAGTGCAGGCATCCGGTGTCGGTGCCCGGCGCAGTCAGTACCCAGTGCCCGCGCAAAAGGACACGCGCTGGTGCTCACCCAGGTATCGGACCCACGTGTCCCGGTACGGGTCGGGCTCCGCCGCCCGCATTCCGCGCCCCCCCAGCCCCGCAGCGCCTGCCACCCACGCCTTCCCCACTGCCCGAGCTAAGCCCCGTCCACCCGCGAGCGCGTCACCGGGCTCCGCCCTCTAAATGGCAGCTGGAGGGCCGGCAGAGGCCCCGTGGCGGAACACGTGATGCCACGGAGCCACGTCACCCCGTGGTCACGTGGGCGGGGGCGGCAGCGGTGGCTGGTCGCGGCGGGGGGGCGGTAGGGCTCGGTTACGGCACCGGGGGCTGCGGCGGCGGGCGGAGAGCGAGAGGGGTTGATTTAGGTTGATAAGGCGGCGAGAGACGAGAGGCTGGTCATGGCGCTGATAGGGCAGCACGGTGGTTACGGTGAGGAGCTTGAGACCTGGTTATGGGGACGAGGGGAGCTGCGGGGTTGGTTACGGGGCCGGGAGGAGCCTTACGGCTGGTTACAGGATTGAGGGAGAAGCGGCTGGTGTGGGGCTGCAGTGGGGAAGTGGGTCTGTTAATGGAACTAGGAGTGCAGTAGAGCTGGTTGTAAGGCTGCAGGGACACCTTAGGCTTGGTCGTGGGACTGAGGAGGGATCAGCAAGTTCCAATTACAGGGCTGAAGGGGACTTCAGGCCTGGTTATGGGGCTAAGGAAGGCAGTAGAGGTGCATGGTGTGGGCTGATGGGGTAGCAGGAGCTGGTTATGGTGATAATGTGGGGCTGCAGGGGCTAATTATGGGGCTTAGGGGGGGCCATAGGCCTGGTTATGGACCTGATGGAGTAAAGTCATGGTGCTAAAGAGCAGCTTCAGGCCTGGTTATTAGCCTGAGGGGAGAGCAGCAGCAGCTGGTTTTGGGACTGAAGAAGGGCCATAGGGGCTGGTGAAGAGCAATAGGAGCTTGTTAAGGGTTTGAAGAGGAGTCTTAGGCTTGGTTGTAGGGCTGATGGGGGAGCAATGGCTTGTTACGGGTCTGGAGAGGGTCAACAAGGAACAGTTACGGGTCTGGGGGACAAAACCAGTGGAGTCTCAGCTCAGTCCATCCCTTTACTCCCCCCACCTCACACAGCAGCAGGTGGGTGTGGAACCCATATAAGGCACAGAGTGTGGAGGGTGCTAAGGGAGGGACCCCAGGTGCTGTGTCACCCTTCAACCACTGCCTCTGTGAGTTTGGGAAGTTCAGCCCCCCTTTTCTCCATCCTCCTGTCCATGCTGGGGTCACAGAGCAGCCACCTGCCTGGCCATGGGTGTTTGGGGTCCCACAGTGGTGAAGGCAGGGGCAGTCCTGGAGCTGTGGCTAAGGGTTGTGGTTGAGCTTTGCCCCCAGCGTCTGGATCTGCTGCGCAGAGGTGGCATCAGGCAGCAGCACCTCCACACTGTAGCTCACCTTCTTAGAATGGAGGTAGCTGTAGGTGTTGTCAAAGCGTAGGACATCTGTGGGAATGAAGGTAGGAAAGGGAGTGTCTGGGATGTTGGGACTACCCGGAGGGGTAGTACTGGGGCAGGGAGACTGCACTTACAGATGCCAGGTGTGGAGCAGGTGAGGGACCCATCCTCAGGCACCAGGTGGGAGTTGTAGCGTTGGTTTGGGTAAACCTCAGTCATGTCGGCTGCCCGCTGCCTCTCACCAATCTTGGTCTTCAAGTACACTCCAAATCCCACATCAGCTCCCTCTGACCTGAACTGCCACCTGTGGCCAGGGAAGACAGTGGTCTTGGGGACATGCCACTGCTGTGTCATTTTGGTTCAATATAATCCCTTCCTCACCTGAGGACGCAGCCAGGGAAGAGGATCTCGTACTCAACCTGGTGGGATGAGCCACGGCTCACCACCACTGTGTGGTCATACTGTTGTGCCAGCTGGTCCCGCACATAGTAGTGTTGGGGCACATCTCCCCCATAGTTGATCTGGAAGGTGAAGGATGTGGGGGGATCATGTGTTCCCATGCCCTGAGGAACTCATGGAGGGATGGGGATCTCCTCCTACCTTGCTTGAGCACTTGGGGTCCCCATTGGGGTCTGTCAGGGTGCCCCCATACTCCACTGGGATCTGCTCAGGGTCAATGTACTTCTGTAGGACTTCCTTCCAGTTTGCTGGTGATGGGACACAGTGGCATTTGGGGGGGGGCTCTAACCTCTGCAGGAAGCCCCAGCCTAGCTAGGGACACCCCACCAAGATTGGGGTTTCACCCCTGGGTGGGGTGAAAGCAGAGGGGGACATGATAGCACACTTATGGCTTCCATTGTGTCTTTGTTTCCCCCCCCCCCC
>VZRI01010315.1:21442-32786 GCA_013397515.1 Upupa epops
CCAGGCTTCCCCAGCACCCCCCAGCATCAGGTCTCTGGGTGATACTTGCAGCTCGTTAGGATGCAGAGGAATCCCACCCCAGGCAGCCACTGGGTCCTTTCCCGTCGGTAGTGCAGGATCACGGTGGAAAAGACCCTTGGAATTAGAATCGTGGAGACGTTCAGGTTGGCAGAGCCCTCCGAGCTCATCCAGTCCAACCAGCACCCCAACCCCACCTTGCCCACTCAACCCTGTCCCCCTCCCCAGGGCCACAGCTACTCAGTGCTTGAACCCCTCCAGGCACAGTGGCTGCCCCCTCCCTGGGCAGCCTGTTCCAACCCCTGAGCACTCTGTCAGGGGAGTGATTGCTCCTGATGGGCACCCTCACCCTCCCCTGGCACCACTGAGGCCGTTAAGATCATCAGAGGAGGTTCCCTCTCAATCTCAGCAGGACCTTCTTCCCAGGGAGGGTCCCGGAGCACTGGCAGGGGCTGCCCAGGGGGGTTGTGGAGTCTCCTCCTCTGGAGTTGTTTCAAACCCACCTGGACTGTTCCTGTGCCACTGGATCTGGGGGCTCCTGCTGTGGCAGGGGGACTGGACTGGATGACCTCCAGAGGTCCCTTCCAACCCCTAACACCCTGGGATTTAGGATCCCACTGGGAAGGCCAGAGGTTCAGGCACCCAGCAGGTCTAACCCTCTCATGAGGCAGCACCCTGTTTCCCCCCCAGACAGCAGCTCCTGCAGCAGCTGACGTGGACTTTGGCACCAAGCTCTCAGCATCTTTCCACGTCCCTCAACACCCTCTGCCAACGGTTTCTCTCCTCAGCCCAGCGATGCCAGAGAAACCCTGTGGGGAAGGGCAGCCTCTGCTCTGAGCTGCTGCTGGGTGTCATTTGTGCTGCCCTCAGCCTCCATCAAGCTAAGAGCAGGGATGTGATCACCACGCAGACCCAGCACCAGCCCCTGGCTCCACCAGAGCATCCCAGAGCATCCCCCACCTCAGACCACAGGCATTGCCCTGCCCCAGGATCCCGCTGCAGCAGGTTGACTCACAGCCCTTGTGGTCTCTGGGGGAGGCGTTTGGGATCTCGCTGAGGTGCCCTGGCTTTAACCATTAACCCCTGGGCTCTGCTCTTTGGTTTCACCCTGGGAGAGCCCGAAGCAGCGGCGTGAGTCAGCAGGGAGGAGGCTGGAGGTGTCTCCCAACCACATCCCCTCAGGATGCCAACACCCCACATCTCCAGCTGGCCGGGAGAGCTGAGCTGAGCCCAAAACGAGTGCTTTTAGCCAAAAAGCCCAGCTGAGGGCCACCCGGTACATGTGTGGGTCATTAAAGGATCTGGGACTCATTAGCAGCCCCACAGGGCTGAGCGAGCCCGGTACCTCCCCCCCTCCATGACCCTTCCCTGTAGGGGAAAGGAGAAAAACACCGCAGCCAAGGAGCTGAGGGTGGTACAGACCCTCTCCACATCCCATCCCGCTCCCACCCACCCTCAACCAGCGAGGGGACACCGTCAGCAGCCTAATGCTGATTGACTGGTGAATGCTGCGGCTGCCGGAGGAGCTGCCGGCGTTGGACACGGTGCTGGGGTGGCAGAGAAGAGGCAGCGACAGCCACGGGACACCGCCATAGAACGGGAGACGGATGCTCTCCCAAGGTGGCATCGCTTTGTCCCGCCATCTCCAGGGCCTTTGTGCTCCCCTCGCCACACGCAGGCAGCCCCCCAAACACCCATCGCGCCGGTGGGCTGCTGGAAAACCCCCACCCCTGCGGATGCTGGGGCCAGGGAGGTCAGGCAGCTCTCCTGCCTGCGGCTCTGCACCCTGTTTGCTTTGCCTGGCCCCAGATCCTGCCGCAGCAGGGCGGGCAGAGCCAGGCTTGACCCTGCCAGTGACCCCAAACCAACCCCTGATTGCAACCTTCTGGATGGGGCAGCAGGTTTAATGCTCCTCAGGGATGGGGAAGATGCCAGGAGGAGCCACCAGCAGCGCCTTCCCCAGGGGGTTTGGGTGGGTGGGTTAGAGAGAGGCTCCTGTGAAGCAACAGCAGAGCAGGGGGCAGCAGGACACAGCACCTGGGGTGCAACTCTGAGGGCTCTCTACCCGTGAAGCCAGCCTGCAAGGTCCAGAGTTTCATCCATGGAATCATTCCGGTTGGAGAAGCCCCTTGAGATCATCAAGTCCAAGCACTGACCCAACGCAGAGCCTGTGAGGTCTCTTGCCTGGGCAATGGCTTTGCAGCAGGACTGCAGCAGCTCTCATGTCGTTGTCCAGCCATAGGACAGAAAGAGCTTGGAGGGTCGAGTAGGAGGAGAGTGATCACCTACAGCTCCCCCTCTCCAGTCAGCTGCTCTCTTCCCTGCTCATCCTGGAAGATGAAAAATACCCCAGAGGGAGGAACCTCTGCCTGAGGTCACTGTCCAGCATCTGGAGCAGTGTGTCCAGTGCTGGGCCCCTCAGCTCCAGGAGGACACAGAGCTGCTGGAGGGTGTCCAGTGCAGAGCCACAGGGGTGAAGGGTTGGAAGGGGCATCTCCCAGTTGAGGAAAGGCTGAGGGAAGAGGAGGCTGAGGGGGGACCTCATTGCTGTCTCTCAATCTGTGAGGGGTGGGTGTCAGGAGGATGGAGCCAGGCTCTGCTCAAGGGCATCTGGGGACAGGACAAGGGGCACTGGGTGCCAGCTGGAACAGAGGAGGTTCCCTCTCAATCTCAGCAGGACCTTCTTCCCNGGGTGATCCTGCTGTGGCAGGGGCGTTGGACCGGATGCTCTTTCCAGGTCCCTTCCCATCCCTACGGATTCCATGGAACCTCCAGCAGCCAGACCGTGCCAGCTCACCGCCTTTTTCCTCATTCACATTGTACCTGGGCTCTCCCAATCCATGTTCAATCCATCTTCCTCCTTATTTGTTTTCTCTTTCCCCCTCCTCCTCCTCCTTTTTTTTTGCTTCCTTTTAACCTGTTTAATCCTTTTAAGTTCAAGGATTTGAAAAGCAAATACTATAAAAGATGAAAGGTGCGTTGGAGGAAATCAACGCTGATAAGAGGCTTTTATGGCTTGTAAACCTTATTCCGGCCCTCTGGCTTGAAAGGAAAGGCAGCACTCGTGTTTGAGAGCCTTATGCAAGACTCAGGCTGAGCTTAGCCACAACCCCTGCAGCTCCAACTGTACCCAGGTAGGAGCAACGAGCACCCGGCTAAGGGGCTTCTCAGCGGAGCAGGGGGAGGGAGTCTCCAGAGCTGGATGGCTACAGCAGGGCAATGCTGGCACTAATCCATTGGTAAGAAGCCAGGGATCCAACTGTCCAAGGAGTCAGGGATCCAAGGACACAGGGATCCAGGGATCCAAGGACTCAATGATCCAAGGACTCAAGAACCCAGTGATCCAAGAACCAAGGGATCCAAGAACTAAGATTCAATGATCCAAAGACTCAAGAACCCAAGAACCCAGGGATCCAAGAACCCAAGGATCCAAGAATCCATGAAGCCAGGGACCCAGGGATCCAAGAATCCATGAACCCAGGGACCCAGGGTTCCAAGAACCCAGGGATCCAAAGAACCAAGGATTCAATGATCCAAGGACTCAAGAACCCAATGATCCAAGAAACCAAGGATCCAAGAGCCTGGCACCCAAGGGCCCAGGGATCCAGGGATCCAAGAGTGAGAGCAACCTTTTAAAGGAGAACCACCACCACCCCCAGCTCTCAGGACTGGTAGCACAACCCTAAATAAATCCAAACCACAAAGCAAAGCAGCTCCAGCCCCCGGGATTGAACCTTCAGAGAACACACGAGCAGGACACAGACTCCTAGAATCATCAAGGTTGGAAGAGCCCTCCCAGCTCATCCAGTCCAACCAGCACCCCAACCCCACCCTGCCCACTCAACCCTGTCCCCCAGGGCCACAGCTACTCGGTGGTTGAACCCCTCCAGGCACAGTGACCCGACCCTCCCTGGGCAGCCTGTTCCAACCCCTGAGCACTCTGTCAGGGGAGAGGTTGCTCCTGCTGGGCACCCTCACCCTCCCCTGGAGCAGCTTGAGGCATCTCTTTGTCCTCATCCCATGGGTCCCCTGCCTGGGTGGGAGCAGCGCTGGAAGCAGGAGACAATCCCAGCTCCAGTGCATGGCCAGACTTCAGCTCCCCGCACGGCCAGGAGCTGGGTGCAGTCAGGTCAGGGCTTGGCAGAGCTGCTCCTGCTCGGGGGCGGAAGCTGGAGAAGGCGATTGTGCAAGAGGAGTGTTTGGAGACGGAGATGGGTGACAGTGTAAACACCCGACTGCGTCGGTCGGTTGAGCAGGGGCCACGGCACTCAGGCAGCAACATCTGAGCAGACAGACCCAACCTCAGCCCCACACCTCTGAGCTGGACTGCCCCTTCCTCCACCTCCCCAACCCTGCATCCAACAAAGCCACCACCTCAACACTAGGGACCACCAGCAGCACCCAGTTGGGTGGGAGACCACAGAGCGGAATCACTGGGTCCCACGTGCTCCCGGGAGGTGAGCAGCCACCTCTCAGGGCAAACACCCAACGTCCCAGCGGGCTTTTACAACAGCTGGCTCCTGCACAAGGTCCTCCTGGCTGCAAACCGCTCCGACTTGGGTTGCTGGGGGGGTGAGCGGTGCTGCCAGGAGCAGCTGCAGCCATGGGTCCCTCGAATGCTGCTCCCTCTGGGACAGGCTGGTGTGAATTAGCAGCCTGGGGGAGGCTCTGCTCAGTGTTATAGTGAGGGCAATCCAGTGGAGGAGAACCTACACGGAGACCTGGTGCCTCCTGGAGACTCTGCTCAGGGGCAGGGAGGGTCAGTGATGCTGCAGTGTCGCAGCCTGGGGACGGTCCAGCCCATCAGGTGAGGAAGAGGAACTCACTGAGCATCAAGCATCACAGGATGTTTAGGGTTGGAAGGGATCTCTGCAGATCACCCAGTCCAACCCCGCTGTCAGAGCAGGATTCCCTAGAGCAGATCCCACAGGAACATCCAGGGATGGTTGGGATCTCTCCACAGCAGGAGACTTCCACAGCCTCTCTGGGCAGCCTCTTCCAGTGCTCCGGGACCCTCCCTGGGAAGAAGGTCCTGCTGAGATTGAGAGAGAACCTCCTCTGTTCCAGCTGGCACCCAGTGCCCCTTGTCCTGTCACCAGATGCCCTTGAGCCCAGTCTGTCACCCCCAAGCCAGGCAGAGCAGCTTTATCCCCAGCACCCCAAACCACATGTGATGCTGAGCTCTTGCTCGAGTGCCCAGACTGGCACCTTCCCCCAGTACTTATGTGTCTGGCATAGCAGGTGCCATCCCAGCTTAAGGCGTGGAGCCCAGTAACCACGATCAACCTCTCATCCCACAGCCCTAGGCTGGACCCCAGAGCCAGACAGGGTGCTCAGCTCCTCTGTTTTCACCTGAACAACCTCAGAATCAGAGCCCAGTGCCACAGCCACTGCATGGCTTTTGCAGCAGGCTGGGGGTCAGGTGCTGCCTGCGGGTTGGGGGCTGCCTGCTGCAAGAGAGCAGCACTTCAACAGACTCACCTTCCCATCAGGCCCAGAGCAGGACCTGGAGCCCTTGAGAGCCCAGTGCCAAGGAGGGGCAGGGAAACCAGCTCCACCAGCCTCACAGAGCTCGAGGGGAGCTGTGGGAGGTTGGCATGGGGGCACGACCCAGTGTGAAGGAGCAAATTGGATCAAGGGTGTGAGGAAACACAGCAGGTGGAGAGCAGGGGCCTGGAGAGCTTGAAAGATGCTGAGCAGGGTACCCGAGCCCAGATTTCAGCATCCTAAATGCTGTCACTCAGGAACAGTTCCCATAGGAAGGTGAATCCATCCCTAATCCTAATCCTCCTACCCAGGAGCACTGAGAACCCTCAGCTCAGCCCACAGCAGCAGCTGAAGGTGTTGAGATCCTGGAAGAATCCTGCTGGGTCACCCCGGTTCCTCAGGAGAGGGGATTCTGGAGCTCAGCAGTGCCCATGGGGCTCCTGTGTTTATCCCTCTCACCAGGGATCCTTGCCCAGACCCAGGCTCGGTGTTCAGGGTGGTTTGGGCTGGGGGAGCCAGCAGTGCTGGGCAGTGCCCAGTCTGGGGTTAATTCTCAACTGGGAAGCACTGGAGTTGGCTCAGGGGCTGTAGCTCGGATGGGAGAGGAGGAGAAGATGACCACAGCACCGCCCCAGGGCCCCAGCCAGCACCAGCACTGGGATGGGATGCAGACACTTCCCTGCCACTCAGCACATCCCTCCTTCCAGCCAGATGGCAGAGCCCAGGAGCCAACAAGCTGCACAGCACCAGTCGGGTTGGGAAAGGCTTCTCCCATCATCAAGTCCAACACCTCCATGGCCACCAGACCAGATCCCCCAGTGCCACATCCACTGGCCTTTTGGACCCCTCTAGGGATGGGAATCCCCCCCACCTTGCCCCAGCCCCTGCCCTGGGCACCTGGTGGCCGTGAGGTGGGAGAAGAGCAGCCTCTGCTCACGGGGATGCCAACCCTCCAGCCTTCAAAGGACCCTGCGGCTTCATAACCCCAGTGCCAACCCTTGGGGACCCCTCCAGACCCCCCTCTCCTCACTCAGCATCACCAGCGACCAACTGATGTCCCAGAGGAGAGAGCTCAGCCAGGCCAGCAGCTGCTCCGTGCGCAGCCCCGCGCTGCGGATGCGGCTTGCCAAGCCCAGCTCTAACTAGCCCTCCGCATTTGGCCACCAGACCTGCTCCTTATTTGTTTTTAGAGGACGAAAGGATTGCTCAACAGCTGTTGTGGAGGGCTGCTCAGCCAAAAAAAGATCAGACTAGCCTACCCTACGCACGATCTCCAGGGAGACCGAGTGGTTTTTCCACTTATTTACCCACCACCAGTAGCACCAAGGGATTTGGACCAAGAGCAGGCTCTGGGCGTAGCAACCCCACGTGGAGGAGCCACCCGACCCCACGGGGATGCCAGCTCATGGGTAAAGGGTGAGGAGGAGGGAGAACTGTCCTCCTGCCCAGGCTGGGAGGTGCAGGATGATGGAGCAGCTGAAGGAGCCACCACCCGGTGCCACAATGGGTGGCCGGTGGCTCAGCTGGACCTCAGCTGCCAACGCCTGAGCGTCCAGAGCACTAGGAGCTGTTTCCAATAAATAGGAGGATCCAGGAGGAGAGGCTGCCCGAGCTCCACAGCTGTGGTCACACTTCCCGGAGCCAGCCAGCCAGCCACCCAGCCATGGATGGGGCCAAACCCAGGGGTGAGGTCAGGAGCCCAGCGGCACAGGCACTTGGCCCTCCTGCACGAGCCCTTGGCTCCAACCAGTCCGAGAGCTGATTTGACTCAACTGAGACCTGGAAGGGTCCCAGCTGCAGGGGATCGCACTCACACATCATGAGGAGGGACGGGAAAGGCTCCCTGGATCCTCACAGACCCTTAAACCCCTCTGTTTCAGCTCCTGCGAGGGAGATCGTGATGACAACGAGTGGTCTCGTAGTTGAAGCACCTGCCTCCACCTCTGCCGAGGGTCTTCATGCCCCACAGCCCCATTCCTGAGAGCCACCTCACCCAGCACACCGGCTCTGTTTGGGGTAGAGCACGAGGTCTCTGGGCTCAGAGCCCTCCACTGTGGACAGAGCAGGCAGGACCAGCATCCCTGTCTCTTCCCCAGGAGCATCGTGCCCCAGTCCAACCGAGTACTGGGCTGAACATCTCCAGAGTGAGGATGGAGAGCCCTGGCTTGGGGAAGACACCGCTGTCCTCTGTGGATCAGAGAGCTGCTTGAAAGGCTCTCTCGAGCCCTTCCCCTAACAGACGGATGCCCAGCACCTCCTAAGGGCATGAAACACCTCACGGGGTTTAGAGGAGGGAGCAAGGAGCCTTTTCTCCTCAATGAGACCCTTCCTTTCACTTTCCCAACCAGCAGGACTTCCTCTGTTCCCCAGTCTGATCAATTAAAGAGCTTCCCATCAAACCCCCCCTCTTAGGCAGCCGTTGAAGGGGTCTTCTCACTACCCACTGGCTGAGGTGACACCCACAATGTTCCCGGTTGCCCCCAGTACAACCCAGAGGAGGAGGGTCTCTGTAAGGCTACAGGACCCACTACTACCTGACCTAGGGCTCCAAGCGGGTGAGAAAGAGGGGGCTGAGGAGAAAGCCACCCCATCTTGTAGCAATCTTCTCCTCCGGGCCATTAATTGCATCCCGCTGGCTCCGTCTGCTCCTAAAGCCTGTCAGGCACTTCCCTCCTCCCCACAGCCTTTAACCTCTTCACTCCTGATCCTGGAGAAGTCTGGAGAGGAGAGAAGCTGGAGAAGAGGTCCAGGGGAGCAGCGCTCGGAGGTCACCGGGCAGGGTTGAACCTCAAGCGCCTGAACTTCCTCCTCCAGCAGAAATCAGGGGGAAGGGGAAGGGGGCAGCTGCCTCTGCCGGGATGAACTCTGGTGGGAACCCACTCCTGCTTCTCAGCTTTGGGAGGATATGGCCTCGGTTGGGGGCCGTCTGAGATGAAAGAGCGGTTGACATGTTCAGACCAAAGGGTCCTCTTTCGAGTTGAGTTTCGAGGGCCACATGCAGGCAGCAGCCTTTCATGGTGCTAGAAACAGATGGGCCAGGGCTTCCCCTGGCTCGTACAGGGCGCCAGACATAAAAATACCTCTGAAAAATGAGAAGGAGAAGCCTTCCCTTGCTCTTTTGCCATCCCAGCTCCTCTCTGGCTCCTGGAGACTGGCTCGAGCCTCTAGGAAAGAGGTTGGAGGGCTCAGCAGCCTCCCAAGGGCAGAGCAGCAGCAGGGAGGAGGCAGGAGGTTGGAATCCAGAGGAAAAGTGGGTTCAGCCCTCGGATTTAAGAGTTGGGGAGGTGCAGGCTCCCTGGAGCAGATTCATCCCAGCCCTGCGTGCGTGAAGCTGCAGCTGCCTTCCTCAGGTCATCAGTGGGGAGAGGGAAGCAGGGCTGAGCTGAGGGCTGGAGGTGCCGGCCCCAGCTGGTGTCTCCCCATCACCTCCTTCTTCCCCCCAAGGTTTCCAGGGGAGCCTATGTGACAGAGACAGCCGGTGACTCTTCCATGGCCACCTCCAAAGGGGTGACTGAGCCCTGCTCAGGGTTCAAGATCGGGATCTTTCCAGGTCCCTAATGACTCTGATCTGAGTGCCAGCAGGAGCAGCAAGAGGTGCAGGTTGTTCTGGACAGGAATCAGTCCCCTCCAGCCCCTTCAGCTGAAGGAGGAGCCCTGGTTTGCACAAAGAACCCCAACCTTTTCCAACCTCCCCAGCTCCTTCTCTTCTGCTTTTTCAGTTCTCAGGATGATTTCCACCCCCTTTTTCCTCTACGAGGACAACAGGAACAAAGAAGAGAAACCCTAAGGAAAGGAGAAGGGTGGAAGCAGAGGGGTCGGACTAGATGACCCCTGGAGGTCCCTTCCACCCCAACACATTCAATGCTTCTGGGGTTCTAGGAGGAGAAAGCAGGTTCACAGCTAAAACCCTGCAAACCCAAACCTGCTCCACACAAAGTCACCAGGTTTTGGCAGAGAAGGGATGGAGCAGAGGCTGAAAAATTCCAACCAGGGTAATGAAAACAAGGTGGGAGGTTTCGTGCTCAGGGTTGGTCCCCAAGGTCCACGTCCTGCACTCATGGACCCCAAGTGCAGCTCTACAGGAGGGCAACCCAGCAGCTCCAGCCTGTTATGATGTTTAGAAACACATGAGAGCTCTCCTCTCCTTCTCCTTCTCCTCCTCTCCTTCTCCTTCTCCTCACCTCTCCTCTCCTCATCTCCTTCTCTCCTTCTCCTCTCCTCCCCACCTCCTCTCCTTTCCATCTCTTTCTTTACTTTCCTTCTGCTCTCCTCTCCTTTCCTTCTCGTCCTCCTCTCCTCCTCTCTTCCTCTCCTCCCCTCTCCTTTCCTTCTCCTCTCCNCTCTCCTCATCTCCTTCTCTCCTTCTCCTCTCCTCCCCTTTCCTTCTCCTCTCCTCTCCTTTCCTTCTCCTCTCCTCTCCTTTCCTTCTCCTCCTCCTCTCCTCTCCTTTCCTCCTCCTCCTCTCCCCATCAGCAATGACTTTGACACTGGAGCTCTGGAGCCTGGGTTTCTCCTGCCCCAGAGCCCAGACCCTGAGCTGCCCCAGGGCAGTTACTGCTCCTACTCCTGCTCCTTCCAGCCAGAGCCTGCAGTGAGCAGCTCCCTGTGCAAGGACTGAGCCCTGAGCTCCCTCAGCACAGCCAGGGAGCCACTCCATCCCCTTCCAGGACTGAAGCAGCGCAGCTGCTTGGGACCTTCTGTCTGCTCTGTGTGCTGGGCACTCAGGACACAAGAGCCAACCCACTCCTGTGCTGCCAGAGCTCCTGGAGCTTCCAGCCCTTCCCTGGCCCCTGGGGACTGTGGGAGAAGGGCTGCCCCATGGTTGCTCCCAAAACACTGCCTGCTCTTCCCCAGCAGCTGGTGGGGTTGGAGGACTCTGCAGAGCTCACGAGTCTCCCCCTGATCCTTCAGCCAACCCCACCTTGGCCTCCTGCTCTTCCCTCTCCTCCGTTAACAGCACCAGCACCAATTACCCAGGCCAGAACCTGCTCTGCTGGCTGTGTTTCAGCTGGATCCAACCCCTGCAACGAACCCTCCTCCAGCAGCAGCTTCCTGCCAGGCTCAGAGAGATGGCAAATCCTGGGTGGGCGACTGGCACAGCACCCAAAACTCCATCAAAACAACCCAGGAGCCCACAGTGCCTCCCCCCTGCGTCTCCTCTCACCCGTGGAGCCCGATGAGCTGAACCTCAGGGTTGGGAGCCACCGAGCAGCAACCACCAGGGAGGACAGAACCCCCCCCAACACCCAGTGCTGGAGATGTCTGGTGGTTTCTGCTGCCCTGCTGATGCTCTGCCAGGGACGCCCTCTCTGCCTCCCCTCTGTGGTTCTGTACCCCGAGCTGCAGCTCTGGGAGCCAAACTGGAAGCGCCTCAGCTTGCCCAGCTGACTACTGGGAGCTCCTCTCTAGGCTGAGCAGCTTCCCTTCAATTCCAGTCAAGGTCTTGGCCAGCCTGCTGGGAATCCAGGGTTCAGAGGGCAGCCTGCGGGTGGGTGCTGGGGGCTGGGGCTGCCCACGGCTCTCCTGTTCGAGCCTGGTGGCTCAGAGAGCTGGGAGACTAAAACTAAAGGCATAAAAGCCCATGGGATGATGGATCCAAGCAGGGAGGGATGAATCGTGACCCTCTGGGTAAGGTGGGGGTGATGGGGCAGAGGCAACACAAATACAACCCTCCCACCCCAGTCTATAGCTCTGGCTACCAGAGCCAGAGCAAAGCCCCTCAGGCATCAAATCCCTCAGTAACTCAGTGCTGGGGGAACAGGAACTGCTGCTCAGAAGGAGCAGTCTGGATGAGCTGTTACTCCTCCTCCAGCCTGAAGCCTCCCCATCCCACCTGGGA
>VZRI01010315.1:37812-57332 GCA_013397515.1 Upupa epops
CTCCAGTCCCCCCTCCCTGTACAAAGGAATTAAATCCACTTAGGCCCCTTTCTCGCTAATCTGGGGCTGTGGGGGGTTAAATACGGTTACATTTTCATTAGGTACTAATAGCCAAAGGGCAGCTAATGGCAGCCCAGCCCGCGGCATTGTGATGCAGATGACTCGCCAAAGGGCTACGGAGCATCCCTTGTGCGGCCGCCGCCTGCTCCGAGGGGGAAACTGTGTCGCTCGGTCATTGTCGGAGCTCAGCTCCATCAATGGGACAAAGTCATGTTTCCTCCAAGGAAAGGAAACGAGTTAAATCGCCCCGAGAAGGAGGGGAGGGCACCTGGGCTCTGCGGGGACCCCCTCAGCCATAGAGCGATGCCCCCGCTCTGCCCCGGGGGCGAGGGGATGCTGTTGTTGTGGTTCAAGTGGTCGCTCGGGTGGCCGGGAGCCTTCAGATCAGACAGACTGGTTGAACCCTGCTCAAGTGCTGGGAGGATGCCCCAAGCCCTCTTCTTGTGGGATTTGAGGTGCCTGGGGTCCCTGATGTGGGGACACCCACCCTACACTGGCCAGGAGCGTGGGCAAGGTGAAGGGAGACCAACAGCCCATTTCCACCCTAGATCCAGCTCTGTCTGCTGCCAGCTCAGCCCCACCTGGACTTTTCTCTGCTCCCACTTGGAAACTGGAGATTCAGAAGGGGCTGGAGCAGGGGGATGCACCCCACAGGTCCCAGTTGCTGCCTGCATAACCCAACCTTCCACACAGCCACTCGGATGCTGTGATCACCTCCACGGTGATCTCTCCCCTCTCATCCTCTCCACAAGGTTCCCAGCAGCTTTCCCAGTAGACAGAGCCATCCTTCTCCCTTCACTCCCTCCGCAGGGTCCATCAAAGCACCCAGTTCATGCTGGGATGCTCAGCCCCAGCACTGGGATGTTGGGATGACTCTGGAGCGAGCAGCCTTCCCAGCAACAGGCAGCTGCTGTGGGCAGTGCGATGGGTGCCACCCCTTTGGGAACCCCCAGCAAGGTCGGAAAAGACCTGCAAGATCACAGAGTCCAACCATCCACCCTACAACCCCCATCCACTACCCCAGCTCCTCAAACACCCTGCCCGCCTGTTGGTTGAACCCCTCCAAGGACGGTGCCTCCAGCCTCTTCCAAGGCCTCCCCACTCTTTCTGGGAAGGAGTTTGTCCTAAGATCCGATCCCACACAGGCCCCAGCACCCTCAGGGTCACTCGAGGACCAACCCCTATGATCCCCCACAGCTCCAGGCGCCTACCAACAGCATCTCAGCTGAAGGAGTGTCCAAAGGGATCCCCAACCCCCTGGGGTTTCAGTGCCCAGGAGAAGGGGAAACGGTTCTCCTGGGGGGTCTCAGCTAAAGGTTCAGCACTAAGAAAGAGCAGCTGGACCCGTGCTGCCTCATACAGAGCCCCAGAGCTCTTGGTGCTGCCCCACTACCACCAGATGGCTGGGAAACACCTGCTGGGGGGGATGCTGTAGGGTGGGTGCTCACTGGGATTACCTTTTCTGATTAGAAGAGAGACCCATAACCCAAACAAGTCAGCAGGGCCACGTCCTTTCCCCCGAAGCAACTGGCACGAAGGTAAAAATCCATCACTCGGGGACAGGCAGCGGCCACAGCGAAAGCCAAGTTAAACAAGAGCAAGGGCAGCATCGCCATGGAGCAGCCCGTAGCTACAGCCCAGGAGACTGGCCCTGCAGCCCTGAGTACAGGCCCCTCCAGCCTACGTGGTACCGTGGGGACCTCCACAGCAGAGCCCTGCAGAGCAGGCTCGCCATCCTGCTTCTCCCACATGGCCAGGAGTCGGGCCCTTCGCCTCCCCAGGCATCTTTTGCCTTCCCCATCAGCATGGACCACACGAGACTTGGGGCAGGCAGCACCACCTGCTCCTGGCTTGGGGAAGAGGCTGGAGGACCCTCTACAGGGAGCTCAAAACCCCGCTCAGAACAAGGATGCAAGGGCAGATTTCCACTCACACCCCAGGATCAGTTCACCTGCCCCCTAGAGCAGCACCAGAAGCCGCTTGGCTGATGCCACCGGGCTTCACAGAGCTCCTGTCCTGCCACCAGCTCGCAGGGATGAGAGACAGGCAGATCCTCCATCCACATTAAGGCTCCATCTCTGCGCCTGCCAGAGCCCCAGCTGCAGCCAAACCTCCTGCAAGCAGCTGAGTTTTGCAAGCACCGAGTCCCCAGAGGGTTGTGTTCCCCTGCTTCTCCCTGTAACCCCCCGAGTCAGGGCTTGAGCCTGTGTGAAAGCCCAGAGTGTCGACTCTCTGGAGCCAAAGCTGGCAGGGAGGAGGCAGGGAGAAAGGGCAGGGGGACCTGGGCAGGCTGGCACAGCCCACGGGGGTTCTCTGATGGCCATCAGCTTGGCCATCGGAGCTGAAAGGCAGCTGCACCCCTCACCCAGTCCTTTCTCTTCTCCCTCCACCTATCCACACGCCCCTCGCTGGAATGACTCTGCTGACAGAGCGAGCAGGTTTATTGACAGTGTCCAGAGAGGCTCCAGACCTTTCTGCCAGCGAGACAGACAGATGGATGGATGGACGGACAGCCAGCCCATCCCCAACCCCAGGACCCTCCCCACCCATGCAGCAGCACGTTGTGCAACCACCCCGATAGCATCTTGACGGCTCCCACCGCTCTTCTGCTGGGTTTGGGGAGAGCTGTGGTGTCGCAATCCAGGCTCAGGGTTAAGAGCTGGAGCTCTGGAAAGCTCATCTCTACCAGGAGAGGGTCGTGGAGAGGCGTCACATCCAGCCAGGAGCCTGGGCGAAGCGGGAGCCTCCAGCGAGAGCGAAGCCGTGGAGCTGCTCCAGCGGTTTTAAGGCAGCTGATGAGCTGTTGTGGCCCCTAAGGGTTGTTGTTTCCCAGCAAAAAGGTTGTAGGAGAAGCACAACAACAAACCAGAGAGCAACAGCCCTCGTGTTCCTTCCCCCGCTGCGGTGCAGCAGCGCTTGCCAGAGCTAACGCTAGCCAAGGCGACTCCTTGGCTTCCTGCAACCTGAGGGACCAAGGAGGAAAAGGGAGGGGGTAGAAATCAAATGTCCCCAGCAATGGGAGCCACGGTCAAGGGGAGGCTGCTTTCGGAAAGCCAGCTGCATCCCACACCTACTCCCAGCTACATGGAACACCTACACCCAGCTACATCCCACACCTACACCCAGCTACATCCAGCACCTACACCCAGCTGCATCCCACATCTACACCCAGCTACATCCCACACCTACACCCAGCCACATCCCACACCTACACCCAGCCACATCCCACACCTACACCCAGCCACATCCCACACCTACACCCAGCCACATCCCACACCTACACCCAGCCACATCCCACACCTACACCCAGCCACATCCCACACCTACACCCAGCCACATCCCACACCTACACCCAGCCACATCCCACACCTACACCCAGCCACATCCCACACCTACACCCAGCCACATCCCACACCTACACCCAGCCACATCCCACACCTACACCCAGCCACATCCCACACCTACACCCAGCCACATCCCACACCTACACCCAGCCACATCCCACACCTACACCCAGCCACATCCCACACCTACACCCAGCCACATCCCACACCTACACCCAGCCACATCCCACACCTACACCCAGCCACATCCCACACCTACACCCAGCCACATCCCACACCTACACCCAGCCACATCCCACACCTACACCCAGCCACATCCCACACCTACACCCAGCCACATCCCACACCTACACCCAGCCACATCCCACACCTACACCCAGCCACATCCCACACCTACACCCAGCCACATCCCACACCTACACCCAGCCACATCCCACACCTACACCCAGCCACATCCCACACCTACACCCAGCCACATCCCACACCTACACCCAGCCACATCCCACACCTACACCCAGCCACATCCCACACCTACACCNGGGTCTGGGCAATTAGGAGTCCAGCATTGCAAAGCAGGAGGCAAAGGGCGTTTGCCTGCTGAAATCTCCCCTCAGGGCTGAGAGGCTGCACCCAGCAGCAAGAAGGCAGAGAGCTTCCCTTCCCTCTCTCAGTCCACGTTAACCCCAGTGTCACAGCCTCGGCACCCCGAGCGGTGCAGAGCTGCAGCACCCCGGCTCCAGCTGTCGTGGGGATGGACCCAGTGGGATGCCCAGACTTGCTGGAGGAGCCCAGCTGAAAGGGTTAATCCATGCTCAGCCATCTCCATCGCCAGCACAGCCCCTGGGGGCTCTGCAGGGAGGGGGGTGCCTTGAACTGGGTGGATTTGCTGGAAAGCTCCTGCACAGCCAACCCTGCAACTGCTGCTGCTGCTGCTGCTGCAGGGAAAAACCCAGCAACCCAGGGTTGAGCTGGATCCAGAGGCTGCAGGTGGGATGAGTTACCTGAAGGCCATAAGGAGGAAACTCCTACATCCGCTCCCAGAGCTCAGCCTTCCAGCCAGCCAGGTTGGGAGGGGAGCAGGAGAACCTCCTCCAGGGTAGGGTTTCACCTGGAAACAGCTTCACGCTCCAAACATGAGCTGATGGGAAGCTCTGAGCCAAAGCCTTGGGCTGAGAGTTGGGAGAGGCAGGCTGAGACCTCAGTGAAAACCTTGTGCACCTCTAAGGAGGAGCAGCTAGAGAGCAGGGCTCTGTGTCCTGCAGGAATCAGGAGTCTCTCCCATCATCATTTCCCCCATTCCAGGCTCAATCCACCTGCACAGCACAGATCCTTCCTGCTCAAGTCCTGCCCTGGCTGCTGCTCCTCCTCTTCTCCATCCCTCCCCACCACAAGCACCCTCTTTACATAGAATGGGGTGGGAGGGAGCTCAGGGCTCCCCCAGTGCCACCCCTCTGCCGTGGGCTGCGACACCTCTCACCAGAGCAGGGTGCCCACAGCCCCATCCATCCTTGCCAGGGGTGATGGAGCAGCCACAGCCTCCCTGGGCAGCCTGTGCCAGGGCCTCAGCCCCCTCACGGTGATGATCTTCCTTCCTGAGATCCAGTCTAAGTCTCCCTTCTTGCAGTTTCAGGCCACTGCCCCCTGTCCTCTCACTACAAGCCCTAGTAAAAAGCCCTCTCCAGCTTTCCTGTAGCCCCTTCATGTACTGGAGGACCATTTTCTCTCCCTCTTCTCTTCCTCCTCTCTTCCTCTTCTCTTCCTCTTCCTTTCCTCTCTTCTTCCTTTCCTCTCCTCTCCCTCTCCTCTTCTCTCCCTCTCCTCTTCCCTTCCTCCTCTCTTCCTCTTCCCATCCTCTCCTCTCTTCCTCCTCTCTTCCTCCTCTCTCCCTCCTCTCACAACCCCAGCTCTCTCAGCCTGTCCTCAGAGCAGAGGGGCTCCAGCCCCCCGAGCATCCTCCTGGGCTCCCCCCGACTCTCTGCAGAGACCATCTGGGGATCCCTACATCCACGAGTCACGGTCCCCTGGTGTGAACTGACAGAGCAGGCACCCCCAGAGGAGCCACCACCACCAGGTCTGCATCCAGCCAAGGCATTGCTGGAGCGGGTGAGGAAGAGGAGCTTCCCCAGAGGAAGGCTCATTAGGAGTCCCCAGCAGCCCAGCACCTTTCTCCTCAATCAAAACAAGGTTTAGAAAAGCAGGGCATGTTCTTGGGAAGGTCGTTCCCTTTCATCCCTCCTCCTCCACCCCCCTCTGTTGATCTTCTCTTGGGTACTTGCAGCCAGCCCGTTACCTCCGGCTGAGGGAGCAGGCTGGGAGCCAGGAGAGCCCGTTCCAGCCCTGCTCCTTCCTGCCAAGGGCCCCCGGACGCAGCCCCCGGCTGCCTCTGCCCTACCTCACCCCAGCGCTGCTACTTCCCCTCGGGGATGCCTGCAGCCCCTGCCAGGAGACAGGGACTGGGAGATCAAGTGCACCCCAGTGGCAATGAGGAGGGATGGTGCTGGGGTGGCTTCTTGGTAGAGAGGGAGGTTGCCACACAGGGAGCACTAAGAAGGGCTGGGGATGAGAGGGGTTTAGGTGGCTCCTTGCTGTTATTTCTGGGGGGCCTGGAGGGCTTTTTACCTCTCTTTCAGGCTGGAGTTGCTGGTCCTCTACGAAGCCCATGGTGCCCCATCACCACCTCTCTGACCCTCGTGGTTGAGAAGCAGGCCAGGCTGGATGGTTAATGATGGGATCACTGAATCTCTGGGGACACAGAGGGACAGGAGAGCCTCTGCTGCCCACTGGGCTGATGCTGTGCCCAGCTCCACCTGATCTGGCAGCAGATCACAACCTGGAGCTGGGCACCAACAGGGAGATGTTGGAGGTGACGGGGTCTACAGAGAGGGGATGGGGTCTACGGAGCCTCACCCAGCCCTGCCAGCAGATGTGCCTTGACCCAGCTCACTTCCAGCCCCAAAGGAGACACTTCCCAGCTCCAGGTGACCACATCCAGCTCTGCCCAGCCCCAGCAGCCCAGAGCTCATGGGGGTTGATGAGTGGAACATCCTCACAAGCTCCCACCACTGACAGGTCCCATCAGCAGCCCGGAGAGGGGTCCTTCATTTACATCACTGCAACACCAGCATCAGGCTGGGCATCTCGAAGGAGGCTCTGAGCCTTCCCCCTCCCCAGGGTCTCATTCTGCCTCTGAAAACCCCTCAGGATCTCATTCTGCCTCTGAATACCCCCCACACACCTCCCCAGGATCTCATCCTGCTCTGCCCAGCCTGTCCCACCTTCTCTTCCCACCTCCAGGCAGAGCTCCTGCTCCAAAGCCACCGCCGTGTCCTCCCTGTGTTTTACTGCTTTGAAGGATGGAGCAGGGCAGGAAGCATCTCGGAGCCAGGACAAGAGGGAACGGCAATCCCTGGCCCCCGAGCGCTTATAAACCCAGGAGACAAGATGTAACACGAGGCGGAAACAGGCTGGAGGCCGGCGGGGATCCCATAAAACTAGGCTGGGTTAGGAAGGCTTTGCTGTGGGGATAAATCACCGCCCATCTCGACACCGACCTCAGAAGAACAGAGAAAACCAACCCCGACCCACCTGTCCATGGCTTCTCCTGCAGCAGCCCAGGAAAACCCTTCCCTGGTGTCAATGGGATGGGGGATGAGGGGGTCTGAGTTCCAGCCCATCCCTGGTGTCAATGGGATGGGGGATGAAGGGGTCTGAGCTCCAGCCCATCCCTGGTGTCAGTGGGATGGAGGATGAAGGGGTCTGAGTTCCAATCCATCCCTGGTGTCAATGGGATGGGGGATGAAGGAGCCTGAGCTCCAATCCATCCCTGGTGTCAATGGGATGGGGGATGAAGGGGTCTGAGCTCCAGCCCATCCCTGGTGTCAGTGGGATGAGGGGGTGAAGGGGTCTGAGCTCCAGCCCATCCCTGGTGTCAATGGGATGGGGGATGAAGGAGTCTGAGCTTCAGCCCATCCCTGGTGTCAGTGGGATGGGGGGAAAGGAATCTGAGCTCCAATCCATCCCTGGTGTCAGTGGGATGAGGATGAAGGAGTCTGAGCTCCAGCCCATCCCTGGGGTCAGTGGGATGGGGGGAAAGGAATCTGAGCTCCAATCCATCCCTGGTGTCAGTGGGATGAGGATGAAGGAGTCTGAGCTCCAGCCCATCCCTGGGGTCAGTGGGATGGGGGGAAAGGAATCTGAGCTCCAATCCATCCCTGGTGTCAGTGGGATGGGAGTCTCAGCTCTGGAGGCGAAGGGACCAGGTCTGGCCAGGGGGCTCCATGGCAGAGCCAAGGGTGAACTCCTGGTCTCCCAAAGCTCTGATAGAAAGCCCCTTCCTCTCCTCTACCTGGTGGCTCCCTGCCAAGGAGGGCAACCCCCTCCTCAAACCCCTTTTCACCCAGGCACATCCCACACCTACAAGAGGCTCCCACAGCCCTCCAAGAGGCTTCAACCAACCCAACGATTCCCTCCACAGCTTCTCCCTCCCTCCCTCCTCATCCCACCTTGTGCGATGGCAGAGAAAGGGGATTTTCCTCCCACCACCCCCCCCCTTTTTCCTCCCTAGGAAGGAAAACTCAAAAAAACAAAAGAGAGAGAGAGAGAGAGGGCTGGATGGGGGTAACGGGGCATCTTATTTCAAATAAACAAGGGAAATTTACTGCCGGACACAGCCCCAAACCCTCTGCCCAGGCCGGCAGAGTGCAGCTGGGATGGATGGATGGAAGCAGCACATAAATAAAAGCTTTACAGCTAAACTGGCCTGACCCAGTGTTGCCCCGAGGAGCTGGAGCACTATCTTGTCATTAGTATGCACAACACATCGCCCTAATGTCTGCTCATTTGTTCTCAGCCCACTCGGCCCTATAAATCTCTACAAAAGGGCAAAGCAGGGCTGCGGGGGAGAAGGGGAAGCAGGGCCAGGGGGATGGGAATGGCCCGATGTCCCGCTTCCAGCCGGATGGAGCCACGCGGGCTCCTCGAGGGAATTTGTTCTGGGTAGGGCGGTGAAGGTTAGGAGAGACCTACGAGTTGAGCTGGTCCAACCATCAGCCCGGCTCTAGCCTGCCTGCTAAGCCCCGTCCCCCAGGGACACAGCGACTCGACTGCATTGTAGTGATGTAGGAGCAACGAGCACCCGGCTAAGGGGCTTCTCAGCGGAGCAGGGGGAGGGAGTCTCCAGAGCTGGATGGCTACAGCAGGGCAATGCTGGCACTAATCCATTGGTAAGAAGCCAGGGATCCAACTGTCCAAGGAGTCAGGCATCCAAGGACCCAGGGATCCAAGAAACCAAGGACCTAGGGATCCAAGGACTCAAGAACCCAGGGATCCAAGGACTCAAGAACCCAGGGATCCAAGGAACCAAGGATTCAAGGACCCAGGGATCCAGGGATACAAGGAAGCAAGGATCCAAGGACCCAAGAAAACAAGGACCCAGTGATCCAAGGACACAGGGATCCAAGAAACCAAGGACCCAAGGACCTAGAGATCCAAGGATCCAGGGATCCTGGGTCCCAGGGATCCAGGGACCCAAGAGTGAGAGCAACTTTTTAAAGGAGAACCACCACCACCCCCAGCTCTCAGGACTGCTAGCACAACCCTAAATAAATCCAAACCACAAAGCAAAGCAGCTCCAGCCCCCGGGATTGAACCTTCAGAGAACACTCGAGCAGGACACAGGCTCCTAGAATCACCAAGGTTGGAAGAGCCCTCCCAGCTCATCCAGTCCAACCAGCACCCCAACCCCACCCTGCCCACTCAACCCTGTCCCCCAGGGCCACAGCTACTCTGTGGTTGAACCCCTCCAGGCACAGTGATCCGACCCTCCCTGGGCAGCCTGTTCCAACCCCTGAGCACTCTGTCAGGGGAGTGATTGCTCCTGATGCCCGACCTCACCCTCCCCCAGCACACAGGGATCCGTCCATGCAGACATCCTTCCCCACAGGGACCACCAGAGTCCAACAGGCTGAGGAATGGGATGGGCAGCTGGGAACTGTCAGCACTTGCCTGCCAGAGCCGAGGGAATGGAATGTGACTGGAATTTCTGTGTCCACACAGGTCCCAGCGCTACCTGAGAGGTAGTTGGACACCTCGGTGGCTGCTTCCAGCTGCAAGAGGCTGAGCAGCAACCTGGTCCTGAGACAGAGCTCAACCCAGCCTGTGCAGGAGTGTAAAGAATAAGAAGGGATAACACCCCCCTTTTTAACCCATTGTCTGACAGCATCAGCCCCCCCTCCAGACCCTCCCTCTTGCAGTCAGCATCTCTCACCATTTGGGTTGAAAAAGACCTTCAAGAGAGAGTCCAAGCATTGACCCAGCACGTCCACCCCACCACCACAGCACAGGGTAACCCCTCTGGCATCCCCTTCCTTGGAATCAGACAATCCTCCTGGCTGGAAAGGACCTCTGGGATCACCAAGCCCAGCCCTCACCCCAGCAGCTCCCCAACCCCCAGACCATGGCCTCAAGGGCTCTAACTACTCGGTGGTTAAACCCCTCCAGGGATGGGGACTCCTCCACCTCCCTGTGCAGCCTGGTCCAGTGCCCAACCTCTTCCTAACAGGACCTTCTCCCACAGCACTGCCCCAGCCTCTCTCAGGGGTGGCAAGGATGGCACTGATCAAGGAGAACCTTTCCTCCAGCACCCTGCTGAGATGCCCACAAGCTGTGGGGAGAGGAGAAGAGACTCTCTGATCCTACACAGCCCCCCAAGAGCAGCAGCTGCATCGCTTCAGAGCCTGGCACTGCGTGAAGCCCTGGTCTGTTTGGGGAGGTGCTGGACACCCTCCTCTGTCATCACTCTTGTCAGGGTCTCCCCCTCGTGTGTGGATTAAGAAAACAACCCAGGGTTAACTGTCTGACAGCAAACAAGAGGCAGAGCAGCCAACAAACAGCTGGGGAGCAGAGCAGAGGGTGCCAGGGGAGGCAGGAGCTTCTGGGACCTTGGCTCAGCCCAGTGAGAGAGGCAGCTCCTGCTGTCCCAGTCCCATGGCACAGACGTGGTGAAGCTGCTTCTCCCAGGACACTGCCCACGAGGCATCCCCTCGGGAAAAACCAAGCCCAGGAGTCTGGCTGCTCAGTTTGGGGGAACTGGAAGGACTTGGAGGAGCAGGGGGTGCTGGCTGTGGGAGAGGACAGGATAACAGGAGGAGAGCTCCCCTCCAGCTCAGCTCTCCAGCAAACCCTCTCACTGACTTCCAGGAGACTCTGCTTGGTGTTGTCTCCTCTAACAGAGGAGATGATAGTGTGGGATCCACTCTCCTCACGGGAATGATCCCCCCCCAGCACTGATGCACAACGCACCCCAAACTGAAAACCAGTTACCCACTCAACAGGGGACCTCTCTTCCCAGCTGTCCCTTCAGCCTGGCACGGGCACTGGAGAACCACGGCATCACCAAGGTTCAAGAGACCTCCAAGATCCTCCACCCAACCCCAGCCTGCCCACTCAACCCCGGTCCCCAGCACCTCAGGCTCTTGAGAAGCTCCACGAGATGTGAAATAGAAAAGCAGCTTCAGAGACACCAGAGCAGAGGCTGGGCCAGCTCCAACGCTGCCCCATCCCCACCTCCGCTGGCTCCTCTCCCTGCCAACCCGGTGCAACCAGGAGATGATCTCTCAGACAAGCAGACTTCCCTTCAGACAGGTGAGGCCAGCTACCAGCTGAACTTCGGGTGCCCTCTAAGCTCAGTGCCTGCTCTTTGCCAGTGCCTCCTCACCTCCTGAGGCAGACGGACAGCCCTCTGAGATCACCCCGTCACCACCAAAGGCACCACTCAGGAAGCCCTGGAGCTGCTGGAGAAGCTGCTCGGGCCAGCTCTTCAAGCCCTGAAGGCAGCCCCATCCACACCATGGTCTTCAGCACTGGGGCTCTGCCAGCAGGAGGTCTCAGAGCAGAGGCATCAGGCTCAGGAGGTCACTTCTCTACCCAGTTTTTGCTGGCCTGAGCCAACCCAGAGGAGCCCTTACAGAGATGGTGCAAACCAGGGGCAGGGAACCATGAGGTGGAGTCATTACGGCTGGAAAAGGCTTTGGAGATCACCCAGTCCACCAACCCATCCCTACTATGGCTACTGAACAACTCCCTGTCTCTACATCCAGGGCTAGTGACCCCTCACTGGCCCGGGCAGCCTGTCCAGTGCTCGGCTGCTCTTCCAGCAGAGAGATGTTGGCTCCCCGGGACCTTTCTGCCTGCAGGTGCCTAGAGAAGCCTGACTGTAGGCACCTTCACCTTCCAAGAGAGTCAAAGCTCTCGTGGGTTCCCTTCTCCTCCCTCATCCAAGAAGGGAGTGAGCAGCCAGGTTACGTTCACACGTCCAGGGCTGCCTTCAAGCCTTGAACATCCTTGGGACGCGGAGCCTCGGCAGCAGAGCCTCCAAACCGAGAGGGAACGACAGCACCAACCTGGGAGAGGAGATGGAAACCCAGAGACTGATTTGAACCGCAACTCAAACCCGACAGAGGACCTGCAAGTGGGAACCTGGGTGTTGTCATCCCACTGCTCCGTGTGAGCGGAGGCACCCCCGCGTTTCCTTGTGAAGCTGCTGAGTCAGCAACTCCCCTCACTTAACCTCAGGTTAGCACCCAGGAGCTCAAATCCAGCCCGGGATTTGCACAGCGTGGTTCTGTCTCAGGGCAGAGATCTAGAACCACGAGAACCCTTCCCGAGGTCAGAAGCAATCAGGAGATGCTAGAAGGTTCCGCAGAGACACCACAAGCTGCGACGAAACCACCGGGGCTTAAGGAAACGAGAAGCATCCAGAGGACTTCACGACTCAGCCTCTCGAACCCACGAGAGAGGTCAAACCCGGCGAGAGCCGTGGGCTCTCTGCTGCTGGCGAGGAGAGGAGAGGCGAGGCAGGTGGCCTCTCGTCCCTGAGGTGGGAAAGCAGCGCATCCGGCCGCTGATGCATCCCGCAGATATGCCAGCTCGTTAGGTGCTAACTGACGTGCAATAAATCTGGGCTGTAGCTGGGTTAATGAGCAGGGTTGCGTCGCTGAGTAAGCCCAGAGCAGTTAAGGTGGGGCTCTTTTTCCATTACAGAGCCCTGGCTGCGCTCAGTCCCGGCTTCTCCGCTGGATGCAGCCTTGGCACAAACCTCCAGCCCCAGCTCTCTAACCCCAACCCAACGCCGTCCTCCTCAGCGACACCCCGAGTCACCTCGACACCACCGGCGCCGACATCCAGTTGACCTTGGGGTGGTTTCATACCCCTCCAAGCCTTTCCCTGGCTGCACCACCAGAGCTCTTGCCTCGACGGCGCTGGCAGCACGGGGTGGGTTGGTGGGGAGCAGTGCCTGAATAAATAAGGAAGGAAATAACCCAACGCGGCCAGAAGACCTCAGAGGTGAAGTGCAAGGAGCCCCACGCTCGGCTTTCCAGCTGGGAATCGCTCTGAGAGTGAGGTTCAAGGCAACGCGGGAGTGAAGCAGGGCTTGGGCGACAGGAAAAGCAGCCTCTAACAGCAGGGGATGGTCAAGGAGAGAGGGCAAAGCCAACCAGGAGAGAGGACAAAGCCACCTGCAGGATGGAATTGTTTAGGTTGGAAGAGACCCTGTAGCTCATCGAGTCCAACTGCTAACCCCCCCCTGTCCCTGAGCTCCGGGTCAACACGGCTCTGTGAAACACACGGGGCTGTTAGGGCGACTCCTCTCCCACAGACGGGCAAGCTCAGGGCAACCTCTGCAGCCCAGCCCTCTCACGGCTCCCAGAGCACGTTGTGTTTTCAACAGAGCCCAGAAACAACCCTGTTTGTCACCTCGAGAGGCTGCTGCTCCGCAAACACCCCTTGGCAGGAGCGGGAGGGTGCAGACACCCTGCACCCAAGCTCAGCACGAGGAGCGGAGACACTCTGCTGCCAGAGGAGGGTTTGGGGCAAGGAGCGAGGGGAAAGCCCCACGGTCACAGAGCTGGAAGCTCTCTAATCCAACAGAAAAACAAGGTCAAGGGGAAAGAAACCCCCACAGAGCAGTCCCAGTCCTCGGAGCAGCAGCCTGGCTGTGCGAGCCTGAGCCAGGCAGGGTCAGAGCCAAGGTGTGACCTGCTGTCCCAGAGGAGCCCAGATAGCTCAGCCGCCCCCCACCACGGGGCAGCCACATGTCCAACCCCACAGCTTCAGCCCAATGTGGAAGCAATTGGGAGCTACTGGTTGCTCCACGGGTAGGAGCAGAGCGGGCAGCAGCTGCACTGCTTTCCCCAGCACATTTCACCTCCAGGACAACCCGCTGTCCCGCAGGTCTGAGTCTGCTTTGCCTGTGAAACTCAAACCCCAGCTCTCCTGCAAGAAGGGTCTCGGTGTTACCCAAACCCCCAGCCCCAAGCTCCTCTTTGCTCGCAGTCAGAACGAGACAGAAGGTGGAAGGGGAGTTAAAAACCAACCCAACACCCCTCTCCAACCCGAAAAATCAGTCCCTGCAGCCTCTCATCTTCCTCCTCTCGTCTCCTGAAGCCATTGTTTGGCAGTACAAGTATTTCAGGGAACAGGATTAGACAGGTCACTGCAGAATCAGATTACAGACTGTTACCTTTTTGACTTCTCCTCTCAGCACGTAGGCTGGCGAGAGCTGCCACCCCGGGCGCGGGAGCAAGCGAGGGACAGCCATGGGTGGAGGTGGCAGCCGAACGTCAGCCGAGCAGAGCTTTGCCAACTGCTTGGATGTTCTCACGATTCCAGGACCTGAAACCAGCAAAATAAACCCCCAGACACCACTGGAAAGGGGATGTTTTCACTCAACCCTGTGGTAAAAAAGAGGGGGGATAGAGGAAAGCATCCTGCCAGGGCTGTGTCCTCAAGGGGGTTGGTTTGGTTTGTGATCCAGGATTCAGCTCCCCCAGGCTGGGGCTGCCTGCAGGGCTGGGCAGAGCCACAAGTGCCTGGGTACCCTGCAGCATCTGGCCAGGTAGCGGGGATGCAGAGGTTGCTGCTGTTTGGAAAAGGCTGGGATCTCACAGGGGACTGTGGGGCCAAACCAGTCCATGAGTGCTGTGGTTACTGGTACAAACTCCTCACCAGTTATAGAATCCTTAGGGATGGGAAGGGACCTGGAAAGAGCATCCAGTCCAATCCCCCTGCCACAGCAGGATCACCCAGACCCAGTGGCACAGGAACACAGCCAGGTGGGGCTGGAACGTCTGCAGAGAAGGAGACTCCACAGCCCCCCTGGGCAGCCCCTTCCAGGGCTCTGGGACCCTCCCTGGGAAGAAGGTCCTGCTGAGATTGAGAGGGAACCCCCTCTGTTCCAGCTGGCACCCAGTGCCCCTTGTCCTGTCCCCAGATGCCCTTGAGCAGAGCCTGGCTCCATCCTCCTGACACCCACCCCTCACAGATTGAGAGACAGGAATGAGGTCCCCCCTCAGCCTCCTCTTCTCCCAGCTCCAGAGCCCCAGCTCCCTCAGCCTTTCCTCAGCAGGGAGCTGCTCTCCTTCCTTCATCATCTTCGTTGCTCTACGCTGGACACCCTCCAGCAGCTCTGTGTCCTCCTGGTTCCCAGTTCCATTTTGACCACTGAGGTAAAAGCAGTGCAGGACTGGTTCTGTCTGTTTATAACAGAGAGCTGAGAGCACAGACCTTTCTCCATCCCAAAGCAACAGCGATGCTGCCTGTCCCCACAGCACCAGGGCAGGAGCATCCTACAGATCAGTTCATGTAGCCTTGGATCATAAAAGCACAGGGGTGGAAGAGAGGTCATCTTGAAGCACCTTGGGTGTCAGAGAAGCACCTATTCAAACCTCCAGGCTGGAGGTAGCACTGAACTACCCTATGTTGACTCTCAAATATCCCACGAGATACAGGGGTTACTGAATAACCTTCCCATCCCTGAGAGGGGCTGTCAGAGGGCTGGGGAAGGCTGCTCCCAAGGGATGAGGATGATAGGATGAGGGGTCATGGATTGAGGCTGGAAAAGGGCAGAGTGAGGCTGGACAGGAGGAGAAAGGTCTGGGATCTGAGGCTGGGGGATCCCTGGACCAGGCTGCCCAGAGAAGGGCTGGAGACTCCATCCCTGGAGCCATTCAAGCTCAGGCTGGCTGGGGCTCTGGGCAACCTGGGCTGGGGAGTGCTGGCCCTGCTGGGTGCAGGGGGGTTGGCCTGGGTGCCCTCTGGAGCTGCCTTCCCACTCAATGAACCTATGAATTCCTTGTATGTAGTCTCAAAGCCCAAGAGAGGCAGCAGCTTGCCCAAATTTAAACAAGCTGGCCATGGCAGGGAACACAAAGTGCAGCTAGGGCAGTGCCCCACTCAATGAACCATCAAGTACTCAAATCACAGGGGCAACAGACATTTACAGCCAAATAAATGAATTAATCAGCTTGCCTTTCCCCCTCCTTGTCGTCCTCCTCCTCCTCTTGTTCTCCAGTTCTCCTCCTCAATTTGTTAACCTGCTTGCCCATCACCTCATCCCTCCAAGCCAGAGTCATTCACAGGCCACTGCACCCTGCCCAGAGCACACCGACTCATCAGGTCACCAGCAGGACCTACAGGGCTAATTCTCATCTCATCCTACACCTGGAACCAGCAGCACAGCCAGCCCACCAGCCCTGGGAAGCCTCCAGCCAGGGAGCTGAGATGAAATCCCCCTGTTTCTGAGCTGCAGGGTGCTGTAACCCGGGGTGAGTGAGCCTCATTGCCCACCTTGCAGAGGATACAGGCTGGAGGAGAAGCCCCACTCGCTCACAAAGCTCAAGCAGCAGAGAGCAGATTTCCTTCACACCAGGGTCTAGCATCCCCAGCCAGCTCTGAGCCAGCTCCACCTGACCAACCCAGCTCACCTTGCCCAGCCAGAGGGGCAATGAGGCCAACCTGGTGCAAGCTGTGCATCAGATGGATAAGAGGCACTAAGCTTCATCCCCAGCGATGGAACCAGGAGCTAAAGCCCCCACATCCTTACCAGCTCCTCCCAGTGCACTCTGCACACCCCGTGCTGTCAGCACTTCCAAGCAGGAGAAGCCTTAACTACTCATTCCCAGTCACTTCACCCCCTGTGGTTGCTTTAGGGGTCTTTCCTCCCCAAGGTAACCACAGGCTTCCTCCTTCCCACCCCTCCAGAAGCAAGAGAAACCAGTGGTTTCCACCAAAGGGAAGAGGGCAACCTTCAACCCAGAGGACTCCAAGGCTGGTAGAGAGCTCCAGCCATCGGCTTGCCCCAGCAAGTCACTGGGTTGCACTGGAAACTCACTGGTTGCCCCAGAGAACCACTGGTTTGCAGCAGCAGACGGCTGCCTGCAGCTCTCCCCCAGCCTTAGCTGCATCCAGGGCTGTGTTTGGCTCCAGCAGAGCTTCCAGACGTTTCAGCACATCCCAGGCCATCTCTGTTAATGAAGTTGCTGAGATAAAGCCTAACGCAATCCTTTTCACAGGCTTCTGGCGGGTAATTACCGGCCTATCAGTTCCCAGTTAATTACACACAGCTAACGATGTTATTACGTGCAGATGGAAAAGAACCACCCTACTGGAAACTGGGCTCCTCCTGCCCTTGGCTGGCTGAAGGCTTCCAGAGAAGAAGGGAGCTGAGTCCTATCAGGGCATCGTTATCTCTAGGGCTTCACACGTCCGGCACTGGGGTGTCCCCACTGGTCGCCCCAAGGCAGGCAACTGGTTGCCTTGGGGGGACCAGTCTGTTACTGGTACCAGGGGAGGGTAGGACCCACAGGGAGCTGTTTAGCAGTAACCAACCTTGATGACAGACTGGCTGTTAATCACCTTATTCTCAGCTGACAAACAGGCATCATCGCTCTCCATCCCCACGTGCAGGGACCTCTTGCAGAGGCTGCTGCCTCCATCCCTGCAAACTTCCAGGAACAACAGGTTCCCTCCCCTATGGCACCCAAGGACCCACAGAAGGGCGTGAGGATCATCACTGCCTCCCATCCCATCCTATCCCATTGCATCCCATCTCATCCCATCACATCCCATCCCATCCCTTCCCTCTGCTGCTGCTCGGGTATTTGGAGCAGTGAGTTGTGCAAAGCAAAAGGTGAGGAGCAGAGGCAGCTCGGGGAGGCTGCGGAGATGAACGAATGCCAAGCAGATGCAGAGCAGCCTCTGCGGGCTGATGTCTGCGACAGGCCAGGGCAAACCCCTTGCAAATGCATTTCCGAGCTCAGCGCCTCGGGGCTGGAACAGGCAGCAACAGAGTGGGGAGGGGAGGGGAGGGGAGGAAAGGGGGGAAGGAAGAGCTAGAAAATCATCACAGTTATAAAAAGCAACTGTGGGGATAGAAAATGAACTCCAAGCCAGGCAGAGAAAACAAAGCAGGTGAGGGAAGAGGGGTTCAACAGCTGGAGAGGGGAAAGGAGCTGCAGATGCCATCAGGAATAAGATGTTCCTGGAGCTAACGGGCCATCGCTGCAGCCCTGCTGTGCCTGAGGGGTGATCTGGACCTCCTGCCTCCCCGGGAGATGGTTTTCCAGGAGCTGCTACGGCCAGGAGGACTCTGCTCAGCGGGATGAATGCACACACGGGTCAGCAACTCCCCCACCGTGGCAGGGGGGCCTCTCCAAAGCTGCTGATGGAGAATGGTAGAGTAGAATCCTGGAAGAGGTTAGGCTGGAAGAGACCTTCAAGATCATCAAGCCAAACCTTCTTATAACTCCATCAGCACCACTAAACCACCTCCTTCCAGGTCCATCGACCATTCCTCCTCTTCATTTCCAGTTGGGGTGATGGGTCCATCCTGCCTTACCAGAGCTGCAGCATCAACAGCTGCCCTGCATCCAGGACAGGGGGCACCGGGTGTCAGCTGGAGCAGAGGAGGTTCCACATCAAGAGGGGAAGAAACTTGTTCCTGGTGAGGGTTCCAGAGCCCTGGCAGGGGCTGCCCAGGTGGGCTGTGGAGTCTCCGCCGCTAGAGCTGTTTCAAACCCTCCTGGGCTGTCCCTGTGCCCCTGGAACTGGGGGCTCCTGCTGTGGCAGGGGGATTGGCCTGGCTGATCTGCAGAGACCCCTTCCAACCCCTGACACCCTGTGCTGGTGTGTGATCTACCTCCCCCTCCTCACAAGCTGACCCAGTTGGTTGTGATTGAATTAACCCCCCCACACTTTCTTTTCCAACCCCAGGAGCCTCTGTTGGGAGTGTTCGTGTCCCAGCTGCCTTCTTGGAAAGATGCATCACCTCAGCCCTTGCCTCTCACCCTGCTCAGGTGCTGCCTCTGAGTCAATACTCAAACTATTTGCTACTGCTCCATCAGCTGTGTGAATCAGGACCTCACTGGTGGTGTCTGATACCCGATCAGCGCTTCAGCTGCTCTGCAAGGAGCAGCCACTCCACCTCTGCATGGTCCCTGCTGCAGGAGGAGAAGTCCCCTTGCACCCACAAATCCCCGAGCACCTCCTTCCACTCAGCCATAGGGAAATCCCAGCTTGCAGCATCACTCCATCCCCAAAGAGCAGCGGCCTCAGCTGGGATCCAGCCACCTCCATCGCTGCAGCTTTGCCCCAGCCGTGGCCACCAGCTCCATTTCCAGAGGGGAGGGAGAGCTCCTGCAGCAGCTCAGGTGCATTTTTGCCTCAGCCAACACCCCCCCTCCATGGAGAGGAATGCAGTGCGGTCAGTCCTGTTTGCTCTGGCTGAGCTCTCCTGCCTCTGCAGCGCTGAAACCATTTGCTGCCCCCTCCACACCCCAGCGTGAAGGAGAGGAAGCCCGAGAATTATTTACCCAGCGATTCATTCAAGAAAGAGACCCGAAGAGAAAGAACCGAAGCCAAAAGCTTTCAGGAGGAGCACAACTACTTATCGCTTCCTCGGATCTAGGGTTGGGTTTTGGAGAGTCATTCGCCCGGCGCTGACTGACAGCAGGGTTTTATGATGAAACCCTCTCTGCAGAAGCCTCTCGCCCGGCCTTGGTTCCACCAGAGCTAATAAATCCCATCGGCTCAGCTGCCATCGCCCCCGTCAATGGGTTAAGGGTGGATGAGCCCCAGGATGCAGCAGCAGCAGTGATGGGGTGGGGGATAGGAATCCTAGAATCCTTAGGGATGGGAAAAGAGCTCGAAAGGATCCACAGGTTCATAAAATCCCAGGCTAGAAGGGACCTCAAGGGTCCTTTCCCTCAAGGGAAAGGAGGAAAGGGAAAGGAGGAAAGGGAAAGGAGGAAAGGGAAAGGAGGAAAGGGAAAGGAGGAAAGG
>VZRI01010317.1:0-15136 GCA_013397515.1 Upupa epops
AAATGTGTAACTCAGCTGCCACCCAGGAGCATCCTTTCCAAATCAAATGGCTAAATAAGGTGTGACTTAAAGGGTTTGCAGTGACACTGAGGAGGAAGATGTGATTGAGGGGCACTATGTAACCAGGAGGGAGGAAACAAAGGTAATTATAACATCTACAGGGTATTTGGACTTAGAGTATTATAGTCTTAAGCTCCATCGGGGGAGGTTTAGACTTGACATTAGGAAAAGGTTTTTCACTGAAAGAGTGATCTGGTTTGGGAACGGGCTGCCCACGGAGGTGGTCGAGTCACCGTCCTGGAGGTGTTCAAGGTTAGTCTGGATGAAGTGCTGAGTGGCATGAGCTAGATGTTAGATGTTAGGTTTATTTGGTTGGTTTTAGGTTGGACTGGATGATCTTGAAGGCCTTTTCCAGCCTCATCATTACTGGGATACTGTGACTTTCCTTAAAATACTTGTTTAAATGAATTCCAGGCCAAGTGTCCAGCTAAAGCATAAACATCCTTATCGTTCACACTATGAAGTGAGCAGAAGCAGCTCTGGAGCTTTTCTATAGCCTAAACTCTGGCCTTAGCTGTACCTTCTGCAGCACTTTCAGATGGATGCGTCGGCCAACAGGAGTCAGATGAAGCACGTGTTCATTCAGGTTGTGTAGCTCAGCTGTGCAAAGCTTTCCTTGAACCTGTCAGCACCCGACTAGGTAGAAACCCAGAGTACACGTGGAGAAAAAGTTAGAGGAAAAGCATAGAGCAAATGTGACTACACAAATTAATACACATGACATTTACGGCAAGGCACAAGTTATCATGCCTTGTTATCCCTCCAGCAGTAGGGAACCTGAAGACAGCAGAGCTTCTGTTTCTGTAGACACAGCTGTATCTGCTTTTTGTCTGCATTTTTCCTTTAGTTTAGGACTCCTTTCTCATTGTCCTTTGGCTTGTAGGCTGTTGCTGCAGGTGTTGCTGGGGCTGTTCTAGGAAGGCTGTTCAGAGCTGCTTGACATGACTGACACATGTAAAGTCAGAGGTGGACAACCGTGGGTGAGGAATGGTTTTTCAGGGTCTGTCCACACTCTAAGCCTCGTTGCATGAGGGCCACTCGTGGTGGTTTCCTTGCAAAAGCCGAAGTTGAGGTGCCACAAGACCAACACGGATCTCAGATCTCAACAAAACTGATCTCAGGAGTGATCTCAGGGCCACTTAGCTGTAGTCCAGAACAATAGAGACAAGCAAATCTGGTCTCAGTGTTAGATAAGATTTGATGTATTGGAGAATTTACGTCCTCCAGAGCTCGCTGAAGCCTTTAGCTGCTTCAGTTCATGTAATGTCTGAAGGTTCTCCGTAGCTGGACAGTCTGAGACTTCATAGAGGATTGTTTCAAGAGACTACTCTATTTGAAGCTCTTTATTCTTCTGAAGAGCTACAATGAGCTGGTGGATTTGTGGGTGGATTTTGGTGAAACATGAACATGCCAGAGAAATGCTGTCTCCTATGGGAGCCTGCACGGCCAATATTGCTGTGCTCATTGATGTAAGCTTGTCTGCGGGAACACACTTTAGGTTTCTTGCTGTGTCTGGAAGACATCAACAGGTATTTCTTCTTCCAAGGACTGTGTTTAGCGCAGACATCTTGCCACAAGGGTAACATGTCAATTATTGTAGTCCCTATAGTTATTAAACTGTGAATGTGTCGCAAGTTGGGTTCTTAAAATTGAAACCAGAATAGTGGGCAGGTATGTATGGGCTCCCACATATGAGGGTATCCAACTGGATATATATGATATAATTGATCCAACTGGATCAATTTTCTATGCAGTGTGTGTTAAATACACATTTCAAAAAGGTTTTGGAAAAAAAACCCAATCCAGACATCAGCTAATCATTTTAACTCCCCTTCTGGCATATATTCTCTGCTCACAACCCCAGCTTCTAAGTGTTCATTAAGGCTACACTATCATAAGTCTGCTGTATATTTTCTACTGTACTTTTCTGATCATGAAGTGACGCAAGCAACATTGTCCAGCTTGGAAGTTAGTGACTCTTTTCAATAAGGATTAAAAAATCATCACTATATAAATATATGGATGAAAACTACAGTTAACATGTTCCAGTGGGTTGAGGCGGACTTGTATGACACCCTACACCTTGTTATATGACAAGAATATGTTACATGACAAGAATAGAATTAACTAAACGTGTTTAGTTACTTGGGTTGATCTTTGGAGGAGTTTAGCATTGCCATGGACGTTGATAGCTTCGCTGGTTTGAGAAGACATATAGCTTGTTGGGATGGTGCCATGAAGGTAGTCTCCCTAAACAGCTCCCCTGCTCTCAGTCACTCAAACCTCCTCTGTCAATGATCTGTTTTCGATTGAATTGAAAGTAATTCAATTGAATCTCCTGTTTTCAATTGAATTGAATTGAATTTCAATTGAATTGAATTTCAATTTCAATTGAATCGAATTGAATTTCAATTGAATTTATTGAATTTATTGAATTTCAATTTCAATTGAATTGAATAGAATTGAATTTCAATTTTGATTGAATTGTAAACAGGAGATATGAGATGTAAGTCTCCTGGTTTTCCAAATGAAGGCCTGTTTTGCCCACGTTGCCATCAGCCATTAGGCATACGTTTAGGTGGTTTAATTTCCAGGTCCAATCATGTTCATGAAGTTGTGCAGAATGAGTTGTGTGATTCTGCACCACAATTGATTTAGTAAATAAAGGAGAATAAAATACATAAAATACTCACAATTCTGCCGGAAATAAACCAGTAAAAAATGTAGATTGAACTTTGTTTTAATGGGTTTGTGTTTAAAGATTCTTTGATAAGTGGTAACAGTAATATATATTAACATGTTGCATTTTAAAGAGATGCTGCCTTTCATTAATCAAGTGTCTGTATGGTTGATTAATTTGAACAAGGTTTAAATTGCTATGAAAATTTATCATTCATAGCCATGATCTCCATTTACATATATGTTAATTATTGTAAATGTAATCTTTTGCTGAATCCTCTGGGCTGCATACTAAAAAGACACAGTGATCACAGCGAGTGCCTACTTTTCTATTACAAAGTGAACTCTTACCAGAATCCAGTCAAGTCTGTTGCAGTTGTCAAAGATAGACTCAAAACATTCCAACATTCTATGCTAAAGGCGAGTTCAAATGCTCTAGACGCTATTTCCTTTTCAAATAATTTCTTTATTCAATAGCTAGAATCCTTAAGAAAATGAAACTAAGTACTACCAACCGCTATAAAATTAAGTTCTGTCTCTGTGGGCTGAAAGAAATGTCTCCCTCCCTACTCTGAGGCTTTCTCATAGTGGCTAGGTTATTAATAATCATGAGAGGGGCTTTTTTTTCCCTATGTCTTTTGAAAAGAGCTACTTGAAGAAGTTCCTAAGTCAAAAGAAGGTTTTGTCGTACAATTAGAACAAGCTAAAGTGTGTAAGACAGACATCACCAAGGTTTACAGCCTTTTAACGTGATAGAGATAAAAAGACTCTTTACAGAGGCTGTAAAACAGCCGGAGTGGAGCTCTTCACACGCACCACGCCGACACGTGTGTTTAATGCAAATAAACATGCTCGCCGTGCTTCTTGCTGAAACTCTCTCCAGCTCAAGGAGATGACAGTCATTTGTCTAAAACTTATTACATTTGATGTAGTCGAGAATTTTATCAAGGTTTAAAGAGAGAGCACGTTTCACAGAACATTTCCCACAATGTTAGCGAGAGAAAACGCGTCGGCAGGAAATGGGTTTCAGATGCCAAGCGTAAAATATCTCTGTTTCAACAAACAACTGTTACAGCTTTCATTAAAAAATAGCCATAGAAACCAAGTGCTGTCCATTCAATTCCACTCCAGGTCTCGTACGGCTATTAATTCCTTTTTTTGGCATTCACAAAAACTGATTTCTATTCTCCTATCTTTTTGTTGTTGTTGTTTGTGTTCTTGAAATATCCAGGCAGATTTTATTCAGAAATGACTTAAAATAAATCAGAAGTGCAAGCAGCTAAGTGCTAAGGGCTTCAGACCCTGCTCCAGGAAATACCTCAGCATATGCTTGCATTCATCCTCGCTAAGACAGCATCTCTTCGCTTCCTTATCTGTAGTGTGCGGCCTGGTTTCATCTTCCAGAGGGTGTTAAATTGTCCCTTACACTTGTTATTTTTTTTTCACTTGTTTCCCCAGCGTTTCTGTTATTTTTACATCTTTTAAATTCATCTTCCTTGCTAAAGGGATCATTCCTAGGTGCGAGTTAAAAGATTTCTTGACGTCCATTAATTTTTATCATTTTCTTTTTAAATGGTTTATATTTACATAATATATTCACCGCAGGACCAGCCTCATTTCTTAGTCACAACTTAATGCAATTAAAATGTCTATCTGGAAACCTTTGCAAGCATAGCACCTTTACACTACCTGACTGAGCATTTTTAAAGGTACTTAACTTGCAGCTTTCTGTTGGACAGTCTGATAATGAAATATAGTGGTTTGGGTCCCAGTTCTGTAAATAGATCAGGCGAGGAGCATGTGTGAAGATCATGAGCACGGGCAGGCTTTGGAGTGGCTTGTTGCAGTCAACACCTGGTAGAAAATATTCCTAAACATATATCTTTAGGTAGAGTTTTAATAGAGCATCATGGCAAGGGTTGAGTGGTTTGGGTGAATGCTGAGCAGGATAAGGTCACCTTTCTTCCCTACTGTCGCGGTGACTCTCATCTCATTGTATCTTGTGGCACAGATATTTTTGAAATACATGGTTACCTAATTTGCTCTTTTCTCCCCAAATTTGATATATGCATGGTGTTGGCATTGTCAATATGTTTTGGCATTCACTGTCGGAAGCTGTGTGGATGCGATGGTACCCTGAATGTTGATATAATAGTAGGAGCCACCCAGTTTGTATACCGAGATACGTATGCACACATAGCATGTGCTTTCAGAGTTAAATTGTGGATAATTCTACACCTGATTGTCAGTCATAAGTACTGTCTGGCAGGAACTCTGTCTACACTATCTCCATGTCCTTTTCTAACAATACTAGGAAACTGAGATGCAGATACTTTTATATCACAGTACCGATGAGGTTGGAAAAGACCTTCAAGATCATCCAGTCCAACCTAAAGCCAAACAAGTAACCCTAACATCTGCCATCTAGCTCATGCCACTCAGCACTTCATCCAGACTAACCTTGAACACCCCCAGGGACGGTGACTCGACCACCTCCGTGGGCAGCCCGTTCCAAAACTGGCTCACAAAAAGTAAAGGAGACCGGCCCATTTGGTCTCCTTTATTGTGATCTGGGATTGGTAGAAGATGCTGAAAAATCGAGAACGTTGAGAAGAATGTTGAGAATCCTTTTGCAATCTGTTGAACGTGCTTCATCATGAGGAATCCAGTAGATTTCCTGAGGAGAGACACAAACCAGGGTTTGTTCACAGGATAAGAGTCAGGGTGCGCACAAGGACGTTGTCTGTGCATGGGGTTGAAACAAAGCAAGCACAGAGAATTAGCTTTTTATGAAAGACATAGGAATGCAGCTCATTGCCACGGAACCTACGGAGATGAAACACACACACAATTTAAAGAGGGCTAGATAAATTAATAGAAATTATAAATCTTTGTGGATTTGTGGTTTAGGAAGCTAAGGGAATGGTTGGAGACCAGGAGGACACGCTGGGCTACTGAGTTAACTACTGCGTTGGTATCTCTGCAGTTTCTAGCTGTGAATGTTATTTATAAACACTAAATTAAGAACTAGGCTATTTTTTGTGTATTTAAGCTCTTTTTGTTGCAAATTCCTTGTTAGACATTTCTGTCTGTCTTTACCTCAGCCCCTGAGACAACATGAAAAATATCACAGTAATGAGAATGATGTGTTACTCCTCACCTGGGAGGAGAAAATGTCTTAGTGCCTAACTTCTGCATCTCCTCGACCTGCTCCAGAAACTGGCTTTCTTCACCTACCTAACAATCTAGATGTCAGATGTTAGTTTACCGGGTTGGTTTTAGGTTGGACTGGATGATCTTGAAGGTCTTTTCCAGCCTCATCAGTACTGTGAGACTGTGGTACCTCTTCTTGGGGATCCGAATGGAAGCCTCCCATGATTGTGACTAGAGGAACCTGCATCATCCTCTGCCCCATTCCTTGTAGCCTTGCACAGTGAGTCTGTGCAAGAAAGTATCCTGGAAAGGATCATCTTTTCTAAGTCATGGGGATCAGGAGAGGAACCCAGGGACTGGAGGTTAGCAAATGTCACTCTATGATTCTATGATTCTAAAATGTAGAATTAAGATGTTCTCTGTTTTGAGAAACTTCAGAGCACTTGGTAGGAGTCTGGTGAATTAAGCATAAACTTAAACAGGGATTTACAATAGAAAGCATCACTATTACTTGCAGTAAATGCTGCTATCCATGTTACTGACGTGTATTTATGTGTGTGCATATGTATTTTAGAGTATGCACTGCATGCCTCACTGGTTAATAGAAAGAACAGACAAATATTGAGTGTGTTTTAAATAGATGCCCTGTAAAACTGAGGTCTGGATTAGTTTTTGTTTCTTCTTCATAGTAGCAATGATATTATCTAGTTAAATAAATGTATATGTGATTCATTGGGGTTATTTTCTGCAAATAGAAGGTACTAGGAGTGCCCAGACTAACTGCTGTGTTTAAAGGAAGAGAACCCCAAAACACTGTAGTATTTTTTAATACTTTGTGGGCATCCACTGAGATCCTAATATATAATCAGGTGGGGACCGGGCAAAGATCTGTAGTAGTTCAGTGCTTGTTGACCAAGTGAATTATCCTGTCACAGACACCTTTCTTCTCCTGAAATAATGGCCAAATCCCAACTTTCTGTATCTAGGGTGTGCAGATTATGGCAGCCCTGATAACTCAGCCTATGCTGTGATTCACAGAAGCATCATAAAGATTCTCCAGCAAGAGTCCTAAAGAATGGACACATCTGTAGGAGTGTAAGGACCCGATGGTAATCAGCAGGGGAAGTAGAGACTGCAGCCTTCCAACTGACACATAGACATGATGCTAATGAAAAGTGAGGGTTATGGAAATCTTTGCAAGGAAAAGACAGGGAAGCTATATGACACTTTCAGCCAGCTGCTGTGGGATGAATTCCACTGCAGTTCCATGCATGTTTTACCCTGATGCAGCCAGCGCTTCTTCCATCTGTATCTGTATGCTCCACCTTGAGTGCTCAACAACTTGAGTTGTGTCCCGGATTAATCTTTGATCAAACATTTGGTTGTCTGCTTGCTAGGAGAAGGGAAAGGAGTGGCTGATAGCGAGAGAAATACAGCCCTGCCTGTGTCAGCAGGGGTCTTGCCTTGTGCAGAGTGCAAATGGAGTTTGAACTATGATGTCATGAAAATAGCAAGGCTGTAGTCTGAAAGGCAAGGTCTGTAGAAAAAGGTGGTGAAGCTGGAATGTGCTCCTGTCAAAAGCTGGGTGAAGCTGTCTGTGCAGCAGCGAAGCCCGTTTGTGTTCTGGTGGGCTTCTCCACACAAGGAAGATTTCCAAGAGGAGTGTGGGAGAGGTTGCATTAAACCTTGCGGGACCCACGGAGGAAAACGTAGAGAAAGGAAGGTGCATAGGTTAGAGCTGTGACAGAAGAGGGAGAGGACAGAACTGTGAAAGCTGAGGGAACATGAAATGCCTGAGCAGTTGTAATATACTCTGTTTGTTGGGGAGCAAGCATGGAAAGTGAGGAACCATACTCATCTCTCCCAAACCTATTGCTCCTTTCTCCTGTGGCCTCCAAAGGACCTTTTCAATGAACGTTGAAATCTTGAAAAGGGAAGGACAGCTTGAAAAGTCCTTTGCTGAGCAGTTACTATGCTAAAGTGTCTTCTCTTTAGAAAAGTAAATATATATTATATGATATATATTTTNACTTGTTATTAAATCTAAACACAATAAATCTAATAAATTAATCTCATTATATTTTTTATTAAACAAGGGGGGAAAAAGACCCTAGAAATCATCTTGATTCAAGATAATCCTTACAACATTTAAAGGTGCACTACTTTAAGGACCACATCTTCCTTTTAATAGAAAAGGGTGCTGCTGTGACTTAATCCGAATAAACATCTCCATTGTTCCTCTCTGTTAATGATCCCTTCAAACATTATCTTTACCTATTTGTTTTTCCTGAAGATGGGAAAAACCCCTAACAACTCAGCAACTGAAGATCAGCGGAAGGATTATGTATTTCACCTCTCAAAGCCTAATTTCTCCTTTGAAGGGTAATAGTCTTGCATTTCTAATACAACTTAAACATTGGCTTGCTTTGGCCTTCTACCAGACTATAAAAGAGTTATCATTTGAGTTTAAGGTGCAACCATGCTGTTGCCCATGCACCAGCCCTATTGAATTTGTCTGGGGGAGGGGTGCAGCTCTGCTGTGCTGAGCAGCTGCAAAATTGGACCCTCACAATAGAAATTAATCTGGTAGGCAGCCAGAAAGAACAAATATCAGGAGCTGGGTTTCTCCACAGTTACAGACACACAATCACACAATGCTTCACCCCCAGATCTGCTTTGCTTGCTCAATTTCTGTGTGTATGAGAGCCTGCCCTCCAATCACTTCAGCAAGCATCTTCTGTGTTTCAGCACCCTGCCTGCATACAAGAATGATGGAGTCAGCACACAGAGCAGAGGCAGGCATGCATGAACACCAAAACAAAGCCAGCTTGGTCTAGTTTTAGGCCAGATCACTTTGAGACTATCTTTTCAAGAAGGAGTTGTGGCTTTCGGGTTTTTGTTCCGATTAGCCACACTTCCTGGCAGTCATAGAGAATGAGTTTCATCTTCTGCTGGTGGTTAGTTTTTTCCACCGTAAACCTACCGGTCGCCAAGATCTCCTCTTCCCCTGCCCTCCCCCCCAAGTCATAATAAAATCTCTGTGCATTCTCCAACCCTACTTTACATATTTTCCCTCTTCCAGGACATCTGTACTCCGCATAGTTTTGCATTCTCCCCTCACCCCATTCTTCTCAGCTGCTCCATGTTTTTATGTCTCTCAGGAGGGGTTAATTCTTTACAGCTGCATCCTGCTTGCCAGCAGTTTCACATGTGCAAATTATTAATCTTTTCTATTGCTACAGTAACTCCCAAGGCTTTAAACACCCCCTATTGTAAAACTGGCCCTTCTCCAAAAAAACTTTTCATATTCCCCTCACTAAAAGATAATGTGGTCCCCTGCAGGGTTTGCACTGTTATTTAGCACAATTGCCTAAGCCCAGTACCTTATTTCCATATAATAATTTACAAATTGGAATTTAATTTGGAAATTTAAGCCCCGGAGCGTTGGATTTCTCGGGTTGTTGTACAGTTGATACGTCAGCTTCCTTTATTTTTTTTTAATGTTTTGATATTTGAATCTTTTTTAATTCAATTCTTTTCTTCCGTTTGGCTTTTCAAGATTCGGTTTTGAATATTTAGTGATTGTGGTGATAATGATGTGAGAAGCAATTTGTAACGTCAGCTGATGCAGCTAGGCATCCCCTCCGTGAAATACAGAGGCTTATTCTTACACCCGGCATTCCTCAACTGAGTAAGTACAGGATGTCCTAAATTTCTGTTTAAGAGGAGGCTTAAGTTATTAACATTTCTTTAACTCACTTTTTTAAAAATAAATGAGAAGATGAACTCAATGCAGACTGTTCACGGTTTATACCATGAGTCGTGGGCACAGCCAGGCATGTCCTGCACGACTCTCACCAGAAACACCTCTATGCACAGATACAGATGCACTCCCTGACTGCATGCACGCGTGGTGTCCGTAGGCAGGCACGCGGGGTTGCTGTGCCCTGGGATGACGGATGAGCAGGCGTGTTTTCCTATGTTCTCTCTTTCCGACGTGGCGTTCCTGGTTTTCCATATAGTTCTCAGCCACTGATTGGTTATCGTTATGACACTTCCAAGCTTCCAAATAAATAATTTATTGGTAAAGTTAGATATGTCATAATAAAGCATGAAGACACTCTGGGCAGTGCATTTCTCGTTGATTATATGCCTCCAGTGGTATTATAAGGCACAGGCAGAGGGACTGAGTGATTTTAAACACCTGACAAGTGCAATAATCCCCAAGAACTGCATGGCCTGGAGCATCTTGCTGCTGTTATGAAACAGAATTTATAAATAAAAATAAGAAGAACAGCCAAATCTATTTATTTATTGGGCATTATGACACTGGTAGGACATCGCTGAGAGCCAATCAATAATTTGGCTCAGGCTGGATGTTAGCAGCAATCTCCTGATGTGAAAAATAAATCCAAATACTTCTAAGACAACACTTAACATTTTTGAGTTGCATGTGTTCAAAGGAAACATAAAGGTGGGTTAGCTGCAATCCAGACACACGATCTGTTTAATATATACAGAGAATCTCCCCACAGGCCAATTAAAACCCCTTCCAAACAATGTTGACTATTAATTCACAGAGCATTTATAACTTGAGTGTGTAATTTTAACATCTCGGATAAAAGCTTGGCGAGAAAGAGATTTCATTAGGACAATAACCAGACGTGAACGGTGTTTTGTCCTGTGAAGAAAATCTTAAACCAACATTTTAACAACAGAGAGGTGATGGGAGACGTAAGGATGCTGCTTTGAGGTTTGATTCTGAGGAGGAGTAAACATTTTTGAATAAAGAAGTTTAGCTCTGACAGCTGTACCATGTATGTGTTGAAGAACGTGCTGCATATGCTCCAGCTGTAGTGACTTCGGCTTGATCGCAGGAAAAATGTATTGAAGGAAAGCAGATCCCTCTTAAAAAGGAAGTGGAGAAGCAGTGATAGGAGTAAAATTATGGGAAAGGTTCTCTGCTGCTGTGCTACTGCTTATACAGTGAAGAAAGTGAAACTGTTGTGTTGTTGCTGACTACTGAGGAGGAATTTTTCAGATGAGCTATCATTCGCAGTATCCCAGAATGGCTGAAGTTGAGACTTGGTCTGGGTGATCCTGTTGTGGCAGGGGGATTGGACTAGATGATCTTTCGAGGTCCCTTCCAGTCCCTAATGGTTCCCTAAGTTGTCCAGTCTCTGGAGATTGCCTGGTCCACCCTCCCACTCGAGAAGGGCCACGTAGAGCAGATTGGCAGGATTCGAGTCCAGTTGGGTTTTGAAGCTGGCTCTAAAGACAGTGATTTCACAACCTGCCCGGGCAACATCCTTCATTGCTTGATCACCCTCTAAAAGGTTGTCTTATGTTTACCTGAAACTTCACGTATTTCAGTTTGTGTCTCTGTCTGTGCAGGATGAGGTTTCTTGTCCTTCCACCAAATACCACTGAGAAAAGCCTGGCTCCATTCCCTCTACTGCTTCCCATGCTGATTGTACACATTTACATTGATAAGACCTCCCAAACCTTCTCTTCTCCAGGCTAAACATCCCCATCTCTCAGTTTGTCCTTACATGAAGGATGCTCCTTAATCATCTTCTTGGGTTTTTTGCTGTACTTGCTTTATTTAGTCCATATCTTGTCCTGGGAAGACTAGGACTGGACTAGTACTCTAGATCTTTCTCACTGGGACCTAGCAGAGGTGAAGGATTGCTTGATCGATATGCTGGCGATGTTTCCAAGGTAATCCATGGTGTTGATGGGCTGCTTTGCTGCAAAGGAGAATGGTTTGGTTTGTATTTGTTGAATGTGACATTTCCGTGGTTGTTACCTTCCCTTTACTTGAGCTGAGGCCTCTCTGTCCCATTCCCTCCAGTTCACAGGATCCCTCCACTCTTCAAGCTGATTCTCTCGCTCACAGGACCCAGATGAAAACTTCCTGGGCAGCCTTCTCACCTTCAGAGCCATGTAGATATTCAAGACTGCAGCAGCAAGAAACCTAAGGTGCGTGTGATGAAAAAAGGACCATACTCTATCCCCCACTCGTGCTGTGGATTCCAGTTTCTCTGACTCCATAAGCTTACTGGAAAAGCGCACGGTTCTCACTTGCATGTTGTGTAACACGCGTGCGAGGAGACGTGCATGCGTGCAGATACGGGTTGAGTGGTCGATTGTCTGCATGATTGTGTTGACTGTTTCAAACAATACTACCCACTGCTGCTTGCCAGCTCCAGTGTTGCTAAAATTACTGATTACCCACGAAGAAAAATGTTTGCCCCTATAAGGTTGGTGTGGGCAGACAGCGCTGAATTCATCCCAATAATACGCTCGTGCAGCTTGCAGTGGAAGACCACAGGAACTGCTGTCAGAGCAGACCAGACATCCCCCTGTCCTCTCTCTAAATGCAGCCAGCACCAGTACTCTCTCTCTATATATAATATATACACTCTCTCTATATATATATATATACACTCTATATATAATTTATCCTATCTATATAGTACCTATATAAGGAATATAATGGAGTATATATATATATGCAGCCAGCACCAGTACTCTCTCTCTATATATAATATATACACTCTCTCTATATATATATATACTTTCTCTATATATATTTTATCCTATATATATAGTACCTATATAAGGAATATAATGGAGTATATATATATATGCAGCCAGCACCAGTACTCTCTCTATATATATAATATATACTCTCTCTTTATATATATACTCTATATATATTTTATCCTATCTATATAGTACCTATATAAGGCATGTAATGGAGTAGCTGTACCTAACTATAATTTCTAGCATATTCTGTGCTGCTAAACATTACAAGTGTCCATTGGCCTGGAATTTTTCCAAACTACTCAAAGCAGAGCAGTAGTGAAAATATTAGAGACTTCTATTTCCTATTGACAAGAATAATCATACTTTTTAACCTGGTTAGCTGTTTTTCTTCCCTGCTTTTGCAGCTGTGGTTTCCTCAGGAGAATTTTGTCTTCCATTAAAAACCAAAAAGTTATTGATTCTTAAAACTTTCCAGAATGTTCTATAAGAACACTTTGTCTTCGCTATGCGTACGTACTGTAATTCAGAATAGAAACAAAGCAAAAGTCAAAGAATGTTTTCCTGTTGGTTCGCTTTGTCCCCACGGATAGAGTAACTGTAATACCTATGCACGAAGACAGCCGAGCCCTCCATGATACCATGGAGGTATCCTGAAGGAGGTATTTTCAGCCAATCTCGTTCCCATGGAAATTCCGGATTCTGCCTAAAGTCTTCTCGCGTTCAGAGCCTGGTTCATTAGCAGTCCGCGGGCAAAGAAGAGATATTTAATCCATCTTTCCATAATAGTGAATCATTATCTGAATTTAAAATTCAAGTGGGTAGAATGCTATTTGCATTATTTTACCTTGCTCAACGCTGGAGCTTCAACGTGTTGCAGAGATGGGCCAGTACCTAACTGCAGAGCTGTTTTAATGTGGGTATCTTCGTGTTATCCCTCTATATTAGTGTCTCCTCCTGCATATACCTGCTCACACCGCTTTTTGCTGCCTGTATAATCCAATTAATTGCTTCAAATACTACGTTCTTCTTAATGAGAGTGGGCAACCAGGACAATATGCTGGCAAACATTTGTGCTCTGAAATGAGAGTCCATCTCTCCTGCAGTGTACCCGTTCTGTGCAGCGAAATAATCCCTGGCTCTTGTTTTACCCTTCCCTTGGGGTACCTGCTCCACTGAATGACCCCATCATGCTCAGTGCATTGAGATTTTGAAACTAGCTGCTAACTACTGTGGATGCATTTCCTGACCTTACTGGTGGGAATTGAACCAAAGTCTCTCAAGTGCTGTAGGAGCTAATTAATATGCATCTTATTCCAGGAAAGACTCATTACTTTATAGGTATTTATATAAGGGGGTATGTCTGCTATGATGGTTAATAACCATGAATAAAGTTTCATTTCTGATAGAGGAATAAAGCTTTTGTTTAGATATGGATTTCTAGTTTTATTAAAAAGTTTAGTAAGTAAGAGATGATAATTGGGGGAGAGTTCCAAATGATCACACCGAGTGTGACTCTTGCCTTGGGTAACAACTGGAATCACCTGTCTTTCCTCACCCAAAAGGAGTGGGGAGGAACTATTTAAGGGATTCATTCAAAGTGTCAGCAAAAAATCCAGACAGATTCCGCCCTGGATACAGAAAATATCTGCTCTTCAAGGATGTGAAATGAGGGTTGGGATGACCAGGTTGTGAAATAATAAGTATAAATCAAGTCCTGACATTTTTAAATTGAGGAAAGGTTTACCCTAGTGACAGAGGCTAATTATTAATCTGCTCTCTCACTTTTAGGAGGTGTGAATGTTTATTTAGATCCTACTGAAAAACTGCGCTGTTGAGATTGGCAATATTATAAGACCTTCAATCCCAGAAGGAATTGGCCTGCTGCAGAATGGACAAACCACAGCAGCCAGGCAGACCTGGCACCTTCATTTCCATCCTGTCAGATTCAGCTCAAGAGGTAGAAGTGCTGTCCTGCTTTGACTAAGAACAGAACTAACTCTGTTCAACGGTTATACTTGCCAGCTCAGTGTTTTTTACGTAACTGGACTTCCAGTTTATTTGTGCAGACAGTGGCTGCTTCTGCAAGTGATAGCAGAACAAGAGAAAATTGTCCTCAAGTTGTGGCAGGGCAAGTTTGGGGTTAGATGTTAGGCAAAGCTTCTTCATTGAAAGGATCATGATGCGTTTGCATAGGCTGCCCAGAGAGGAGGTTGAATTGCCATCCCTGGATGTGTTTAATATCATGCTTAAGGATATGGTTCAGCTGTGAGTTAGGTTAATGGTTGGACTGGATAGGGTTTTCCCAACTGAAATGATTCTATGATTCAAAGAACTCCCTCTCCATGCACTTGCCCAGATTTTCCTTGCGACCTCTGCAAGTCCTTGGCAGCCTATAGCAGTGAGTCCCACAGCTTTGCTCCCCAGTGCTCAAACTTTCTTCCTCTAACTGAATTCTGTTTGTTTCCTCTGCATTTTTGTGCTGGGAGTCAATGAACAGTTGATGCCACGGGAAGAAACACCCTTCCACTCTTTTCTGGCTTCTCATGGTTAGTCTTGTGCATTCTCTCTTCATCAGCTTTTCCAAGTTGAGGTGTCTTTAGCTAATTCTTTGTACAGACATGCATTGTCTTGTTAGCCTTTCCCAGTTTGACCATAGCCTTTCTGAAATGGGATCAGAGCTCCAGAACTGTTC
>VZRI01010318.1:202-26087 GCA_013397515.1 Upupa epops
GATGGAGAAAGTTAAAGGAGCTGCAGGAAAACTGTCTTATCACTGCTCGGGACCCAGGGAAAGGAGGTAGAAGTTTTGGTTGACACTAAGATTTCCTATTTAGTTTTAAATCAGAACTTAATACCCCACAGATATGCAAATGCTTTTGCCACTGTACACTGTCGAACTGTATTTCTCTCATGAAACACAAGCCATGGTGAGACATGCTGTGAGGACAGAAAAATTAAAGACAACATCCAAAAAAGCACAGAGAATAAGCCCATGTATAAAAAATATCAGAACAAACTCTTGTATAAAAAGGCATTATTTGAGGCCTAATTCCTCATGCTCCATGAGCCAGACAAGGCTGCAGAGAGAGGTGAGCCTTTGCCTCCTACCTCCAGCTCTTGACACGTACTGGCCACACGTGACAAGACTGTGGATAGGTATGAAAACTGTATCTCTGGGTAGATGAGTTGAGCTGCATACATCCTATTATTGAGACTGTGTTATCTCTGCGGGGATGCCCGCTAAGAATGAGTGCCAGTCAGCTTACATCTTCCGGGTGATAAGAGATAGCTGTGAAAACTGATAATGGTATGCCTCTCAAACAGTAATGTACTTACAGGACAATCCTTTATTAAAAGAGTACATGGCTCTTTGAAACATATTTTGGAACAACAGAAAGGGGGAATAGAAACATATTCTCCAGTAGAAAATCCTCTGCAGAATGTCCGCTGTTTTTAATCTTTTGAATAACTCCTTTGCTGACTGTGACAAACAGTGATAAAAATTTTACTTTCACCAGTTTTTCTTTGTTTCATTACAGAATGAGTAGACGTGATTAAACAGATAGCTTTTAGAAAGCAGGATTGCAAGGAGCTAAATATAAGGAATGCTAAGAATTTAATTTTAGCCTTTCCTGTCTCCTGCTTTGTCAAATTTAGAAGTATCCCTACAAGTGTGAATAAACCCCTTTTTGTTACCAGCTATATATGAATAATGAGCCAAGAGAAATTTATGGCTCCAGATAGAATCTTATCTGAATGCAGATTGATGGCTGTTGTAGAGGAATGTGACAGGCACTATGGAGCTTTGGAGGCGTCTGATTTGTTTTGTGCATACTCCCTGTATGTACTGTATGTCCTTTGGTCTACTGAATTTGCCTCCAACACAATCTTTAAAATTATGTAAGCTTGTTTCTCACACAGACCAAACCCCACCCATTTAAAGGCATTTTTCTCATACTACACAGGTGGAACTGAAAGAAAAACCTCCAATGTTAATTAAAAATGCGGAAACTGGGCAAATCCAGGGACCATTTCCATTAATTATGTGGAGGAGAGGTTATGCTTGTGTTTCCACAGACGCCTTTTGGATCCACACTCAGGTGGATCCCTGCGAAAAAAGTCAAACCTTACAGACAACTGATAACTGACCACACAGACACACGCCTGAGGAAGACACATCAGAGTCATAACAGCAAGGAAGAAGTCAGCATGACAATATTGTTTATACCTTGTTTTATGGTTGTTGAAATCTTATACCGATATATCTTTTTAATTTGATTTTTGTGATAGGAATAAGTTTGCGTAGAAAGGAAGTAGCTGCTGTAATACCCCTTCCACAAGGGAATGCGTGCCTTACACTAGCATAAGCCTTAAATGAAACTGCTTTATGTGTAGCTATGTCATCTTTTACTAACCCTTTCCGAACATGTTCAATAGCCATGCCTATAGGGAAACGTGAATGGGACAGTCTCTATAATCAGATTGTTAGGTGAAACTACACTACCCCTGGTAACATGTAACCTAAGTGGTGGTGTGAAGCAAAATAGGCATCTATGTTTTGTTGTGATTATTATTTTACTTACTTGTTTACCATGTGTTTTACAATGTACTCAGAAACTAATAAGCCAATCAATGAGGAAAATATTAATTGTAGAACAGAAAGGGGGAGATGTGGGAACTCTGAAGACAAAGTCAGAAAGCAGGGCGGTGTTAATTAGTGAGGAAGGAATAAATCTGAGACCCTGGCTAAGACAGGAAGATATGAATGTAATGTAAACTGGATGAGACTGTGTCAACTGAATTGTGTAAACTTCTCACTATATTGAAAATGAAAATAATTGGTGGAAGGCTTTTGGTGAAGAATATCATATAGTATATAAACCCAGTTATTTTGTAGAATAAACGGCTTCTGATTCACCCTGATCAGTCATCCCTGCCTTGTTCAATCCCGACATGGAAGAAGCAAGAACCTCTATTAGCTGGAATGACACAGAAGGAATGACCTTATCTTGCACAGCTCCAGCCGTACTGCTCCAAAGCATTTTGCATTTGGCTGTGCTGACATTTATCCCAGGGAGATTAAATTACTCTCCATTGTTCATATAATTTTCCTGTTGCTGGCTGTGGATGACAAATGGATTTCCCATTCTTTCCAGCTCTTGTCTCTCTTGGAGGTAGGTTATTGCTTTGATAATCTTTTCCCTTGGGAGGAGGTGTGTAAAACCACAGAGGGAAGATGCTGGCTACAGCAGCTGCAGTGGGTAGCAAATAAGAAGCTTGCTTTGGTGGTCAGAGAGCTGTGTTCTACTTTGATGTTAACAGCCATTACCAGTGAAGTCTTTTGCGGCAGTTAGAGTTGGAGAAGATTGTGCCTGAGGTTTAGGAGAACAGGTGTGGGGAGTCTTCTCTGCTGCAGCCAGTCATTGTCTCTTCCCCAAGAGACGTTTGTGTGCTGCGGGCTGAGTGCTGGGGGTTTGTTGGCTTGGTTGCCCAGGGAAGTGGGTGGCTACTCTGTCCTGGTGTTGGAGAGCCTCCCTGCTGGACTGTTGGCAAATACCAGCCTGGTTGTGACAGACTGTGCAGAACTTGGAGAGGTTGTTCTGCAAACCTGGGGACAGTGGGTGTGTGTGGAAAAGTTGGTGTTGGTTTTTTGCAGTCCGCATCTGCTGGGTGCATGAGAACAAGAACAAGCAGCAAAACGGTACAAGTGTCCTCACAACAGAACAGTGTATTTGCTGTATTAATTGGGAATGCACATCCATACAAAGGATTCCTTTCCTGTGTGGGTTGCAAGAAGAAAGCTTTTCCCTGTTTTCAGTATTTCAGTAAAATCTCAGTCATCCGCAAGACTAATCCATCAAAGAACCAGGAGTTGCATTTGTGGAGTGTTGGGGATTTCATCAGATAAGGTTGTCCAGAAATCCAAATACTGACATCGCTGGTGCTTGAGAATTTAGGGTTAAGGCAGGTAAAATGGGAATCATTAATATCTAAGATGTGATTGCTTGCGGACAGGAGCATCCCAAACAATTCCAAAGGCTGGAATGATGCTTTGGCTGGGAGCTGCTGGAGAGGGTTTAACTTTAGGTGGCTTGAGACAGTGATGCAGTTCCTTATCACAGAAACGAGGCCAATTGTAATGCAGAAGCCTTTCAGTTTGGTGTTTTTTTTTTTTGTTTGTTTGATCAGAGAAGCTAAAGGCTAAAATAGCCTTGGGCTTGTAGTCCACCCCTGGTGTCCCTTTTGGCCAGGGGAAGTCTGATGTGTGTGCCCGGGAAACCCCACTGCTTGCGCAGCAGGTTTTAAACTGGGGTCATCTGAAAGGCAGTGGCAGGAAAACAGCCATATTGATATTGAACTGTTCCTTCTTTCCTTGGCATTTAACCACCACCCATCTGTTTTTTTCTCTCTTCTGCTGCCAATGGTCGGATACACAGAGCGGCAAGGGCTTTCGGAGAGTATCTTTCCCAAAACCATCCTGAAGGTAGAAACGGCTCAGGTAAGGCAATGGACTCCCTCGTTTATATCTCTGTGAGCATGCACCTCTGTATTACTGAGTCTTAAAATGCCAGGGCATTTACTTATCATAAATGGTCAGTGTGAGATCTCAGCAGCAGAGGGGCAGGGGGAGCTTCCCTCCAGATCTTGTGCTGTGAAGCCCTTGAAGAGAAAAGACAGTTTGGTGACCCAAAGGTTGGGTGGGCTCTGCAGGCAAGTCAGTTTTAGTGGACAAGTGTCACAGAGCTGATGTCCTTGGAAGAAGCTTCAGATGGAAAGTGGCAGACTGCACTATTCAAGGCTTCTGTCCTAGTTTGTCCCTCTTAGGTCTTGCTTTAACTGAGGAGTAAAAGGAGAGTTATACTGTGCTAACTGATGTGCTTAGCGGATGTGCAGCAGTCTGCCTTTGCTGGGACAGGTGATACCTAGATTCATTTCAAGGGTTTGCTTCAGCAGGGGTTACAGTGAGACTTGCCTTGTCTAGCTGGACAGCAGTATGTGCTGGTTAGTATGTTGGTTAGTTCTTTAGACGCAGATATCATCCCTATCAGTTTTGGATGAGTTCTGCTTGATGAGTAAGAGAGCACAAGAAAAACCTCCTCGACCTTGTAACAGTGCTGTGTCTTCTCTGTGAGGAAAGCAAGCATTTTGCAGATAAGTTTCCTACAAAACCTATAGAAAATCCTGTGTAATCCACAGAAAATCCTGTATGAACAAGCAGGAGATTGTTCTGTAGCTCTGACCTGTTTTGCAAGTATAAAGTTATTAGAATCTAATGTAGAGTGATGTTATTGCATTATGTGAACCCTATATGTGTTTAAACCTTTCAGCAAGAGGCAGGGAATGCTTACTGCTGAAAGAGCAGGCCCAGCCTTGCTGATCTGTGATAGCCAGCAGAGTGAGTCCCTGCCTTTGCTCTTGGATTTGTTCTAATGACCTTCAAGGTGTCGTTGGCTTATTTGTGCAACACTGGGAATAGAAGGGCTTTAAAGCAACACAGTTTTCCTTGGGTTTTTAGGGCATGAGAAACTTCAGTGGCACAGAAAACGGATATGTGGTTTAGGTACAACCCATGGTGGTAGGAGGGCAGGGTAGAAGAAGGCTGAAGTTTGATGCAGCTGAGAATGAGTGTGTGAAAGAGGGAAGGAAGGGGTTGGATAGACAGTGCAGAGACAGGTCAGGTAGGTTTTGAGGAGGCTTCCCAGAATGGTGATACTGAGTCTGTGCTGTAATGCACTGTAAGCTCCTCAGGGAAGCCTCCTCCTACCTTATGCTCCCTTGGTGTGTCAGGATTGAGACTGCATTTTAATCCAAGCAAATTTATTTGCCACAGGTAAGAATCAAGCAGGGAGAAGTACACATGGATCCACCACAGTTCTTATGGGATCCTTAAGTATTGACTTGGTAACGAATACGGTTCCCTAAAGAATGTGTCTGTTTCTGGAAGAACTAAAAAAATAATCATAATTTTAAAGTAATCTCTTGAAATTCCGCAGTGTATAATTTAACACAGTCTGTAACACTTCTTTATAAATAACTGTGGTAGGGTGGTTGCTATCCTATAAAAATGTTAAAAGTAAAGAATTTAGCTCCCTTTTAGTTCATCCCCGTAGTCCAGTAACAGACATCAACTCTCTCCTTCCTGCAGAATCTCTGTATCTCTGTATCTCCGTATCGTTGTGCAGGGTTTTGGGCAAGTCACCTTTGGCTCATAGAGCACTTCAGTTGGGTGATTAGGTTTGAACCAGTGAACCCCGTGAAACAAATGAAGAGTCTCTTCTCTGTGAATTGTATTACGTGTATCTGCTGCAACCCATCCACTTGGCTGGAGGGAGCAGGTTGAGGCAGGGTTATGGCTCTAGGAGCCCTCCAGTGGTACAGTTCGTAGCTGCATGGATTGGTGGCTGAGATGTAGCAGGCTCAGTACGCTGAAGAGTGGAGTTCTCAGCCTCTGTTCTTGGCACTCTGAGCTTCCACCGTGTCTTTACATGGTGGGACAGACCTGGTTCTGCTATAGTAACCCTGGTTGCATATGTGACTGCAGACTGTGGCTGGGGTTGAGGCTCCATCCTAAATGAGGGTGAAACGAGGAAGGACTTTACCTCAGTTGATAGTCCAGAAAAAGACTTAAGAAAGGTTTTGGGTGATTGATGACTGCAGTGAGGGGTTATGGTCATTAAGGACCAAGAAGGTGGCAGAGTCACTAGTGGGACAATGAAAGCCTAAATGGAGGAGGATTCTGTTCTTCTGCAAATCTGGGAGCTAGAACCCTTCTCTCCATATGAAGGACAGTCCTAGTGCTGAAAATGAGGTGACTGTGAGTCTTTGGAATTTCAGATCTTTTGTTTCTTCATCTGCTAATTCAGCTCTTGTGCATAAGGGTGGAGCTTTATAAGTCCTTACACCTTGAGTACTGTGTACAGTTTTGTAACCCACTGTATAAATACCATGTGGACAGGCTGGGAAGCAGCCAACAAAGTGCCACAAGGATGATCAAAGGGTTGGAAGACCAGTCATATGAAGACAGGTTGAGAATCATTGAAGCGGGAATTTGTTCAGCCTTGAGAAGAGAAGGCTTAGAGGAGACATTGTCCCTAGGTCCCAATACCTAAAGGATGTCTGCTAAGAAAGACGATGACTCCCTTTTTACGACTGACCAAAGAGCTTGTCCTTGGGTGGAGAGTTTTACACCCCAGTCTACTGGTTCCTTTAGAGAGCCTGTGTGTGTCTGAGTGGCACAATGTCCATGAGAAACTGGGGAGTGGTAATGAGGAACTAGAGAGGGCTTCTTTATCGTCAGCTGCCACATCCAAGTGTTCTGAGTAAGTTATCTGCAAGGCTTTGTTTCCTTTCTGTTTTCAGTAACATTGCAGTCTGCCCATTGCTGCTTCCTTTACTTGGGCAGTGGCTGTGGAACATCAGCAGGAGGTGAAGACCCTTGTAGGTACTGCAGGGCCCACGTGGTGAGACAAAGGCAAGGGACAGGATTTGTTGTTGCTTACAGCTTCCAATTCTCTTTGACGTGAGGCCTGAGAGTTTCATGGCTCAGAAATATTGTGTGATTAGCCATATGTAGCACTTCCATGTCTTAATCTGGAGGAAATTTGTCCAACTTACTGCAGAGGTACTTGTGGCTCTGCTTTGTTGCACTGGCCATTCTCTGGGAGAGTACGGGAGGGGTGATGCAATACAGATTTTTCTTCTTTTTGCTTCACATGTGGAACAGGGCAGTTGCCTGCTGATGGGATTTGAGCAGCTGGCAGAGGATGATAGAATTATTCCTTTGGAATTACTGGGTTTTTTTTTTAAATACTGGGGTTTTTTTTTAAAATACTGATCCTTAAAAAATTCTAAGGAATCACAAAAAAAGGGAGAGTTGGATCTGCTGAAGCTGACAGGACACCTATCTGTGAAGGGAGCTGCTGCCAAGGGGGTAATGGAGCTCCTGTTCTCGTCCTGCCCCTGCTCAATGTTAGTTATTCATGCAGGCTGAGGTTCTGGGAAGGTTCCCAAGCAGAGTGCTCTCTGATGTCCAGCATTCATCCAGTCAGGATGTGCCAGAGTCCTTGCTGACTCTTGAAGATTTCTGGTACTTTTGAAAGACTTTCCATCTTGCCTGTGACACAGTGGGAGTGATTGTCCCTTGGGACAAATCTAGAAGAAAGACAGGGAAAATGATAGTAATGTTGTGAAAGGGAAGTGCAAAAAGGCTGCAGAGAGAAAAATGTATTTAAATAAAATAAAAAACCCCACCAGTCTTACCAGAGCTTACGGGTTAAGGAGTTTTGGATGTGCCCAGACTCCCTTCTCCCAGCTTTGGTGTTAGAGGCCTTACACTGGGATACTGCTTTATCCCCATGCACTGGAGCTGTGAAATGACATGGGAGCCAGCCCTGGCAGTGTTCAATACCAAGTTGGATGGGGCTCTGGGCAGCCTGGCCTGATGAGAGTTGTCACTGCCCATGGCAGGGGGTTGGAACTGGGTGATCTCTGAAGTCCCTTCCAGCCCATCCCAATCTGTGATTTTTTGAGAGCAAGCAGAGTGTTTGAGAAACTTCCTCCTGTCTGGGGAAGTAGTGAGACATCCTGGTGAGCTTCAGCCATCAGGATCCTTTGCTGAGGTGAAGCAGGGAGCTGTGCTGTGTTTTGTCTTGGTGCAGTTTTACCAGGCAGTTTCTGTGTTCTTGCTAGGGTTATCTGGAGGGCAGCTGCTGTTACAGGGGAGCTGGGGCTGTTGCTGTGCACTGGACTGCCTGTACTGCGCGAGCTGTGGTGAATGGCTCTGGAAGTAGGAGAGTGAAAAATCCCAGCGAGCAGGTGTGTTTTGGTGCTGCAGAGATGAGAGGCCCTTGGCAGATCTTGACCCAGATTTGCTGTGGTTCTTGTAAAACCAGCCTGGCTACTCTGACTGGTTTCCATCAGTACAAACCAAAAGGGTTAGTTACCCAAAACCAGAAAATTTGTTTGAAACTCAAAAGATTTTATTTTTCTGTAGAGACATCCTTTGTTAACTAGAAGAGGACACTTGTGAGCTACCTCAGTCCAGAAAGCAAAGAGGAATGGTAACAGCAGAAAAACATATTTGCTGACAGTACTGTGCCATGGACACCCGAGCAACCACTTGTGCTTGCACCCTGGGCTTCTGCTGCTTCTGAGGAGGGATGTGAGTGTGTAGAGGGCAGCAGCAGTGCAGCAAAGGATGGGGTTCATGCCAAACAAGTGACCTGCTGAGTCTTATGAAGTCAGGATGCAGCTACATGGTGCTCTAAGAGGTACCTTCTGTTTGTTAGTGTTCAGACTGGAGCTGCCAGTGGAGCCTGATGCAGGGTAACAACTAAGTTTGCCTGTTTCTCCAGGGGTTGCCCACTCTGTCCCCACGATGGAGCCCAGTAATGCATTCGGCCTAGCTCTCTTGGTGCATCCCTGTGCTGTTGTGCAGCTGGTCTCAGGCAATGGACCTGGCCATTCTGGAAAGGACCATTGCTCTGGAGCGGGTTGTAGGAAGCTGGAGTTCGGGGCAGATTGGGGATGTGATATCTCACCTTTGAGGGTTTCAGGCTGCTTCCAGGATTGGCCAGAACAAGTACAGGGTGGATGTAGCCTAAAACTTGGCAGGGAATGTAGTTGTTTATAAAGTGAGTTAAACTGTGGGTTCCATTGCAATGCTGAGGTCACTGGAGGTGCTGCCACTTGCTCCTTTGGTTCCTGTCTCACAGTAACTGTTTCATCTGTTCAAGTTAATGCTGCAGGGCAGGCTGAAAGGTCACTCATGAGGTCCAAGATCTTCACTTTGGTTACTCTTTAGGGTCGTATCTATGCAGATAACTAACTGGTACCATTTTGTCATAGTTATGTGACCTACTGCTTTTCTCAAAGCAGCTCTCTCTCTGAAGCAGAGAAGTAGGCTTTTTTCCATGGCTTTGAAGAGAAGCTGTGATGTTCCTTCCTCAGGAGCAGATAAAGTCAGGGTGCCCAATGAAGTCAGGACAGAGCTGACTTGGTCAGGCTGTGGGTTAATCCCACAGTGAATGTCATACATGTCCTCTGCTCGCTTGACTCTGAAGCTGCTGCAGGGCTGAAATACCACTGTGACCTTTTTAAAATTATATCTCAGTTTTTATATCTCTGTCTCCTGCTTCAGGACTTTGAACAAATCTCCTGGATTTTGCGGTGCCTGGTTCTTGACCACAGAGCAGCGAGCTCAGCAGGCAGCCTGACACTGGGGGTGAGACCCCTGTGCTGGTGGGGTCACACTGTGATATGGGGGAGAAGGACAGAGCTGACTTGGAGAACAGGACCTAGCAGGCTCTTGGCACTCCTGTGGGGCAGTGGTGGGCATGTGGGAGGTCTTGGAACTGAAACTGCTGAGCTAAGCTGTTGGAAGGGATGGTACTGGCTTTACAATGACCTGGGCTGTAGCCATTGCATGCATCTGCCCTGCCCACTGAAAACATCGCCTGGATTCATAGAATCATAGAATCATTTAGGTTCATCATTTAGGTGCAAAATAAAAGCAGCACTAACTTCATTCCTACTGTGACCAACAGTGCTGCAAGTCTGTGCCCTGTAAACCCTGTTTTTTGTCCATTCAGTGGCCAAGACAACTCTTTCGCTTAAAATTGGTACCATTCACATCAGGTCCAAGGAGGGAAAGAGAGAAGTGTTTCTCTGAAATCCTTTTTGCTGTGGTGGCATGGGTTTGTAATAGGCATTACCTAGATTCCCCATTGTCACTTTGCTTCTGTTGCTGGAACTGAGGTTTTAAATCGAAGCTGTGTTGATCATCAGTTTGGCTGCTAAATACAGCAGTAAGTTTGGTGACTTTTGTTTTTTTACCTTCTATCCCTTTTGTCTGTCTTCTGCTGTGATTTATAAACTGTTTGTCCCATGGACTTACAAAGAAGTCTGCAGCTCATATGAGTTTGGCTCAGTTGATCTCCATCTACCCTTGTGAATGAGCATCAGTCAGCTGAAGTTTAGTGTCATTCTCACAGAAGCTTTGTGACAGTGGAAAAAAATGGAGTAATTTCACAGTTGGTTACCTGTGTCAGAGAAAGGGCTTGCATTAAAATTTCTGAATGGGAGAGGATTTATTGTAAATATCTAACAGCAGTGATTGCCTCACTGTCAGGAATCACATGTACAGATGACCACACCTTGAGGGATGCGTATGCCCTGACTGTGTTGAGCAGTGCTGTATGGAAAGTGAAGAAAGAAATACCACAGAGGAGCAAAAGAAGCCAAAGAGACAAGTGTTCAAGAAAATAAGATGGCTGAGAAGTGGATTGATTTTTGGGGGACCAAACTGTTGACCTTCGGGCCCTGTGCAGGCTGTTGGACAGAATCACAAACTGGTTTGGATTGGAAGGGACCTTAAAGCTTATCTAGTCCAACCCTCTGCAGTGAGCAGGGATGTCTTCAGCTAGAGCAGGTTGCTCAGACCTGCCTATCCAACCTAATCTGGAATGTTTCTAGGGATGGGGTCATCTATAGCCTCTTTGGACAACCTAGGCCAGGGTCTCACCACTCTCAGTGAAGAATTTATTTCTAATTTCTAATCTAAATCTGTCCTTTCTCAGTTTGAAGCTGTTACCCCTTGTCCTGTCACTATACTGCCTGGTAAAGGTCTGTCTTCATCTTTCCTGCAGCAGCCTTATAGTGGTTAAGGCTTATAGTGGGAGGACCAGGGGTAGGGGTTTCAAGCTGAAAGAGGAAAGGTTTAGACTGGAAGTCAGAAGGAAGTTCTTCATGATGTAGGTGCTGAAACATTGGAACAGATTGCCCAGGGAGGTTGTGGATGCCCCTTCCTTGGAAGGACAGATTAGATGGGGCCTTGAGCAAACTGGTCTAGTGGGGGTTGTCCCTGCTCATGTCAGGGGGGTTGGAACCAGATGATCTTTAAGGTCCCTTCCAACCGGAACCATTCTATTAATCTATGAATCTGTGAACCTTTGAGCACGGAAAGGCCACAGTAATGTCTCCCTGAGGCCTTTCTTTCTCTGGGTTGAACACCCCCAACTCTCTCAGCCTGGCCTTGCAGCAGAGGGGTCTCTGATCATCTTCATGGCTTCCTCTGGACCTGCTTAGGCACACAGGGAAGCAATGAACGTGTGATTTGATGTTTCTGTTACCAATAGACACATCATCTGCAGATGAAACACATTGCTCTTCTTCATCTTGCTGTGGAATATCTTGGACATCATCAGATCACATAGAGCATTATCTAGATGAGAAAGAATCCTTTTGAGAAAGCTGATCTGTCTGCTTCCAGGCAGCTCTGCAGCTGTGTGGGACAGAGGTGCGGCTGATGAAAGCAAGTGGGAGAGCAGAGCTGATACCAGGTCAGCAACTCAGAGTGGCTGGAGGGGAGGACACTGTGCCAGCCTTCCCATGTCATGCTGTCTTGGACTGGTGTGACAATGGGCTGGAGCAGCTGTTTGTGAGAGAGGTGGCAAGAACAATGTGAAAATGAGATGGAGTGGGGTAGCTGGCCAGAGTGTGTTAACAGCAGACTGCTCTGGATGGATCTTGGGAGGCAGCTCCAGGTCCTGTTGAAGATCCTCACTATTGTTCCTCATTTTTCTCCACTGAGCATCCCACAGCTCATATTTAAATCAGCACTGATTTCTGGAGCAACTCAACTACTTTCCTAGCAGAAACAAGCTGTTCACCTGAAATGCCATAGCAGGAGCCAGTATAGTGCTTTGGCACCTTGATCCAGGTCACTGCAAGCATGGGCAAGGGAACCAATCACTGCTGACATCTGGGGGCTGCTGGTATATGCAAGCATGAGCATAGACTTGCTCCCTCCAGTGATGCAGGTTCATTTGTAGAAGGCAGTAACTCATGATAGGTGCATGAACCTCTTTTCCTTCCACACTGATTTTTTTGTAGAGAAATCCTTTGTTAACTGAAAGTGTTGAATAAACTTCACACTCCCTTTGCCAATGAAGCTGTTTCTCCAGTGTGCTGTAACTGATGGTGCTAAACTGAATGAAAAGGAATAATAATTTGATGAAGGGCAAGTGTGTTGGTGTGATCTCAGGCCTTGTAGTGCAGACTATAAAAATACTCAGACAAGTATAGGGCAAACCACCTTGAGCAAAGGGCTAGGAAGAGAGGATTTGCCCTGAGGGCTTCTGCTCTGGAGACATTCCAGACCCACCTGGACTGTTCCTGTGGGATCTGCTGTAGGGGAAATCCTGCTCTAGCAGGTGGATTGGACTAATTGACCTTCAGACCCTTCCAACCCCACCAGTCAGTGAGTCTGTGATTCTCCTTGTGTTTTGTGTGCTAGATCAGACAGGTTGCTTATGTCAGGGATTGTAACCCAGCAGTGAGTTCAGTAAAAAACAGAATTGAGTCCAGTCATGTCCTGCTTGCATGTCTGTAAATTTTGTGGAACTTACTAGACCTTAATGCTTGTGTTCATCAGCATTTTCAGACATGCTCTGGGTACTTAATTGATTCATTTACCCAAAAATACCAGAGTTCAGAACCTTTGTGCTGTCAGTGCATGAGGAAGGGGACCAGTCCTGTGTGTTTGCTCTCCTGATGCCATATGTCTTCCCTAAGGAGTTTTCATTTCAGGATGAACGGGGGAAGCCGTCAGCCACTGTTTCGTGGTATCTTAACAAATCTGTAGTGCTGTTGTGCCCACACAGATTAGTGATTCTGACAAGCTGAGACAAGCATTTAGAACTGCCCTCTGTTTTTAATGTAATGGTGTGTTTGGTACTGCCAGCCAGTACAGACCCCTGCAGATCACATTTGGTGGTGTTTTCCCAAGATATTCCCACTCTAGAGCACAGTTAGTCTTGCAACTGTAGAGGATCTGGATTGTGGGAGAGCAGATGAGGTGGCCTGCTCCATCCTTAGGGGTGACAACTGCCACTTTGGAGCCTGTGAACAGTCTGTGCTAGTTGGTCCATGGTGCTGTATCCTGCAGCTGGTAGGACTTAATGGCTCTAAGCTGCACCAGAGGAGGTTCAGGTTGGATGTTAGGAGGAATTTCTTTCCTGCAAGGGTTGTCAGGCATTGGAACAGCCTGCCCAGGGAGGATGTTGAGTCACCATCCCTGAAGGTGTTGAAGAGAAGAGCAGATGTTGCTTTGGGGGACAGGGTTTAGTGGTGATGGCAGTGCTCGGAAAAGGTTGGAATCAGTGTTCTTGAAGGACTCTTACAGTCAAAACTACTCCATGATTCATGACTTGGTGTTATAATAAGCTGTTGAAAGACAGCTGGTGGAGCAGCCTCTTCAACTTCAATGGCCTGCAGTTCTAATTTTCTAATTGTGACCTTCACTGTCCAGGCTCTCCCTGTGGAGGATCATGCTGTCTCTGTGCAGGAAGCCATGGGTGACTTAGAGTGCTACCCACCTTTCATGTTTTACATGAACAGTATCGGTGTGTGAATCCTCACTACACTGCAGCATGTGAAGTCCAGGAAGACAACATCACCTACAGATTCTAGAGGAATAGCATTTTCTTCAGGACTTGTACAGGCAGCTCCTCCTGCTCAGCTACAGTAGCAGGAGACTGTGAAGTCTCACTAGGAGACAGACTAACCTCAGTTGCGTTAATGTGTACAGTCCTGGTGGTCACATCCTGGTGATTCTGTGATCTCAAGCAGAAAAATGAGGTAGGAGAGACCTACTGTACCAGTACCAGCTCAATTTGGGTCAGTCTGGGTTGCAAATTGAGCAGGGAGAGAGGTTCTGGGAAATCCCAGACACAAGTACAGGCTGGATGGTGAACACATTGAAAGCAGGCTTGATAAGAAGGACTTGGGGGTGTTGGTTGATGAAAAACTCAACATGAGCTGGCAATGCTTGCTTGCATTCCAGAAAGCCAACTGCATCCTGGGTTGCATCAAGAGAAACATGACCAGTAGGGCCAGGGAGGTGATCCTCTTCCTCCAGACCCTATCTGGAGTACCACGTCCAGTTCTGGAGGCTCCAACACAGGAAGGATATTGAGCTGTTGGAACATGTCCAGAGGAGGGCCATGAGGATGAGTGGAGGGCTGGAGCACCTCTCCTACGGGGACAAGCTGAGAGAGTTGGGGCTGTTCAGCATGGAGAAGAGGAGACTCCAGGGAGATCTTAGAGCAGCCTTCCAGGACCTGAAGGGGGCTACAGGAAAGCTAGGAAGGGGCTGTTCCAAGGGCTTGGAGTGGTAGGACCAGGGGTAGTGGTTTCAAGCTGGAAGAAAGGAGGTTTAGACTGGAAGTCAGGAGGAAGTTCTTCACAGTGAGGGTGCTGAGTCACTGGAACAGGCTGCCCAGGGAGGTTGTGGCTGCCCCCTCCCTGGAAGGCCAGATTGGATGAGGCCTTGAGCATCCTGGTCTAGAGGGGGGTGTCCCTGCTCATGTCAGGGGGATTGGAACTAGATGATCTAAGGTCCCTTCCAACTTGAACCAACCTATGAATGAATCCTGTGAGTGAAAAGGAGCATAATCCAAGACTGGCTGCAAATCCAAAAGCTGAAAGTGTGTGCTCTCAGCTTGGTATGGCTGTTTTCCAGAAGGGCACAAGAGCACTTCATGGGAAGCAGAATGTGGCAGAAGTAAAAGGGCCATGCTGCACCTGTACAACCTCAGGATTGTCCTGAGACAGGTCTTTTCCTCCTTCATCTCCTCATAGCCAGCTCTGAGGTGGCTAAGCCTCAGATTGTCACAGAGTTCTTCCACGTCATGATCAATAGCTAAAGAAAAGGTATTTATTATATATCTGACAAAGTAAGGAACTGCGTTTGCTTTCTGCCTCTTTAAAATGCCAGTGTCTGTGTTTTTTGGGGTAGTAGTGACATGAATAATGCATTCTCCACTGAGCCTTTTGAACAGCTCTCTAGGGGCTTCCAGCCTGAAGGGAAGAGGTAATTAACAGCTGCTTGAAAAAAAAGGATTATCAGGTGGGTGGGTGAAGTTGTGTTCATGCATGGAATTGCCATGGAAATGCTGCCACTTCCTGGCACTTCATCCAGTGTGTGGGCACCGAAGATAGTTGCACTCATGGGCCTTTCTCCTTCCTATTTAACTACCCTACAAAGGGAGATGGCTTTTTTTCCTTTGGGGGTGCTTCCACAGGCTGTGCCCTGGCCATCTGGGCACGTGGAGAGGCTGGCTGAGCCAGGGTGCCAAGGGAGCAGGATGCTGCAGTGTAGCTGTTGCCTCAACTCTTTTTGTGGTTCTCTCATATGAAACCAACTGGTGGAAAATCAAGACAAAAGCCCACCAAACAGCACACCCTGGTGGCTTGCCTCTGTCCTTTGGGTCTAAAAATGACAACTCACCAATATATATATAATAAAAAAGTGCTTAACGCCTGGTTCTAACTTCTTAAAGAAGCTAGTGCTTGTCCTGCAGTCTTGGACCAGTTGAGTAGCCTTGGTGACAGGGCAGACAGGGCTGAGCAGGGGCTTGTTTGCACAGAAGCGTTTTTAGGCTGTGCAGTAAGATCTTTATTTGCTTCTGGCCTTGGTTGGTGGCCACAGACACTTAAAATAGCAGGTATGTTTGTGAGAAATGCCTCTCATGTCAGTAGCAGCTCGGGAGAGTGAGAAGGCTATGGGCACATGTTCACCTGAAACAGCTCCAGAGGGAACCAGCTGTATGTGTGTCCACTTTCCTCTTTCTGTAATGGTAACAAAAAACCTGAATTTGTTAGTGTCTGGGGTATTCTGGTTTTAAGGACAATATGCCATTTGTTTCAGATCACCTGTTAGCAGACTCCTGCGTTGGACAGGAGGACTCCCCTGAGATGCAGCAGGTAGCTCAGAACAAGCGCCGGCTCTCTGTCATCTCAGACGGCAAGTTTGAGAGGAGCTTCTCGGAGGAGCAGACAGAGAAGATGCCCAGTGAGGGAACAAAGCCACGAGTCTACACCATCTACCACGAGAGGCCGATGCTGTCAAACCATGAGAATGAAAGTATGGAACTGGTGGCGATAAAGGGGGCTGTCCCGGAGGAGTGCCATCATGGTCACCAAGCGCATGCAGTGGGGGGCTCTCAGGGCATCAGCAGGCACTGCAAGGGCTGGCTGAGCAGCCAGCAGGGCTCCAAGGAGTGCCCAAACTGCACCCGACTGGCTGCCCCTTCCCAACAGTCTGTTGACATGGAGCAACATCAATCCAGCGACAGTGGGTGGCACAGAAAAAGGCTAGAGAGGATGTATAGTGTCGACCGAGTGTCTGGTAAGTCAGGGTGGGTGCTGGGTGCTGGAAGGACACAAAGGAACTTACAGGCATCGGGATGATGTGTGACACCCGTCTCATCCCAAGTGGAGGTTTCACAGCCATGTACCTTGAGTTGAACCCTGCAGTGTTTCCCTTTGGCATCTTGCTGGTACCTCACACCAGCCTTTGTGGAGGGGGACTGTCTAAGGGAGAGTTTACAGCAAGCTGAGTTTGAGGCCGCCTTATTCAAGTCCCACTATTTCTGCGTTTGGATTATCAGCAGGAATGACCTGGGTGATTTTCATGCCAGCATCATGTACCTTAGTGATGGTGATCTCTGTAGATTCCCTTTCTGTCAAAGGAAGAGCAAGACTAGTGGCTGTGTCAAAACACCTGCTTATCCAGAGGCAGTTCAGAGCAGAACCCTCACTTCTCTGCCTTATCCTGGCACAGAGGCAGGTGAAATCTTTGTCAACATACCAGGTGCTCCAAGGGAGCCTCAGGTCAGTTCAGGCACAGTGTTTTGTACATTGGTTCATCCCCCAAATCCTTGTCTGAATGGTTGAAAGCAGCTCAGAAAGGTCGTTCACATAGTCCTGCCTCATGGGTTTTCCATAAATATTAGCAAAAACACTTTCTCCCCCACTCACTATCCATTTGTTCAATATTTTCAGGGATTAGGACTTGTAATTATCCAATTACATTAAAAAGATCCTGCTTGTCTTTAAAAACTTAACCATTAATCAGGTATCTGTCACAGTTTATGTACTTTGAGTGATAAGCCAGCACATAGTGCATCTCTGCCTGTCAGCTGGTGCGAAGCTGGCAAAGGCTCTGACCTAATTTGTCTGATGATGTAAATGCACATCAGGGCATTTAGAGCAGAGTGTCCAACAGGAAAGGTCAAGGTTTTCTCCTTGGAAATAGAGTGTGGAGATCAAAATGTGCATCTTGCCTGAGTTCACGTTTTCTACTAAACACCACAGTGATATTTTACATTATGAGAAGTGAAGGTTCCAGTGTGGGAGGGTTGCCCTCAGATGATCTTTTGAGGTCCCTTTCAACCCATAGCAGTCTCTGTGTGATTTCCTGTTCTAGTGCTGATGGGTTTATAGTAAAAGCTTTTCTGAATAAATCACAGTGGTGCTGTGGGATTGAAGCAGGTTACTTGGTACAGAGCCAGAGGAAAGCTCCAGATTACTCCTGGCAGTTTAACTCCTCATAGTTAGAGTTGAATGTCTCTCTCTGCTGGACATGTCCTAGCAACTGCTATAGGGAGGCCTTGGGATTTTTCACCTGTATTTTCAGCTGTGCAGCAGTTTTTCTTAGGGCCAGGTTTCAGTGTGGAATGGACATCAATTGGCTTTCTGAAAATAGATCAGAGTAGTTACTTACATGGGAACCCAGTGGACAGGGCTGAACCTGCAGATGCCTCCACAAGTATAGTCTGTGTGTGTTGTTACTCAGAGTAGAATCAAGACCTGACTGACAGAACTGTTGCAGGCTGCAGGAACTATTTCTTGGCATATCTTTCATGCCTGGCTCACAAGAGAAAACAAATCAGAGATGAATGGAGGCAAGAGAGAGACTAGTTTCCCCAGAGGCTTACTTTGCAGTGCTGCTTGCTTTGTTTGGATTTTCATGACACCTTATTGCTGCAAACTAACACTCATGGCACTGAAGCCAGGTTGGCATGATTTAATATGGATTTTTATGGATTTTTTTTTTTCTGATGCCTCACACCATTCCAGAGAAGCACAAGCTGTCATCTCTTGTGCTGTACCCAGCATCTGATAGAATGCATCTACTCCTGTTGCTGCCATTTGCACATGGTCTCACGAGTGGCTGGGGATGCTGGGGATGCTGGTGGGTACTCCTCAAGCCTGGGCATTTCATCACACTTGATGGTTACAAGGAAGAAGAACCAGATGTTGGAAGTGAAGCCCCCATAGATGCATTTAGCATTTGTTGCATCTGCCATTGCAGCCACTTCTTGTACTTCCAGGGAAGAGCAGGATTGGCCTGTAGTAGATGATCTGTACAAGATGTTTAGTCTGTAGGGACTGCTGGCATTACATGAGCAGGGGTCCATTTGGATTAGCCAGTGAAAATGAATGAGAAAATACAGCAGATCAAGAGAGGTGATTCTACCCCTCTACTCTGCCCTAGTTAAGACCTCTCGAGTCCTGTGTTCAGCTCTGGAGCCCTTAATACAAGAAGGATGTGGACTTTTTGAAGCAGGTCCAGAGGAGGCCATGAAAATGTTGAGAGGTCTGGAGCCCCTCTGCTGTGAGGACAGCCTGAGAGAGTTGGGGTTGTTCAGCCTGAAGAGAAGGAGGCTCTGCAGAGACCTTAGAGCAGCCTTCTAGTATCTGAAGGGGCTACAGGAAAGCTGATGAGGGACTGGTGTACCCAAGGTGCAGCACCCAAGGTACTGGTGCAGCAACAGGACAAGAGGTGATGGATTTAAACTAGAACAGGGGAGATTTAGATTGGATATTGGGGAGAAGTTCTTTATAGTGGGGGTGGTGACACAATGGAACAGGCTGCCCAGAGAAGTGGTAGAAGCTCCATCGTTGTAAGTGTTCAAGGTCAGGCTGGACTGGGCTCGGAGCAACTTGATCTAGTTAGAAATCACTGCAGGGGGGTTGGACTAGATGACTGTTGGACTAGAGGTCCTTTTGAACCCAACACACTATGATTTTATGGTCTTGAAACTAGAATGAGTGAAGCAAGATACATGATCAGACACATATGGAGGCATTAAGCAAGGGACCCACCAACGGAGTGAGCAAGATGCACAATCAGGTAGCTACAAATCCTAGGGACCTGGTCCACTGAGATCTCACCTGTCTTGTGTCAATGAATTCCCTGCCTGACAGACTTCGGCTGGAGATTCTGTGTTGGAGTTGATTCTTGGTCTGTTTCCTCCTGCTGGTCCTCACCATTCCAGACACATCACTGGTGTCTTATTTTGCTGCACACTTTTTGTCTTATTGGCCATTACATGAAGACGATGCAGTGTCCTAATGCAGTGGAATTGGGAAATGATCCTCAGCTGCTTCAGGCAGGGAAGTTTACAGGCACAGGGGACTAGATAATCCCAGAATTGTCTGCAGACTCTAGTTGATGTGGTTTGCCTTCTGAAATCAGAAAGACTGATGCTGGCCAGGTCCTCGGGAGCAGGTATGTGGGGGGTTTATTGACACTTCTGTGGTAGAAAAGGAGTCTTACAGCTCTGAAGAGAGGAAGGTGAATGCTTTTTGTCTTCCAAGAGAGACTGTATCAGAAAGGATTGGATGAATGGGACATTTTACATTGACAATACTTGGGAAAAGAGAGAGGCTGGAAAATGCTTTTAATGAAAAATTATTATTTCCCCTGGTGTTAATTTTTGTTTAACTGTTTCTTCTGTAATTCCTGGATTATTATAATCTTCCCTGTTTAGGATAGAGCTCTAATTCTTCATTTAGTAGCCAGGTAGACAGGATCAACACAAATCTACAAAACACTTGGTGGTAGTGTGTCTGTACATGAGGAGGTTAGATTCTGCTCCTGTTTAGTGCAGGGCAAGAGTTTCAAGGTACTAGGAGAAAGAGCTGGGTGAGTCTTGCTGTCTGAGCAATGTCTCCCTGATGCATTCTTAGGTTTTGCTCTCTCTTACAGATGATGTCCCCATACGAACTTGGTTCCCAAAAGAGAACCTCTTCAGTTTTCAAACTGCTACTACAACTATGCAAGCGTAAGTGACACTGCTGGCAGCTTTTATTGTGTGTCTTAACATTCGTGACCTGCTCAGAGCTGTGCCAGAGAGACTGGAGTCACTGAGTTGTATGTTTGGCACCAGAGTGCAGGGGTGAAAGAGAGAGAACCTTGTGTCTTACTAATTTCTTTTTTGCACTTACTAGTTTTCTTTAGTACTACTCCCATTTGTTTAGTTTTACCTTCTTTAACACCTTGGGTTACCAGCTCCACTCTGCTTCCCCTTGTTTTCTCTGTGATACCATATCATGTCTCTGAGTCTGTCCTGTGGGAGCACCAGTCAAGACTGCACCACTCGCTCCTGCTGCATCCACTGCCCGGAGGGAATGTTATTACAGGCTTGTCCTGCATCTGGAAGTCCAAAGGACCATGTCTGTACAGGATGGGGTGTAGCCCTACAGCTTCTGCACTGACTGGTCATTTGAAGAAGGTGTCAGTAAAATCTCTGCAAAGTGTGAAGGGATCTGAGTTTAGGAACAGCTTTTCCACATCCCACACAGGTTTTGGTGCTCCTGGGTGTTGTGTCTTGGAAAGCCAAGGCAAGCAATGAGGGAAATGAGACACTATTCTGCCTTCTAAGGCTCTTCTCCAGCCTTGTCACCTTTTCCCAGTGTCTGTGTTACTTTCAGCTCTACCTTATTTTTCCCTGTCCTTTTTGTAACTTGTTTCTCTGCCATTTCCTTTTTCCCTCATACCTCTCCCTTCCCAAATCCTGAAAGAGGCAGATCTTGGGATAATCCAGACCTTTAAGGACTGGTGCAGGGAAAGATTCTGTATGCCCCAGAGAAAGCACTTACCTTTATGCCCTATCCCTCAGGCTCAGCCTGGAGGTTGACCCACCCTACTGGCATGTGGTAGAGCACAGGGGAAGCATTTACCTGATGCCAGTCTGGAATCTGATGTGTGGTCTGCAGTGCTGCTGCCACCCTGGCAGTGGCAGTCAGGGGTCTCCATAGGCTTCTGCTCTCTCTGTGCTGTCCTAGTGCTGTTTCTCTTGCTCAACACCTATGTCCCTCCACCTCCTTTCCAGGCACCACAAACCCAGTGGCATCCCAGCTGGTCCTGGGCACCAATCCGGGGACAGTTTGGCAGTAAATTGCTTTGCTCTTTAAGAGTGTTGGCTGATAAGAGTGGATGGTACCTTAAGGTTCTGACACAACAAACTATGCACAAAATGAGGATGTTGCCTGTGGGCAACATCCTCTGCTGTCTGAAGTCACCTTGTCTGGGCACAAGGTTTGTTGCAGGACAGTGGCTCAAAGGCCAGAGTGAGACTGGTGTGGGAAATGGTGCCCTAAGGAAGCTCCTGAGGAGCACACAGCTCCCTTGGTTAATGTAGTTCTGTGATCCACATGTCTGGAGGTTCTGTACTGTCTCTATAAATCACACAGAAACATCTCCAGAAGTTCATCGCCTCCCTGAGCTGATTGGGGTGACTCCTGCAGGTGCTCATGTCCTCCTAGCCTCTGGTTTCCTGTTGTCAGCCCACTGTGCTTCCTTCCTTTGTGGAGCAGACAGCATAAGCTGACTCTACAGCTCTCTGTTGGGGAAGGTGTCCCTGCCCCAGGATACCATGAGGAGATCCTGTCATAGCCTAATGGGCCAAGTTCAGCTGTCAGTTGTACACTTGCATGTTCTCTGAGTCTACATGGAGCTTAACTTGCATCCAGGCCACATGCCAGCACTACTTCAGGAAGGATTTACCTCAGTCAAGCAGGACTCTCACCACAGAGAAATATTTAATGTAAAAAGCAATTTCCTTCCACCTGACAAGAAATAGTTCTTCTGGAGCGAGAATTCCCTCAAAACACCAGCTGAGGCTGAGCACTAATGACTTCCTCTTCTCTTTCTTTTTCCCTGCCTCTTCTGGAATGTCTAGCATCTCGTAAGTACAATCTTTTTTTATTTTATTTTTTATTTCCTTGTCTGTTAGTGTCCTGGCTAAACTCTCCTCTCCTATCCGTCATACCACTCGTGCTTTCCTTCTGCTGAGGCTGGCTGGCAGCTGGTAGGGGATTAGGTGGCAGCACTTCTAGGCCTACGGGGATCACTCTACAGCCACCCTCATCATAAAAACAGACCCAGCAGTTGCTAGCATGCTTCCATCCCTTTCTATCCTGGTGTACAGAGGTTCTATGCCTGCAGTTTCTGGACACTCTTGTTTGCTGTAGGTACGACAGCTCATCCAGCTGCCTGCCCTAGAGAGTAAGGACCTTTGAGGCAGTGAGGCTTTTGCCCTGGCCCCTGACTCACATGCAGTCTGGTCAGAGCTGGCTGCCTTCCTGGGGCAACCTCATCTCTTTCTATTGTCTGGTGAGAGCTTTCCTCTGTGTGTTTCGTGTCCTCTCCAGTTCAAAGCTGTGTAGTTGGTTAATGGCTTAAAATGGTTTCCCAGGGCATTCAGGGGCTACGCAGAGAGGAAGAGACGGAAACGAGAGAGTGATTCTGCAGCTGTTATACAGAGGTAGGGCCCATTTTTTGACGTAGCTGTGACCTTGCCTGATGTTGCATGGGCCCATTGGGTGTCACTAGTGACAACTGATGGTGTTGAACATGGCTGTCCCTGTCTTTGTGGCTGTGGTAGAGACACCAGCAGTGGCTGTGCTGGAAAAGTGGAGATGAGTGATGCTGTGGTGCTTAGGATAACTGGATTCCCATCTTTTTAAAGAAACGCTGTGGAGTTTCTTTTAAGCTTCCAAAAACAATAGACAGGACCTGTGTCTATAAAAATATAATTAAAATTAAAGAAGTGTTATCATTTAAATTATTATAACCATTTAATGATAACTGAAAATCCCTAAAGAGGCAGCTTCCCCAGCCCTTTCCCAAATGCTTAGGATTTCTTTGAAGTTAGCTGAATGCTTTCATGTGTTGTTGCAACACCTGCAAATGCACCTCAAAAATCTGAGCCCTGGGCAAGATTAACACTTCTAGTGTTAAGATACCTATTTTTGTCATCTTTCTGAAAGAACAGAAATGGAAGAAAGGGGGGTAGGGACTGAGTCGTTGTTCAGGTAATGCGGAAGGCACCCAGTTTTCCTCTCCTGGTTTCACAGGACACATCTCTTGGCCACTGTGGTCATGAGAGCTGCTGTGATTTTTCATGTATGGCAAGACCCATGTGTTTTGGCAGCCAGCTATGAATGCTGACACAGCATTTGTGTCACTGGCTAAAAGCTGCCGTGAACGTTTCAGCACTGCTTGAAATAAAGTGGGAGAAAACCATCCCATTTTCTTAACTGGGAAATTGTCAGGAAGTTGGGGGTAGATTTTTTCATGAATAATGAAGAGACATAAGCATCAAAACTGAAGAAACTGAAAAGAAAGAGACAGCGTTTCTTTAAAAAGAAACAGTTTGCTGAGAATTTGACAAAGGCAAGTCTTCGTTAGGAAATGGCTTGTTCATGTGGCTTGTGAGTACAGGAGTAGGAGTCAGGTGTGTTGGCAACGTGGTGTGGTCAGGACAGAGGATGGAGTTGAGTGGTCCTTCATCTCCTGCAGATGAAGGTGGAAACCCAGCTGCTCTTGTATTGTGATAAAAGAGGAGGAAGGATAGTAATGATGAGTTTGGGCTGGGCCATGTTGGCAGGCCCTCCCAGTCATGCTGTCAGCTCTCTTTTCCAAGCAGTGAGGAGGACCCCAGCCCCACTTGAGTTTTGGGTGCTTGTGCAGGCCTTCACAGTCTCTGGTGTTCCAGAAGTTCTGTTGCTGATGCTCAGCCCTGCATATGTCATGCAGGGAGGTTGCTTTGTGTGCCATGGCACCGATGCTGCTTCGAGTGAGTGAAGCCCTTGTGAAGGCTGCAATGAGGAGCTGGGGAGGACAATGTCAAGAGGTTTCCAGAGCATTGGTTGATGTTGGCTGTTCTGTTACTGACCTCTGTCAGGTAATGCAAGGGCTTCTCCAGAGTGTGAATGAACTGCTGTGAGCAGAACTGCCATGTGTGGGCAAAGCAGCCAAGTCTGTGCAGCAGGGCTGCTGTTGTGAAGACCCTTTGGCTGGATGGAAGCTGTGGAGGTGGAACAGGGTCATGCAGACCAGGTGGCAAGCTGTCAGGGGGAGGACTGCTCAGGAAAGGGAGTAATAAGGAGGTTTTTATCTCTGTAACTTGAGGGATGCTCATTGAATTTTGATAGGTGAAGAGCTCTTGGGAATGATCAAATAACACTGGGGTTTCTGGGTTCAATGCAAGAAGAAGAACTGGGTGGGTTTATGTAGCCTCATTTCTCATAGTGCTGACTGACATTACCCCAGAGATGTAGGGACTGTGCCAATCCTTTCATGCTCATGCACAAGCACAGAGGGGCCTGAGGACCAGCACAGATGCAGACAGCCCTCAGAAGGGATTAGACCACATCAGGCTGCCCACTCAAGCTTACAGCACCTTTCAAAAGTGGTTGTTTTTGTCTAGGAGAAATGACAAGGGCAAAATAAAAAGGCTTTTGTCCCATTCTCTGAGCTTTGAGTGTGATGGTTCATCCTGATCAGCTGGAGTCTCCCCTGAGCTGCTCTCAGTGGACTGCAGGGGATGCATTGCGACAGCTGCCCTCAGCCCGCACTCGTGGGAGAGACAGTTGTCTAGGCAGCTAGGAGTACTCTGCCATGGCAGGGACTGCTTTATCTCTATTCCCCCAGGGTGTGAAGAAGCTCCTCTGCAGTGAGGGCCACTGAGCGTTTAGCACAGGAAGGGATTTTACTCCAAAATGCCAAAAGCCCAAAGGATGTAAAAGTGACTTTGACAATTTAACTTAGTGTCTGGTACGAGCGCAGTCAAACCATGAGCTGTAAAACTGGCTGAGACCTTTGTGTGTAAAGAACAACCCTGGTACCCTTAAAATATTCTGTTTACTTGGATCTGACTCCACAGTGCAGTATGTTATTAGTCATCACACACCCCAAAGGTCTTGTACACAGAGCCAGTCCAGCATAGGTTAGTGAAGAGAGCTGTTGTTTCTTCTATCCAGGGAGCAGCTGTCTGCCCCACAGTTGTGAATCTTTCCCTGCCCCAGCTGAGCTAAAATAAATCTTTGCAAAATCACCTTGATAGCCCAGTGCAGATGTGGATGTATCAGGGAATAGTATTGCTCCTGGCTGCACTACCCAGCTGCTGGTTTTCCTTCTTGAGCTGAATTTGAACCGTGAATGATAATCCAGGATCGTAGGCCCAAGTAGAGAATGATGCCAGAGTGGGCTGAGGGTTCTCCCGCTAAGGCTGGTTGGTGTTGATCTCTCTGTACCAGAGCAGATGTATCTCTCTTTCTCTAAACAACTTCATGTCAGTGCTGGAACTGTGTTCTAGTCCAATTACTTTGCTAAAGCATCTGCATGGTTATCAAACATCATTACTCATCCCACTAACCTGTATGTCAGCCAGGCAACTTGTTATTTCACACCTTTCACAGAAGTTGTCTCTGTTGTGTGATGTTGAAGTGTGTTGGTGAGGCATAAGGGAATTGAAGAAAGCTCCTGTGTTCCACACAGGCTCACTGACATCTGTAGGGAACTTCTGTTATGCAGCACAGGATGAAGTCACCCTGTCCTTGTAGGATTCATAAGGGGTGACACTTTACTTGATGGACCATATGCTGCTTCTCTTTCCGCTGTGTCTCTGCTGGTGTCCTATTTGGTTCTTGTCCTGTTTGATTCTTGTCTAGGTGAGTGAGGTGTCTCGGTTTAGGAAGAC
>VZRI01010320.1:2151-28463 GCA_013397515.1 Upupa epops
TAGTATTAATATTTATTTTAATGCTTTAATATTTATTTTAAAATATTTTAAAACTATTAATTTTGAAATTATTAAATATTTTAAAATATTAATTTTAAAGATAATTTTATAATATTAATTTTAAACATAATTTTATAATATTCATTTTTAACATAAACAAGAGTGAAGATATTTTAAACCAACGAATGAAGTTCAGGCAGAAGAACCACACTCAGACTATTTCTATAAATTATTTGCTATAGAAAGTCTAAGGTAATAAATCAAAATTTCCGAAGTGAATCTGAACGAGAGGCTGCGTATGGACTCCTTTAGTCAGAAATGCTTTAGCTGGTTTTGTTTCTCTCCCTAATATTCTTTTAAATTCAAGTATTGATGAAATCAGAGCAGGTTTCAGATGGGTTTGCTTTTGTTTCCCTATCACCCATCTGATGGAGACTGTCCGAGTTCTAGTGCACACCCCAAACATTCCCAGGGCCAGGGCTGCCTGGAACGTTCAGACCCAATCTTGAACCTCCTCCTGTGGGTTCTACAGACTGTCTGCAGTCCAAAGGTTACGAACTGCTTGTAAACTATCTCCAGAATAAAAGCCTGTGCAGCCAGGACACCAGTGCTGGGGTTGTGTTCTCTATTCTTTTCCTAATTTGCAGTTTCTCCCCCCCTGCCCCTGTGGATGCACAATGGCCTGAATTACTTCAGCCTACTTAATTCACTGAAGTTATGCTAATCGGGGGCAACTGAAAGCCTGTCCTGGGACCCTGAGACTTTTCAGAGATGTTAATTAGTAGAACAAAATTTTACACGGAAAAAGTCGTTCAGAATTGGCCCCTCCTGAGCTCCAGACATTAAAACCCTGGATTCAGGATGCTCGGGAGGTGAGAACACAGCTTTTACTGGTACTTAACCATTAGAACTCGTTTCTTTAAGCACCACGGTGGCTGAAGGGGGGTGGTTAGCAGGTGGAGAGAGGCTCTTCTCCCCCTCTACTCTGTACTGGTGAGACTGCATCTGGAGTACTGTGTCCAGTTCTGGGCCCCTCAGTTCCAGAAGGACACANCAGGATCTTCTCAATGTCACCTGGTGATAGGACAAGGGGCACTGGGTGCCAGCTGGAACAGAGGAGGTTCCCCATCAATATCAGCAGGAACTTCTTCCCAGCAAGGGTGATGGAGCACTGGAACAGGCTGCCCAGGAGTTTGTGGAGTCTTCTCTGGAGACCAGTCTAGGTGATCCTGCTGTGGCAGGGGGATTGGACTGGATGATCTTTCAAGGTCCCTTCAATCCCTAATGATCCTATGATCCATGTGTTTTGTAGTTAGTAACAGAGCCTGTAGAATCACTACTTCATCTGAGTAGTCAAAGGTCCAATGAAAGCAACTTCCACATGAGCCTTCAACTCTGAACTGCTCCTCAGTGATCACCTTAAACTGTCACTTTATTCACCAGAAATCTGTATTTTATTTTTAAAGAGCTTTTACCAAAACATTTTGGGTTTCAATCAGAGTTTTCAATGTTAGCGTTGCGTGTGCCTCCTGGGTGTACTCTACATACCCTCTGCAGGATGATAAATAATTTTACAAGGCTTTGAGTGTTCTTAACTCTTAGCAAGAGAATCCCAAATTCAGTGAAACCTTCAAGAAACAGGTCTGCTGACTCTTCCATCTGCAGGTCTGTTCAGTGCAATATGTGTTTCCCAGGTACTCAGCATCTCTTGTGCAGCGTAGCCCGTGTCACCTATGCAACTGTCTAATCTCATGACAGATGAGAAGCTGTAATTTGGGGGAGGGGGGGCTCTTTATCAAAATACAGAACACTGATGCAGAAAGAATGGCAATCAAGTTGCACTGTCTTATAGTCTTAATTCCATGTACAAGAGCAGGTAGCATGGAATGACTGGCATTCCGAGCTGCGAAAGCACTGTGTGGTGCGACCAGCACCCCGTGTTCTCTCCCGGGGTTGAGCGTCCCCCTGTGCTTGCCCAGATCTGTTTGTCCAGTGTTGCAAGAGTTTGCTAATTAAACAGTTCATAGCGGTGTTTGGGGCAGAACCTGTGGACATTTCACCAATTGAACAGTTTATTGCAGTAATTGAAGGGGCTAGCTGGTGTTTATTAACCAGCCTTCCTGTCACGTTCGAACGGCTGGACTAACCCTTGGTCTCTGACTTGTTTTTGAGTGTCCCACCAGTGCTGTTGGTCACTCTTCAGGCTGCTGCTTCAAGGCCAGGACTTTACTTATCCCTGTCTTGCAAATTCAGCAACGTTATGGGGCTTTTTCCCCCCCTTACAGCAGTGTTTTATTACAATAGAAGTCCCATCCCTTTAGAGCCAAAAGGAGCTTTTATCATAGACAAAAATAGATGGGGATGACTTAAAGATGGGTCTCGGGTTCTGTAATATCAGCACAGGGCTAGTTTATTTTCCTTTGGTGGTTATTAAAGTGAGTTTAGGGCTAGGATACAGGCACCAAAGCAGTGGCGAGCAGCAGGGCTTCCATGAGGCGCATGCAGTTTGAGACACACATGTGTCCAGAGGAACAATGAGTCCTGGTGGTGATAACAGGCTGTTTCTCCCCCTCATCCATGCAAGCTTCTGTAACTAGAACTAATTGGCCGTTCTTAAAGTGCAATTAGCGGGGATATTAATCTAGGCTTGACAGGTGTGAAAATGTGTTGCTTTGAGTCCATTCAAAAGACACCCTATGTGATCAAACCTAGGAAGAGGCTGCAGCGATTCTGTCCCTAAACTTTCAGGGCTTTAGTTTGCTGGAGGTGAAGAGCCCACTTTTATTAATGCCATTTGAATCAGAAGACATTAACTCAGCAGAGATGGATGAGAGAGTGTTCACATCATGCTAACATATACTTGGTGTTGCTTCCATCTGGAAAGGAAATGCTTCTGCCTTCATTTGGGTACAGGAAGGAAAGGGAAGACTTTAAAACCCATTTTAATTAGATCTAAATAATTTTGCATTGAAAGATCGTACAGTATTCCTTCCCCACAGTTCACTTCTAGTGCTGTTTGGTGTGTGCTCACCTTACAGATGGAGCTCACAGCACACAGTCCTGACTTGAAAAGGTGGTACCACCAAGGGTGGCTTCTCATCAGAGTGCAGGTGTTAAGTAGTGCTAATGGAACTATCTGTGATGGAGTTTTGGGACTTGTTTGAGGAGCTCAGGCCAGACACATCACTACCAGTTCAGCTTCTCTGCAGGTGGTGTACGAGGGCACAGCTCAGTGGGGCTGCATTGGTTTTATGTGTCCAGAGATCCTGACTTCAAACAGCAGGCTGTTTGTGGGGTGCTGTAAGGGTTCCACTGCTTGTGCTGCTGGGCTTCAGGCTTGGAACTAAACGAGGAAATCTGAATATTGCATTTTTATTGAAAGGGGTGTTCACAGTACAAGAGTAAAAGACAAAGCCTACCCCAAAGTCATGCGTCTGTTTTGTGTAAAATAAATGCATCATGAGAGGGAGAACTTGCTTGAGGGTGGTCTTTCCGTGGGTATGCATATAGAATTATTAGGGATCGAAAGGACCTCAATAGATCATCCAGTCCAATCCCCCTGCCACAGCAGCATCACTCAGACCAAGTCACACAGGAACACAGCCAGGGGGGTCTGGAACGTCTGCAGAGAAGGAGATTCCACAACCCCCCTGGGAGCCTGTTCCAGTGCTCCAGGACCCTCCCTGGGAAGAAGTTCCTGCTGATATCGATAGGGAACCTCCTCTGTTCCAGCTGGCACCCATTGCCCCTTGTCCTATCACCAGATGACCTTGAGAAGAGCCTGGCTCCATGCTCCTGACACCCACCCCTCACATATGTATATACTCAGTCAGCTACATCTCCTCAAAGGCAGGTGATTCTGGCTTGATGCACTGTTTGCTCTGGAAAACGTGTGCACTTCATCCTTCAGGGAGCATCCAAGTGCCTTTGCAGAAATATCATAGAAGATTTTTTAGAGGAAGGTCTAGAGGAAGTCTTCATCATCAGTCAACCCAGCTTCTTGATAGGAAAGGCAACTTCATAAAGAAGTCGTTTTACTAATGAGCAAGCTCCTGTCAGACTGAAGAACTCGTGGCCCAAACGTGCACAGGTCAGGTTTGTTCTTCAGCGAAAATCTTCCTCTGAAAAATCTCAAGAACTAGCTCCTTGTCCTTGCTGTTTTCTCCATTACACAACCATCTAATTACAGAGCACAACCATATCCTTTCCCAACCTTGGGCCGGCCAGAAAGCAAGAAAGATCAGGCTTGTGTTGCATAATGGAGCAAGGTTTAGTGGCCTTCAAGAGGAGGAGCAGTGATTGAGGTAACCTTAGAAAATATGTACCTGGGCTTAAACTTGTGTGTCTTTCTGAGCTGTAAGGCTTGATAGCTTAGCTGCTAACGTATCTGCATCGCTCTCCTGATGCAGCAGATGCTCCTGGTGCTGTTCCACAGTCAGCAGGCTTGGAGTTGGTTCTGAGGGCTTTACCTGCTGCAGAGCACAGTGCTCTCTTGTGTCTTTTCTAAGAAAGGCTCTCTGTTTTCTAACCTATTGCCAACGAAATGGATCTTGACTCAGCACTGATGGCCCAGCATAGGAAACGATGCCTTCCTTCCAGAGCAATATCAAGGTTTGTTATTTCTTTGGAATCTACTGCCCTTCTGTCAAGACATCTGAGTTTTCTAGGTGCTTTATAAGTTTAGTTTTCAACTCCTGATTATTAAGGGACAAGGGTCCCCTGAAGGCAGAACACACAAGAGGAAGGAGTGTCTTCTAACTGAGGTGAAGGGCTGTGATGCAGGATACATGGGTTCAGCTTCTGGCCCTGCAGTCTGCCTTCAGTGAAACCTTGGGGAAATTATTTGATCTCTTCCTTTTGTGCAAAATCTGTGACTCTCTCCTATTGAGTTGAGAGATTCTGGGCAGGGACCATGTGCCTACATGTCTTCCCAACACTGCTGTCCATGAATGGAGGCTAGGTGGTCTGCTTTCTCTTGTGTGGGGAGGAGGGTTTTGGCTCTCTGTTCTTAGAACAGAGAATGTCATCCCATGCCCAAATCTACTACCAGGATTCATGTTCGCTTTTCCATCTCTCCCCCAGTTCTCTCCCTGCCAACACCTCCTTTTCTCCCCCATACCTCCCAAACCAACTGGAAGTGGAGAGGAAGCGAAGGGCTAGCTTTCATAGGATCACAGAATAAAGATGCTTGGAAAGGATCCACTAGACCCCCCCCTCGCTGCTCTGCAGCCAAACTCTATTATTCTCAGTCTCTTTTTAACTAAACTAGAATGAGATTACTCAAAGTGATGTCAACTGAGTAAAAGTTAGGCCCTTTTGCAAGTTACTGAGTAGAACTGTTGGAACTACCTAGAGCTAAATAATTTATTATAGCTGGAAACGAAGAGAGCCACATCATGGCTCTGTCCTCATTGCTTGCGGTGGAAAGGGTAAGTCCTGCTGCTTCATTACTTCACCCTTTTGATAGACAAAAAGGGTGCATGGTGAAGGTGTTGTGTTCATACTTGCTTAACCTCAAATGGTTTGGACAGTTGCTGTCTTCATACCGGAGCTACATTCTCATTCCTATTCAGCGTTTCATTAGCAAGCTATTTTGTGGCTACCCAGAGAGATGTTGAATAATTGCATTGACATGTTTCTCGCTTAGAAATCTAATCTGTAGTAATGCAGTCAACCTTGCTTGGGCTTAAGAGATACCTGAGCAGAACAAATCAGCGCTGCAAATAATAGCTAAACGAGCACTGATGTGGTATTTTACTGGCAGAAAGCCGTGGCTCTTGGGCTGGTGAGAAACAGGAGAATGAATAATAGATCCCAGTGTCTCAAGTTTGAAAAGTCAGAGGAAATGGCAGCAAGAAAAAGCAAATGAAGATGGATGAAACCCCAGGAGGGTGAAGGGAGATGTTCTTCATGTTGGATGGGGCTGGGCGGCTGACTCCTGGGTCACCTCAGCTGTTGCTTTTCAGAGTGGTGTTATGAAAGGTCGCTGTTTGGGAGAAGGGCTTCCTGGCTGCCGCTGCTGCACAGGCTTGCAGATGCTGCTTGTGGGTCAGTGGGAGGTCACCGCCAGTTAACTCAACACCTCCAGCAAGGAGAAAGCTCTTGGGGATAAACTGCCTTACTATCACTGTTTAACCCACACAGGGAGATCTCGCAGATGCCTAACTTGCTCCTTTGATTCGTCCCAAAGTACACTTTACTGGCACCATCGGCTCTGCCAACAAATACGTCTCCTCTTGCTCAGTACAATGGGTTTGGCACTGGTTTCTCCAGGTGGGTTTGCAGGTCTCTCTCCAAGCCAAGATGTGGCCAGGGCCAGGATACCCTCCAGTGCCTCAACAGCACCTTGGACTGAGCATAAACCTGTGGGTCTTTAGGGGCAGCAGCATCCCACACACTTGTGGATGCCCTCGGGGCTTGTCACGAGTGACAGGGTCACCTTGTGGTCCTGTGGGAACCAAAACGTGGCCAATTATCCATTACCACGGCACTCAGGAAAAAAGGGAAGAAGCAGCTCTGACACCTCTGCCTGTAGTCATCAGTGGTGATGTCAAGAGGGGTAGACTGGGAAGGCAGGGGCTGTTTGCTTGTAATAGAATCACAGAATGGTTTAGGTTCAAAGAGATCATCTAGTTCCAACCCTCTGCCATGGGCAGGGACATCTCTCACTAGACCAGGTTGCCCAGAGCCCCCATCCAACCTGGCCTTGAACACTTCCAGGGTGGTGTGAAAATGAAATGTAAAATATGAAGGCTGAGTACGACCACCAAACTGCATTGAGCCCTGCAGCTCTGTCCCCAGGAGTGGAGCAGTCGTGTTTAAATCATTGTGTTTTGGAGAAGATTAAGGATGAAAATCAGTGGTGCAAGTGCAGGAACCCATTGTAGACATACACTAGGAACTGGTGTGATCTACACTGCTCCCACGTTTGCCTCTGAGGGCAACTGGAGAGCCTGGCTCTCACAGGTGAGACTGGGTGCAGGCACCCCCTGCCTGTTCCTTCTCTGGGTGCAGCCGCCTTCAAGTATCTGCATGGATTCTGTCAGAGGTAAAATGCCGAGCCAAGGGGATTGGACTCTACAGAACCTCTACTGCTCTAGTCATGTCCATTAAAGGAATTTAGTAGGCATCTATTTTACACGCGTGGGTCCACCAGTAGATGCTTAAAAAGACGGCTGTCTGCTTTCAATAAAAGCATCCAGTGATCTAAGCATCTTAAAAATCTCAGGCTTCAGAATTTCTCCAACAGGCTTGTTCAGGGAAACAAAAGGGGGTGCTTGACAAGAGTACGGTGTCGCTTCTAAAACGTTTCCTTTATTCTTGCGGCTAAAAGGAAATGACAGTGTGTTGTTAAGTCAAAGTGTGGTCTGTGGAGCTGAACCAACAAAACCTTCTTTAAATGGACTGAAATTCCCCTCCTGATAAAAGGGAAAACTGCGGGGCAGAGAGACAGGATATCTTTAATTTAAATGGTGGGGTTAGGTATATTAATTTGAGTTCAAAGCATCTTTCAAAGGGTATGATGCCCACATTTTTAATTTTACCTAATAGTGAGCATCTGGTGCAGACTGGTTTGTGGTACTGAGAGCAAAAGGAAATACATTACTCATAGATGAAAGGAGTGAGGGGGAATCACTGTCCTGACTAAAAATAGCCCTTTTTTTCCACCAGTTAATATCAGCTGGAGGTTTGATTAAACAGCAATTGTCTAGAAAAAGACAATAATTGAGTGTGACTGTTTCCTTTCAGGGGCCAGGCCCAGGTGGTGAAAGTTAAGTATTGTCCTTCAGATAAGGTCCTGAAAGCAGTTTTCCTGGATGTCCACTGAACCCTTCTGCTAAACGTCCTTTCTGGGTGCTGAGCTGCAGACAGACAAACTCCAGGCCTTCTCATGGGGCAGCAGCAGCAGCAGCTTTCGTGGATGCAGTGCTGGAGGATTTTATGGCTGCATTGCAGATACAAGCTGGCTCACCTCTTTGGCTGGAACTCTAACCCAGAGGCGCAGAGATCACAAGAGACAAATGTCTTGAATTAGGAAACGGGGTTGACATCTATAAAAGTCAGAGCACATCTAGGAGGCAACACGTGTAATGAGACTAGAACATTATATCTAATAGAGGGATTGGGAAGCTGTCTAAAGCAGTGCAGCTTCTGTTCAGAGCTATACTTTCAAAAGAAAATGCCCACATTATTGTGATTATCATTATCATTGTTATTACTTAAAATATTTTCTACCCTCCTTAAAGTATTGATCTGAGGCTCTATTGTCTTTCCCTAGAAATCAATGTGTCTTCTTTAGTGCAAATTCAATGATGATCCTGATAATGAGTTTACCTAGCTTTCCTCCTTAGTGAAGCTCCTGGTTCTGTGAGGTTAGCAGCATTTCCCTCTCTCTCTGTGAGGTTATTCTCTCTGAATACCCTCCTGTGCATCATACCATTAACACCACTTGTCTGGGGCTCTCTGAGCGTGATTATCTAACCTTTGTGAGCATCCAGTGAGCTGGACAGCCTTGAGCTAGACGGAGGCAGGAAATGCTTTTTGTGCCCTGTGACAGTTTGCAAACTGCTGCTTATTCTGAGAGGAACGGACTCAAAACTTTGGGGAGTCTTTTGCGGAGGAAGGGTGAAGGAGGAGAGAGCGTGAGAGACCAGCTGGTCTGCTGCAAAATAGCCAAAAGTCAGAGAAGGCTCCCTGGGGAAGGGCAGAGCTATCGTTTCAGCCCTTTATCCCACTTGGTGAAGATTTGGGACTTCAGCCTTACGCCTCCACATGCTGAATTACAACCGTAATGGGTGGGCCAGAGCTGAGCCAGCTCTCTTGAGTGGCTCAGAGGGGCGGTCACCATAGCCTGCCAGGAAGAGCAGCTCCCAGGAGCCTTGCTGGCAGTATCTGGTCCTGTCTTGTCTCTTGTGATCTCCCTGCAAGGTGAGGCTGAGCTCTCTCTCTCTCATCCAGCCACAAGTACCCCTCGTGGAAAAGCAGTATGCACATTCTACCAAGAAGCCTGGGCTTGGGCCACTCAACATTTTCCAGGGGAAGCAGACCCCTTGGGGTAGGCAAGAGGAGTTCAAAACTACAGCAGAAATTGGTGGTGTATTTAGTTCGAGCATTCGGATATCTTGATTCTGTGGTTTAAACCACTAGACCACACTCTTTCTGAAATAGGTAGGAATATTTGCATTTTAATGTAAGGAAACTGAGGCTACACGACATGCCAGAAACCACGTAAGAAGCCTGTGGCAGAGCTAAGAACAGAAAGCAGGTTTCCTGGTACCAGCACCTGTGATTCAGCTGCAGCAGCTGTGAGAGCAATGCAGGGAGAAACAAAGAGAGAAAAATGGGAGTTTCTTCTGCAAGCAAAGCCTCTCCTGGCTCCAGTCAGTGTTTTCCATTATATCCAGAGCAATGATAAAGTCAAATCCATCACTGCGTGGATTTTGCTTTAACAGTTGAGTTGGCCCTTACCTAGCTGCTGCCCTGGAGGGCTGGAGTCAAGAGAGTGCCCAGTGAGAATATAATCCTGATCTGCCTGGGGGGCATGGAGAGTTCTGAAATATAATGTGAACTTTAAGGAGGGAGAGTGCTCTTTAGCTGATGAGAAGGGTTACAGGTTTGTTGGTGACAGCTCTAAGTATGAAATTTGAAGGGGGGTGTTAGCCGTGAGTCCAGCAGGGCAGATATTTCCCTCTCTTACTTCACTGCAGAATAATTGTGCCCACATTTATCAATGTGTTTTCATAGGAAAAAAAAATGGGGTCAATAAGTCCTCTGAAAAGAGGCTAAAATTAAGGAAGATTGAGAGTTTATTGCTTCCATATTTTGAGCCTGTGACTTCCAAAATCAAAGGCCTAGTAATCCTAATGGATTGACTTCCAAAATTCCTTGGATTTGTACTGCTGGACTTGTCTCTCTCCAGGGCTTAGCTGGATCCCTGCAGATAGCTTTTCAGGTTTATATGCTGTAATTCCACTTAGTCCAGCTGTAAACTTGTGGTGGATGAATTAATATACAGTTTGAAAGGGGGGGGAGGGAGGGAGGGAGAGAGGGAGGGGAAAAAAAGAGTGTACCTCCAAACCTCCAGCTTGTATACCAAATCCTGAGGGCAGGAGGGAAAACTGGGCATTTCAATTAGTTGGTTGTGTGGCCTGATTGAAGAGCAGCAGCCCTATGGCTAACAAAGCTTTGTCTGTAGTATCAGCTTGCTCCTCATCCACCAGGACAAATAGAGTGGTTGGTCATTAACGGGCTAGCCATCGGGTAGGGGTTTTGTTCTTAAATGGGGGCTTTGTCTTATCCCTGCTGTTTAAGCCCTCTCCAAGCACTCCTCACCTGTCATATCTGTCATACATTTAATTCATCACGCTCTCTGGTCAAAAGCTACACTGATAGTATCAAAAGAAGAGGGAGGGGGGCTTCTTATAACTTTAGCGATCAAAGGAGATTACCAAGCAAATAAGATTTTAATGAAGACGGCAGGTTTGGAAAGGAGAATTTACTGCCTGGCGAATCGCTAAGGCGTCGAGGTTTGTTTTATCTGTGTCGTGTTTGAGAGGGGAATCTCAAACAGAAAGAATGACAGATATCATGGTTTTAATTAAAAATAAAGAAGGAAGAGATGGGGGGGGAGAGCTCTTTCATTTATAAAAATAGTGGGGTTTAATCTGTACATATGATAAGCGTGGCAGACTGTTGAATCACAAGTTGGTTGCAACGATGACAGATCCATCAAGCAATCTGCCACCGAACTGGCATCGTCAGGCCGGTGCTCTCTGTGATTTGACCCGAGTTTCAAAATGCCTCTCATGTACTCTGATAACAGAAACACACCGTGTGTTGTCGGCTGTTTTCCAGGCTGGCACAGGGCTGTGCCAGGGGAGCACGGGACACCCACGGAAAAGCACATGCTGCTGCCCCGTGGCACTCTGTCATGGAACGTGAGAGTGCAGCACCCACGCTCTACTTCGCAATGATTTTCTATTAAACTTACAGTTTTTCCACTGAATTTATCCCTTTTGGGACTGCCTGACCAAAACACTTCCTCACTGGAAACAAGTGGGGAGGAATTTCCCTGCTGTTAGTTCCTCCTGCTGCTGGCATGCAGTAGATGAGTGCTGCATGACCAGCTGAAGAGTCAGTGAGCAGCAGAGAAGCTCCACTGGGAGCATAAAGCAGAGCTTCCGCCACTGGCTGCCAGCTGTGCCATGCAGAGACAGCCAGAGCTGCCCTGTTTGCTGCAGAACCAGGCAGCTTTGGGGTTTGAAGTTTTTTTTGCTGAAGCAGTGCTCAAAGAAGGGGTGGCTGTGTTACTAGCACCAGTGTTAGCAGCTTCACTGAAAAAGTAGGTGGGAAGTGGCTGCCCAGCTTTCTTCAAACTGAATACAACCCATGGGCTCCAGGAAGGAGAGCACAGTAACATGTCTGAGCTTGTCAGCCTTGATGGGTTTGGGTGGAAAACCAGTTCTCACTTTCCACTGAGTAATACTGAGAGCTCAATATTTGTGTGGTTTTCAACCTGGCGATGAATTATGAATGATTTCTTTAAGAAGTGATAATCAGTCGGCCTGCCTTTGGGCTGTGAGGAGGTCCCTAGAGCTGAGATGTTTTCAGTAAGATGATGGGCCACAGCATCCTTTTGACATGGGAGCTCATTTCCAGTGGCTTCCGTTGTATTTCAGCCAGTAGCCATCACTGTAGTGGCTCTTCTGCAGCCACCGGGATCTCCTGATACGCAAGGCACAATGAAGTAGTTTTGCTGAAGGAGAGATAAAAAATCACGTGCTGTCATCTGATGACAGGAGTTTAGCCAGACCAGATTCAGACCCAGATTTATTTGCAGGTGAAGATGAGATAATGATACAGCCAGCACCAGTTCAGAAACCACTTGAACCTTGCTTTGAGTAAGCACGCCAACAAACGGCTTGTAAACCGATTTGCTGGAGTCAAAACTGTGTGTGAAGAGGGTCTGTAGTTAGGTGCCACTGGGACAGGACAGTGCGGCAGTGCTCTCCACCGTGGTGCTCACACCAGATCAGTGGATGTGGGTGCGTGTGGCACGGGGAGTGTTGTGCACAACTCTGTCCTGTGCTCAGGATCGGCATGTGTGCCAGACACAAACTCCTGTGCTTTCTTTTGCTTTAAGGACCTCTGTGCTTTTATCTAGCTGGAAACTGTGGGGGTTTTTTTCATTCCCTCCACCTCACCCCCCTAAGTTAGGAGGAGCAGAGGATAACTTGCAATATCATCTCTCCCTTCTCAAGCTAGAAAGTCTGGGAAGGTGCATGGCTCACTTGCACCAACCACCTCACCCGATGTGTTCTGGTTGTAGATGGTCAGAGGCATTAGCAAGACCACAGTATTTCTGTAAAGAAGCGTTTTTTAAAGTAACATAAGTCTGCATGCCAGCTTATAAAAGCCCAACGACAGAGCAATTAGCGGGTTATTGTTACAAAACTAACCTTTCCAACCCAGCTCCTAAAGTGCTCTGTGGTTGGAGTTTCACTTAAGGAATTCACTTCTAAGCCACTTTCTCCAAGTTTAAATCTCTCAACAGAAAACTTCAAACACTCATCTTTTTTTTTTTTTAACTTGGGAAAGAGAGAAAAGAAAATAGCAAGGACAAGGGGGTGTTTCTGCGTTGAAGGGAACGCTTTTGAAACCTGTCACACACACCCCCCCATACCTGACTGGAATGAAAATGAATTTACCTTCCGATACTGGGCATGAGTTTTCTTCGGCAGAACAAAAGCCACCCCGCCAACACTCTCCGCTGCACACACCGGCTGCTTTTAGAGCTCATATTTTATTCTCTGCATCAAAGCTCCGGTTGGGTGGGAGAAAAAACAGAGAGTGAGAGAGCGAGTCAAGCTCTTCAGAGCCTCTAATGACGCGTGCCAAACACGTGGAAGGTAAATCCCCTAATTCAGTCTATTCTTTCAGCATTCCCTGGCGGGCAGCCAAGCTAAATATTTCTGCTGGATAAAAAATGCACCCTTGTACGCGGCACTTTCGTACCAGGATGGCTCTCTGGATCGAGCAGAAGGGGGGGGAGGTTTCTCTGGGGGAAAGCCAACATGTGTGTTCTCTTATCTATTTATTTATTTTATTAAAAGGGGGGCTTTATGGGCTGTGATTGGATTAACTTAGTGAACCCTGGAGGAAGAGGAAAAACAAACTGGGAAGCTGGTTTAGCACCCCCACCTTTTGTCATCTTCTTTTGGGATTTCCTGGCTGGCTGCCACCTTGAGCCTGTTGAATGTTCTTTAGATCAATCAATTAAAAAGGCTTTAATATTTGGGTGATTGGAACGCAACATATGGGCTGCTTGTGCGGATGTCATGTGGTGCGTGGAGTTAATTGAAATGATTAATAGAGGTGTTAGTTTCTCCGAGACTAATTGAAGAAAGAATATAATTGAAAGCATGGAGTAACCATTGTTGATTTCTTTAAGAAGCATACCGTGTCCCTTAAAACGCTTTTACGTGGTTCTAAGCACGCGGATGGATTTTGTTTGGCTTTACCCGATGCGGTGGTTGGCAAAAATCATCCCTATACTCCACATCCAAAAGCCAAATCTCATTTTAATGTAAATTAATCTGAAAGAATATTTCCTCGTGTCTCGTAGCACCGCACCAGCACGCACACTGACTGTATTTCTGCTACAGGCTTGTCCTTAGATCCACTGAAATGAATTTACCAAGCCTCACGGTGATCTGTGGGGTTAAAGCATCCATCCCCAGAACCGGACGGTCTGTTGGGGAACTCTCTTCTCTGCGCAGTGAGTCACGATCATTTATGCTTATAGAATCATAGAGTAGCTTAAGTCGGAAGTGATCTACCTAAAACACTCCTCTGGTGTCTCATCCCAGTGTGGATGTGCCAAGAACTTCAAGGAAAGAACATCTCGATGGTATTGCCCCATGTCTTGGAATTTTGACCGTAGTTCAAAGGGATCCAGTTATCTATACATAGAACTTGGCTTTGTCAGTCAGAAAGACAAGAGACATGGGAGAAACTCCGAGGATCTGACTGAGATCGGATCTTCTGGTCTCTTCAGAGAATGCCACATGTCTTTTCAGTACTAGCAGCAGGCTGTGAATTTTTACCAAAATGGTTCAGTTGTTGTGAAACATGAAATGAAAGCCCTGAACTGGCTGCAGAGGACATCTGGCATCAAAGAGCCGGTACCAAGGGTGTGTCTGCAAGTCATCCCACCGCGCAGGGTAGCTCTCAGGTTAGAAATGGGGAAACAGAAAACATGACAAGCTCTTGTGTGCAGTCAGCAGGCACGGGCTGGCTGCCCAAGCGCCTGGCGAGGGAGAGCAGCATCGCGTCCTGCTTGCCTCTGGGCTGTGGTTATGAGCGCCGTGGCGAGCTTTCAGCTGGGGATTTCTTAAGGCTGAAGTACACGACTTAACTTGTGAACCTGCTCCTTGTGGACCTGAAGCAGTTACTTTTGGGAGAAGAAAAACAAGTGAGTGGTAATGGAGTGTTGATCTAAAAGGTAAGCCAGCTCAGATGGAGGGTAGATAAGCTGTGCTTTGAAGCACGGTATATTCACACCAGCCACCTTCTTGCCTGCTTTTGGCTTAGGCATCATCTTAATGTTCTGTGAGAGAGCTGTCTTTCTGGAAGGGACACTGAGATTCGCAGTACTGTTTTCCTTTGCACATGTGGTACAGTTCATATATTTGTGCATCTTTTCCAGTAGTCAGTTTGTTTCTGCAACCCAGAATAAACCATAGAAGTGATAGATAAGGGGGAGCAGGGGGGAAGGGTAGTGGTGTTTGTTGTTGGCTTAGAAGAAAAGACTATAGGATGGTTTTAATATTTTAGAGTCTTCCCACACAGATTTCCAGTGATGCTTTGAAGGCAACTGTGCATCTATAAAGGCTTTGAGCCTCCCCGGAAGATGTGGCCTGTCTTGCACACAGATCTGAGCAAAACGTTTGTAGAAAGGAAGTGGCTGTCCTGTACTGGGGGCTGAGAGGAAGGCAAGACATGAGAGCTGACTGCAAGCTTCCCTTACTGCCCGTTGCCTGATCTGTGTGCATGTTGTGCTTAGTTAGTTCTAGGTGAGGAGTGAGCCAGGACAGAGTGCTGCAAACTCCTATATAAAGAAGTAATTATTGCTGTTTAGTAGCAAGGTTAGTCACCTAAGTGTCTGGATTTATTCCTGCAAACTACTGCCATTACATAGTCACTTGCTTATTTTTTCTAATCTTAACAGCAATGGAAGGCATCAGCATTTCTGTTGTCTCCGTTGCCCTTTAGGATTTAATATTTGGAAAGAAGCAGTTTGTGTAAACTGGTTGGAACAGGAACGCGCTCTCTGTCTTTAGCAACCCTGTCCGTGTTGTATAATGAATGCAGTTCCAGCGCCACTGAAAGGGGCCAAGGAAAGAGGGTTTACACCGATGCACATGCTGTGCGTGACCTGTGGGTGATGGGTGGTAACACTCTCATTCTCATATGAAGGAGAATGTTCAATAATTGCCTAAAATTAATCTCAGAAAACTGATCTAGAGTCTAAGCAGGGCTGGCAGCATCACCAGTTGCTAAGACCAGCAGACCGTGTGCACTGGGAGATCCCGTTTTTAGGTGCTCATGCATCTATCAAATTCTAAACACGTGGCTCAGTTTTTACTTTCCTCAGGCTGTATTTTCCCCTAAAATGTACTCTGCTATTTCCAAGGACTTGGCTATGTAAAAAATGGTGTGAGGTGTGTCCGTGTTCATGGAACTAGCTTAATTTTAAGGTCCCTTCCTAGCTAAACCATTGTGTTGCTCACATTAAGGATGAGATTTTTCTTTTGAGAAGTCATTGCCTCCATTTTTTGGAGCAGAAGCTTAAAGGGCAGGTTCAGCAGCCTGGGGAAGGACAATGTATGTGGCAGCAGAGGGTGGTGACTGATGTTGTCAGGGATGCTAGAATACCATCCCTCTGTTGGGAGCATATCCTGGTTCCTGGACCTTCACGTGTGCTTCACTTACATAGCCTGTTGGAGCAAGACCAGGACAACCACCAGTGCTGCTCCACCTCCATCCCTGACTCCCACACCAAGAGGAACAGCTTTTGAGACAGCAATCAACTAGACAACTGGCAAAGTAGCCTTTCCAGGAGCTGTAGGAAGGCATCATGGGTTGCTTCAGTGCTGAGTCTAGAACGGAGTGCTTGAAGGGATGAGCACCTGAACTGGGATCATAAGAGCACATGTTCAGTGCATGCTTACTGGATGAGGGTCATCAGAAGGAGCTGTTTTTATAAGCCTGTGGACAAGAGGTGAACCTGGAGGGGATTAGGAAGCAAAAGAGACTGTGCCTGGAGATCAGTGTCAGGGAGGAGGGAAACTGAGAGTAAGGTTGGTACAAGACCAAGGGATTTATCTTTATGGGTTATTGTAGATGAAGATGAGCGAGCTCGGTGTTAAAAGCGGGTGGGATGTAAGCCAGCTCTCATCCAAAAGCTGCCTGACTGCATTAGCATGGTGCTAAGCCCAAGCTAATATATCCGGCTTCTCACCAGAGCTTAATAGCTCGGGCTCAGTGCCATTCTAACATAGTCACACGTCTCCCAGTTGGCCTGACACCATTATCTGCTCAATGTGTGAATGGAGATCGCCACTGTGTGCCTGGACAGGAGTGCCAGGAGATGCTTGGAGACATGTATCCACCACGCTGCAGTTCAGGCTGGGGAAGCCAGGCCTGTTAGTTAGCGGGAAGCGGCATGTGGGGATGGAGAGTGTGCCATGTCTGCTTAGATCAGGAGGGGAAAGAAGTGCAGGGCAGACGAGGAACCAGGAAGGACTGAAACTGTCTTGGTGAGGTGCAAGGAACCCGGGTGTGGGAGTGATAAATGGGAGTGACTGGAAAGGGAAACTACAGGAGGGGTCAGTAGGAACAAGGTGAGGATTTACTGGGCAAGGAAATCAGACGTCTGAGACATGAAGAGGGGAGAGTAACCTCCATGCCAAAGCTGGCATGAAACTGAGGTGCCTGAAAGCAGTCATTCCTTTGCTTCCAGCTTGTCACCCGGGGAATCCCACCAGCAGAAGTTGCCTATCTCTTCTAGTGCAGAAACCAGCCATATGGTTGCTCTGAACCAGGTCTGCCAGCTTCTCAGCAGAGGTCTACCTATGGCAGATTGGAACAGCTCACATCTTCAGATGAACCCACTGGGCATCAGTGTGATACCAGGCCATGGGATCTCTTCCTTTTCTGTTTGCAGTTTTGAAAATCAGCAGAGCAGTTGCTGAAGAGCATTGCTAACATTGCAAACTCCAGTTCTGCAGAGTTTAGACTGTTTGCCTAACCCGGATTTGATCCTCTTAGGCATTATGATACAGTCTTTAATGACTCATTTAATTACTGTTTTTTCTGCTGGTAACTTGCCTCACTCAGGCATCAGACAAGCTTGCTAGGGAAGACAAACTGAGGTGGTGTAATGTTATCTTTAAGACAGCTTCCCCCTCTCCTCATTTGCTGCAATGTGAGGAAGTGAAGGGGCTGTAGTAGGAAGAAGTGTTCCGTCTTCTAGGGGCTGGCGAAATCTGGGACCAGGTGTTACTTCTGCCTGGGATTCTCAGTAAGATTCATGTCGGTGCAAAGTCTTTTGCAGGTGGTCATTACTTTTGACATCTTCCTGGGTGCTTGATGTGAAGCCCTGCAAAATATAGAGCTAGTGCAAATGCCAGGAAGATGAATGCTTTGAACGTATGAAGCAACAGGCTGTACTGAGTGAATCTGCATCCCAGAGTGAACGGCTGCGTTTGATGTGAATGCCATTGTGCCTCCATACCCCTTCTGTCACCAGCATACGGGCAAGGTGGTGTGAAAACCAGATTAGTTCTTTTTTAATACATGTGAGGCATGTGAGTCCTGCAGTTGTGATGAACAGAGTGGCAGAACAGAAGACAAAGTTGAGTCGTCGTCTACGGGGACAGCCTGTGGTCAGAGCACTGGGCCTTTCTACACAAAAGAATGGAGAGATAACCTGGAAAAAATACACTTGGGAGCCTCTGTGCATGGCTTTTTAGGTGAGGCTGTTGTCTTGCAAATCGGATGGCTCAGCTGGCTGTAGGTTTCTACAGAACTTTGACTCAGCCTCAGGGAAGGAGGAATGAAGAAGCAGAAGAGTGAACTTCTGGAAGCCGAAACCCTCCTTTCCCTGTGTTTGAGCAATCTGCGCTCTTATGAAACATTTTGAAATCTCATTTGCTGATGTCTTTCTGACCCCCCAAATTATTCTTGTGCAAATGCTGACACCCAGCAGAGATGAAATAATTTACTTGGGAAACCGCATCTAGCTTATCAGAAACTGGAGGATTCCAACAACTAGCAACATCAGCTTTTTTTTTCCCTTTTCCTTTTCTTTCACTTTTTCTTTTCCTTTTCATTCTTTCTTATCTTCTTTTTCTTTTATCTTTTTTCCTCTTCCTTGTCTTTTTCCTCTTCTCTCTTCTCTTCTTTCTCCTCTCTTCTCTTCTTTCTCCTCTCTTTTCTTTTCTTTTCTTTTCTTTTCTTTTCTTTTCTTTATTTTATTTTATTTTCGTCTTTTCTTTTATCCTTTCTTTTCCCTTCCCTTCCCTTCCCTTCATATTTTTTCTTTTTTTATTTTCTCCTCTCCCTTCTCTTTTTTCTCTGTTGTTTTCTCTTTCTTGTTCGTTGGCAGATGGTGTTATGAATCAGGTTATAAGGATCTGCGGGAGCAGAATGTGTTTTAAGTTCATGCAAAACCCAGATCCGTGCGACTAGCAAACCCGTTCGGGTTGTCTCTGGTTTTCTCTCCTCTGCTCATGAATTTTCTGAGTGCTTATGATTTGGATACGTTCACTAATTCGATGTTGACAGTTTTAATTGCACGCTCCCAGAGTGTATAAGTAGAACAAGAACTAGATATGTTTCCCAATTGAATTCAAGCTGTGTGTGTGTGTAAATTTTCTGTGTGGGCTGGACCCATGGCTCTCCGAGATCAAAGGACATCAGAGTTTCTCCACTGACCACCTGAAATCAGTTAGTTCTCCATTGTTGAGGATTTTTTTGATGCTGCTGCCACTTAATTTCTTTGATTTGATTGCTGAAGGAAAGTGATCTGGAACAAATGGGCAAACTATCAGGGAAGTTTGGAATGCTGGGCTCCTACAGCGTGTCACTGGACACCGGGCAGGGCAGAAGGAAGGGTTACAGTCCCTTTTATTTGGGAGCATCGGTAAAGGTAGAAGACGCATTTCAACTTGATTTTATATCTTCGATTTTGAGAGTCACCAGGGATCCCCAAAAGAAAAAATACATTTCTATGGGGTTTGGAGAAGGGAGCTGCCTTCTGCTAAACTAGCAATAAAACCAGAGCAGTCTCCTTGGTCCAGAAGCAACAATTTTGAGCCCTGCTGTTCAGACATGAGTCCTGGGGTTTGTGTTTGAAATTAAAGGCACAGCTGAACGGTGATTATCCCTGTGATAAAAGCAGTAAAAATAGGTGCAAAACGGCTCTTGTGCAAGGTTGTAATTTACCTTTCTTTTAAACTGGCTTACACATCTTAATACATTATGACAATCAGAATTATCAGGCCACCAGGCGGAGAGGAGTTTGTTTTGTTAATTGCTCTTGTTAAGCCTAATTACAGAACGGGGTGGAGTGGATGCGAGGGGAGGGAGGGAGGAATCTGCTAGTAAGAGGAAATTCTAAAATCCTCGGAGCGGTTCCAGGCAGTGTGTGTTGGGGAGCGAGAGTGCTGGTGTGGAGTGTGGGTGCGGGTGTGCGAGCATGCGTGCGGATGCGGGTGTCAGGGTGCCGGAGTGACTGACGGACTTCCCGTATGGACTAAAATCCTGAGATGCTTGAGCTGGAGGTGGGGAACCTGTGCTGTGTGGACACATGAAGGTACAGACGAACAAAGAACTGTTTGTGCTGGGTTTTGCTGTACGGACTAATTCCTTTTTGTGTTTGGGGGAGTTGGGGTGTCATGCAGGTTACTTAGGTGGCTGTTAATGTTTGAGTTTTGAGGTAGGCTGAGCGTTAGAATGGATTGCTGATGTGCTGTCCTTTGATACTGTGGGTTACCAGCACACTGTTTGTGTATGCAGAGCTGTGGGTTGGTATCCTGAAGCCCTCTGAGCCGGTTTCCTTCTTCACGGTGACTGCAGCAGAGATGCTGCTGCCCACAAACCATGTTATTTGTTTAGACTTTCCAGGGGAAGGCACAACATCCCAAGTGCACTTCTGCCCCGCATTATTCCTGTTTGTTTGTGTGCCCCACATTACGCTGATGGCGACTTGCTGTGCCTGACCTGCATTGTCAGCCCCCTCCGTTGCCTCAGGAGCCTCTGGGACAGAAGTTTCTGATAAGACAGTTGGGAGCAAGCCCGACGCAAAGTTAAACTCTACTGTAACAAATCAGTGCTCTTCTCTGGGGTATGTTACCCGACTTGTTTGCTGCCAAGGCGGTTGTATTGTTTTGGCCGCTTGGGTGGAGGGAGGAGACTAGAACAGCAGAGGAGTCACGCTTCTGTTTCGCTTAATTACAACGTACGCTTTTAATAAAACCTTTTAGCGCCGGGAACAGAGTGGCATCGCAGCCCTGCACAGGAAGAAAAATGCTACTGCTGTCGTAGCTGACAGCTGAGTGGTTGGATGGCCGGCGTGGGGCTGGGGCACAGCAGCCTTTGCTTTGCTGGCTGGAGATACAGCTGGGTAAATGTGTTTACTTTTCCCTTAGTATTTATACTAGTTAATGTGTCGCACTAGATAAATCTACTTCCTGAGTCCATCTTTCAGTTTGCTCTCTCTTCCCTCCCAATTGACAAATGGTTTGAGTTTGACACCGTTTTATCAGTTGAGCCCCTGCTGGGTGCTGCATGCCTGCTTGTTTCTGCTTTATCGAGGAAAGTGAATTATCTGCAATATTCTGTTACCATCTAACTAGCAGTTGGCAGGCTCTCCTCTATGAACCGATTTAGGTTTCAGCAAGGGGAGGCTGTTGTCTTTCTCTGCAAAGCCCTGTTGTTGCTCTCCAGGAAAACAAAAGATCCCGGAGCTTTCTGCACCGCAATCTGCCGCTGTCCCACTTTCAAGGAGGTGTTTTGTTTGTTGCGGCAGCTTCCTATCTCAAAATGATAAATTAAGCGGACGTGTGCACTGCCTCAAACCTCTGTCTCCGGGGCTTTGTGTTCGCTTAGGATAAAATACGTGATGTTGTGGTAGGCTCTGGTGTGATTTAAACTTGTTTTCAAGATTACAAAGCAAAAGGGAAAGCAACAGCATCTCCAGCAGCGGTAGTTTGATGAGGAATAGCTGTCAGGAGAACTCTACTGACTTACCTCAAGTGGGTTGCGAATGCATTAGGGATTCATTAATATTAATAGCAGAATAGACGTTTCCTGCATTTGTTTTGACATCCTCCACGCTCTTATTTTTCTTTTCTCTTCTTTTTTTTTTTCTTTAAGTGCAGTTTTTAACACTTATTCAAGTTAATACAGGATGATAAGCTAAAGTTAAACAGAAGGAGAACCCTGAGTGTGTGGGGTCGGTCTATAGGAGTCCTGGAATTTGTAGAGAAAGGCTGTGGTGTAAACCCTCGAGTGAGGCTTTCAGGGCAGATAGCAGAATGTGGCCGTGAGGTACGGCTGTAACCAGTCCAATCCAGACCAAGGAAGAGCTGAGGGTGATGGAAGGTCGCTATGAAAACAGCATGTAAGGGTTAATAGCTGTAGATCGCTAAGGTGAACACAACAGGGGCTTCTTCACAAGTTGAGGGGTAAAAAATCCAATCCAGACCACTCCCCAGCCGCTGAATGTTTTGGTTCATTCATCTCATTTGCTGAATGAAGTTGGCTGAACAGTTCTGTTTGAAAAATAAGCTGATCCAAAGCAATTTCTATTGCCTTCTGTCTTTTCAGTCCTGTGATGCCCGTTTTCATGCTTCTGCTCCATCTCCAGCCTTCTAAGCTTGCTTAAAAAGGAGGGAGCATGTAATTGCAATGATCCCTTATCCTGCACAGCACATCGGTTTCACCCACTGAGCCCTTTAACTAGGGGAACTCGTGGTGGTAAAGTGAGGCAGGGGCTTGCTTTTCCTGGAGAACACTGCTAAGAGTCCCAGTCTGTGAAATGTCTAAAGCAAAAAAGAGGAGAAGCCCCCCCAGGAAGCCCCTAGCTTGGCCAGACTAGCGATGCAGCAGCTACAGAGGCAGAAGTGCACCCAAGTTTGGCAGCTCTTCCTGGCAGGGCAATTTGAATTGCCAAGAGTGCGTCTGCTCTGCTCGTTGAGCCTAATGAAAAGTACAGTTTAATCACTGGTGTGCCAAATTGACCATGATTAGCTGTTATTGCAGATTAGTGCATTGTCTGGGGCTCCAGAATTATTGATCCGGGATGCTGTGCTCTGGTGTTTTCTGTGCCCTCTATCGTAACCTCTTCTTAATGCTTAGGGGAGGGAAGCAGGAAAGGAGAGTAGGAGGGAAGAAGTCCAGATGGGAAGAAAACAGGTCCTGAAAAGACCACATAGGAACTAGGTCAGGTACTCTGGAGATTAAAGAAGCATGCTTCATCCCTGGACGCAGGAGGCAGGGACAAGTAGCATACAATTACGAGGAATTAGAACGGCAACAAGTAGTGCAGATTTATCAGCTTTAATTGTCTATTGTCAGGACAGAGCCCTTCTTGTAGATCAGGCACTGCCAATGCTTTAATACCTCTAATGGACTCTCTATTGTGGGATTATCTCTCCTAAGGACAATGTCTTTCTTAAAACTAGCTCTTTTGGGAGATGGAGGAGAAAAAAAACAGAAGAAAAGAAGTAGCTGCAGCCCTTGTCTTTTTTTCTTTCCTCTCTCTGGTTTGTCACATTCTGCAGGAAGTAGCAGAGAGCCCAGTGTTGCTCTTCTGTCAGCAGCTCTATTCCTTCAGGGGAACTGATAGATACCTATTGAACATTAACACCCTTTGCTCCACCTTCTCCAACGAGCTCCTCCAGAAACAATAGCTGTTTGATAAAGAGCAGATAAGCGAGGACACCCGGCTTAAGAATCTCTCTGCTATCTTTATTTTAAAAGCTTTCCTGGGTTTTGCAAAGTAAACATTACAACATTTAAAGAAGGATAAGGTGTCAACTATTTAATGAGAAGTTGTGTTTAATAGCAGAGGAATTCTTCCCTCCCCCAGCCAACACACAGGTATGAAAAGACTGTTATTTCACCACCCAGGGGTAGGAAAGGTGGAGTAATGACAACTGTACTCTTAGAAGCTTAAAAAGTGGCTCTTCAGCCCACCTCTGCCAGATTCCCTAATCAGCTCTAAACACACACTTCTTTCCAATCCTGCAGTCCTGGGTGCATGGGAGTTGCATTGCCAGGGCTGTGATAATCTGTGGGTAAACATTTTCGTTTCCCCCATACGTGCTTTGTCATGGTGTGTAGCTGTTGTTTTTGTTAATCTGTTTTGAAACGTGCTCCTCGGCAGCCAGTTCTTTGTCTGAGAAGACTGGTGTGGTTCCACCCATGAATCTTAGCCTCCTTCTGCTGCATTCGTCAGCTCCACAAGACTGAGCAGCCTGGAGAGTAGAAACTGAGCTGGGCAGGAACAGAAGGTTCACAGCAATCTGAGTTACCAGGCCGGTCAAAGGAGAGAATATCCCAAAATATGACATGACTGCAAAGTCGTGAAGAGACATAAAAGTTGAGTTAATGTGATTAATTCTGAGGTGGCTTCGTTACTTCAGATGGTTATGAGGTTGCTGCAGGGCTGATGTTTCTGAAATATTCACAGGAGTGAGTCTTCTAATAAACATTTCCCACCCCTCCTCCATAATAAAAAATCAGCCTATTTTAAAGGAAAACTTGTGAAAGCACAACTTTTTCTAGTCCTCCGCACACCACTGAGGTTGGAAATCGGTTGGAATGGGCTGGCCTGTGGTCATTCGTTTTCCTTCAGGCTTGGTTGCTACAGAGAGTATTTGAAAATCTGCGTTTGGCTTGATTTTTGTGCTCAGATTGGCCTGTCCGGGATAAATTTGGGTTGGTAGAAACAAGCAAAGACATTGCAAGCTCTGTTGCATGGGCTCTTGGCTGTCATCTCAACCTTTCCCAAGACAATCAGCGCTCAGGAGTGTGATGGGAAAGCTGATGACTATCTGTGGTCTTCAGTGTGAGGCATTTCCCCTCTTGTAAGGCACTAGGAGATGGTTCTTTAACTTTAGTTCTGACCCCAAAGTTCCCTGCCGTTTCCCACAGTGACGAAGCCTTGGCTGGTTTCTCAATACCTTCACCCCAGCTTGCTTCCTGGGAAACGAGAACGAGTGACTTCTGACTGAAGGAGCCTTGACTCCTTCTTCTTAAACTTGAGCCTCAACAAGAAGAAATGTCTGAAGTTCAGTTCTTGCTTCTGTGTGCTGCAAGGATGGTTTTTTCCCAGTGAAGGAGGGTTGTTCTGGCTTATTCATAAGTCATCCGTGCAGTATTTTAAGAAGGCCTAGCTGGGAAAGGGCTATGGAATTTTGTTTTGACTCCTTTTTTCCCTTTTTAAGGAAAATTTCTTGACAGGATAAACCGAGAGAAATCAAGGGAGACGTTAAGGCTTGCACTAGGCAGTAGCAGAGAGTGCAGCCAAAAGATTTGCTCTTGCTCTTGTACAGCCAAGACAAAAATAAATGTAAAGGCATTTGGAAGTGCTAGGAGGCGATGACCAGGGTGCTCTGTAATTAAAGGCAGTCCCTGAAAGCTGCTGTGTGTTAATTCAAAAGCCTCGGGGCTACAACATACACCACCCCAAATGCCCTTGCAAAAAACCTTCATGTAGATTCAAGTGCGATTTTAATTTCTCTCCTTATAGGCAATACCATGCTGAAGTCGTGTAGGGCATACAAAGCCTCCGAGATTGTATCTCAAGCCCATAGGCTGTGTTTTTCAAAGGTCAGGCCAGTCTGCAAGTAGAAGGCTGTAACTTGCCCTGTTGCACTGTCACTGCAGCATGCTGGTGCTCTCTCTCTTTCTCTTGAATCTGACATCAACCCTGGTTTCAGAAACGTGGCCCCAAAACACAAGTGTATCTCAGCAAAACTTGAAAGCAAGCTCTTCTTTGTGTTTGATTTCTCAGTTGGCTTTTAAAAGATGTGCAGTTGTGCAACTGCATCGTGTACCTTCTTGGAGTAATGACCACAACTGGTCCCCAAATGTTTACCCGCACAAGGATGCCTACATGCAGGAAGTGGGAAATGGGGGTGGGTCTGGTAGTTACTCTTGATGTGGTCAATCTGCCACTGACCTTGTTTGGGGAAGGGGAGGATGTGAAAATGAGACTCTGCTTTAATCTCCTGTGTGCATTTTATCTCCTCTGAAACTTTCTAAAGAAGTTTGAGCTATTAGAGCCAGCTCCCTTCCCTCCTTCTTCCCCTTACAGTGACAGCAGGCGCGGGGAGAACAGCAGCAGCAGCAGCTGAGACTAAGTTGGGGAGGCTTGTTGTTGAGCTGAAGTGGTGATAGCATCAAAGGAAATGGATGGGGATTTCTGAGATCAGAGCTGTTAGGGCCATTCATGATTTGTTGCCAGGCTGAAAGCTGCTGCAGAGAGAGCTGCCTGAGAAATGCTGATTAATACAGTAATTGAGGTTTTCTATGAGCGAGAAGGAAAAAATGAAAATATGACTAAAAATGTCCTTTCTGAAATGAGCAACATTTTGAGTTTGCACATTCCAGACAATAGTGGCTGCTGGTATGAAAGATTTGTATAAAAGAGCAGCAAACTTCTGGTTGAACAGGGTGTCTTTTTATGTTTCTCTATTAAGGAGGAAGGTCAGGAGGTCAGTCTATATATTTCTCCAGTGGCAGAGTCTTCTTTCTGATTCTTATTTCAGTACACTTTCTTCACAATTTGTTTCTGTCTCTTTTTTTCTTGATAAAATGGAGTTTTAGTCTGAGTCAGGCACCGTTGGGCTAGACCTGCGTGCCAGCAAAATCCCTTCTCCTGCACTATGGTAGATCCAGGCTCAGCTTCACTGAGACACCTGGAGCTAATTTCGGGATAGTCTCAGAGTGTGCCACGAGTTATTTGAAGTCAGTTAGCTTCATAGGTCGCAGTCTCTTCCCCAGGCTCCGAGAGAGAGGGAGAGAGAGGCAGGGAGAGAGGCGCACTGACCTGGGATATTGGCATCTTCCTGTCATTCTGATGAGTATTTCATTTCATCTGATCTAATCTCGGCTTCCTCCTCTTTTCCAGCCCAAAAGCAATCCCAGTTCCTTGAAAGGCAGGTTTTCTTTTCTCCTCTCCTTCACGTTAAGATCAACCCCTGTATCAACCCTCTTCTCTTGGCCCCCTCTGCCCC
>VZRI01010326.1:4324-15666 GCA_013397515.1 Upupa epops
GGGACGGGGATCCCGCCCGCAGCGTCGTCCCTAACTCGTGGCCGGCGGGGGTCGGGCTGGGGACCCCCCCGGAGCGGGGCCGGGGATGGATCCCCGTGGGTTTGACCCACGGAAATGCCCCCTCGGAGGGGGAGGGGGTGAGGCTGTGGCCTTGGGATCCCGCTCAGCCCCGGGTTGGCGGTGTCGGGGGAAGGGGCCCGGTTCTGGGCCGTCGTTGAAGGAGGGACTTGGCGGGACCCCAAAGGTCTCCCACTGCCCTCAGGCTGGGCTTGATCCCCAGGGGAGGGTGTAAAGGGGCTTCTGCGAGGTGATGCCGGGACACTGACTGCCCCTTGTGTCCCCTCCTTGTTCCTCCATGCCCCCCGTGTCCTCCCGTGACCCCCTGACAAACACAACAGCAGCAGAAGGAGCTCTTGGACCATCTCCAGTCCCTTCTCTGGTCCCCGGGAGGATGAGGGCACTGATGCCGCTTCCCCACCGGTCCCTGAGGAATTGTCCCTGCCTTTTAGCTCCCGCAAACCTGCCGGTTTTGGCCATCTCTGACTTCATTTTGCAGCAAAACCGCTGCTGGGTGTCTCTCAGGAATAGCTGGAGCCCCTGTGACTCTCCTCAGCTTTTCATTAGTGACTGGAGCTGCACGGGAAAACATCTCAGGTGCCCATTAGCACCACTTTGGCCAGCGTTCCTGTGGCACTGAATAAATCACTTCCATGGAAGCTCTGATTCACCCTCCTCGGAGCGTAATTCCGCGTCTGAGGTCAGACCTCGGCCCAGAAATAACCACCCAGTGAGCAGCGTTGGCACTGGTCTTGGCACCAGCTTCTCCCCGTGGCTTTGGGGCGACTCAGCCAGCTTCCTTGTGCAAACAAGCTGCAGTGGGGCTGGTCTAGGGGGCGGCTTGGTGCCCCCACGTCACTAGCTCTTGGCTGTTCTCTTCCCCCCCCCCACAGATCATCCGCGTGCAGTCGCCAGAAGGAGTGAAGCGCATCACGGCCACCAAGCGAGAAACAGTGGCAACCTTCCTCAAGAAGGTACCTCGAGCCTCTTTCTTCCTTCCCTGCTCACCCGCCAGACGAGGCAGAGCCCTGCTGGGCTTCGCAGTGCCCTGCTGGGCAGGGAGGATCGGTGGGAAACTGCGTTTGTGTCGGTGCAGCCAAACCCTTTGCTGTTCCTGAGGGAAAGGAGCAGAGGGAGAGGAGCAAACGTGCTCAGCTTTGCAGCTGGAGGCTCCTGGGGTGGGGACTTTCCTGGGAGAGGAGGTGTTTTGATGTTCTCCAGCCGAAATGGCAGGGAGCTGAGAGCGGCAGGGAGGGCTGACAGTCAAAACCTGCAGCGCAGGCCTGGCCTCTTGAGGCCCAAGTGCTTGTTTAGTGCTTTGAGTGTCGTCTGAATGTGCTTTGCATGCAGCTGCTTTTCCCGTGTGGGTCTGGAGAGAGCAGGGGAGGGGCTGAGGTGAAATCCTGAGGCAGTGTGGGAGCTTCGGGGGTCTCCCAGGAAAGGTTTCCACCCTGGGGTGAGGAGAACACGCTGAGTGTTCAGGCTGTAGCTTGTTCTTTGCTCAGCTGGCACTGCCCAGTGTGTGAAGGTAGTTAGAGTCTCCCCTTCCTCCCCTCCTGGATCTCTGCTGTAACCCAGACCCCCCCAGATCAGGATTTCTTTGCTCAGTAAAAGCAGCCCTTGGAGTCCCTGAGCGCCATTCCTTGAGCCAGCTGGATTTTCTTTCCCCCCGGGAGGGGGAAGAGACCCCAAATCCTGCTGCTTTGTGAGTCCTTTCCTTTGTTGGAAGCTTCAGCCCCGGAGGACTGAGCCAGAGACCTCCAGCTGGGCAAGAGAACCTCTGGGAGCGGTGCAAAAGGAGCGGCTCAGTTTGCAGGGTTCAGGTTACCCTGGAACAATCGCCCTTGCAGCCACTTCCCGTCGGAACAAAAGCATCAGCACTCAGAGAAATTGCCTGTTGATGGGGGAAAACGATCTCTGCTGGCAGGGCTGAGGGAAGAAGGGTTGGGGATCCTTCTGACGCACAGCTCGCTCGAGAAACTTGTGGGTTTCACCACTTTAGACCCCCCCGGTGTTGATAACTGTGGGGGCTCACCCCCAAAGCCCCTCTCTGGGGTGGATTCCTCCTTTAACCGGGGAGCTGTAATTAAGGAGGCATCAATTTGCTGCTTCTGTCTTCTCAAGTAACTGTGATCTCCCTCTTGGCGACTCCAGGGGAGCAGCAGAAGGGTGGGAGAAGGGAGTTGCAGGGGTGTAAGAGCCTCAGTCATCAGCGCTCTGTGTCTTTTGTCAAAGCAAAAGCTGCCTGGGGACTGGGTGGAGGCTGTTGTCAGGGTAAATCCCAGCGGGAGGTGAAAGGCACAGGAGGAAAAGGGAAAGGAGAGCAGCAGGGAGGATTCGAGTGGAGCTCATGCAGCTGCTGGTGGGGGTGAGAGCAGAGCTCTCAAGGAGGAGCAGATCCAGACTGAGGAGCTCTGCCTGTAGGAAGTGAGGATGACTCAGCCAGGGAGAAGGGGGGTGCCCGAGACCTTCCCCTCTGTGTAGTGAAAACACGGCGCGTGTGTTGTGCCAGGGTCACACGGCCTCCTTTTTTTGATGGGTTCTGGTGTTTTGAAGCCTTTCTGCTTCTCTCAGTCATCCCAGGCTCTTCCAAACCCAGCCCAAGCTTCGCAGCAGGAGTTCCCTGGGCTCTCTGCTTGTTCTGAGCAGCTTTCAGCACCCGAGGGGCAGAGGCAACTTCAACCTCATCCACCTTCTCCTCCTCCCTTCTCTCTCTTTCAGGTTGCAAAAGAGTTTGGGTTCAGGAATAATGGCTTTGCTGTCTACACCAACAGAAACAGGACGGGGGAGATCACGGCGTCGCAGAACAAATCTCTCAACCTGCTCAAGATCAAGTGAGTGCAGCGGGGGGAGAGGGGGGGATTGGACAACGGGGAGCTGCTGCTCTGAGCTCTCCCCTCTGAACCGATCTGCGTGGCAGCAGCCCTGAGCTTTCAGCTCTCGCTCAGCAGACACTGGAAGGGATGAACTTGACGGCCATCCCGCAGTGGGGAGTGGGTTTGGCGCTGGGTGAGACCCTGGCCACCCTTCCTTGGGTCGCTGGTGGAGTGAGGCAGCAGCAGGTCCCCCCTGTGCCCTTCCCCAGCCTGCGGGAGACCAGACAGCGCAGTCACTTCAAGTCTGGGTGGGGATTTCTCTGTCCTGACCAGGAGTAGCTTCACCCTGGTTCCAAATCCAACAGCTGTTGCCTCTGTGAGCGACCCAGCGCTCAGACAGGTTGGTGCTGGCAGCTGCCTGGGGAGGGCTGTGACTCGAGGGGTCCACGCTCACCCTTTTCCCTCCTACAGCTGTTGCTTCTCTCTCTGGGCTCCATCCCACGTTTCCCCCCAGCTTTTCCCCCTCGTTCTTGTCTCCCGAGGCAGCAGACATGTTTGTTGGTCACAGGGCAGCAGCTCAGAGGGGCTTCGAGCTGCCACGCTCGCTGCTCTGGGAGAAACCTCCAGCTTCTCCACAGGCCGGGAGCTCTGCTGCCCCGAGGCGGGCGCTGACGCCGCTGTCTTGTCTCTCCGCACCCACAGGCATGGCGACATGCTCTTCCTCTACCCCTCGAGCCCAGCTGGCTCCTCCTCAGAGACCATGGACACCTCTGGCTCGCAGGGCTTGCGGCCCCAGGGGGCTCCTCAGGTGGTGGAAGATGAGATCGACCAATACCTGATCAAACAGGATGGGAAGATTTACCGGAACCGAGACCAGCAGCTGTGAGTGCAGGACTGGGGGTTGAGGGCAGGGGGGTTCCTGTGCCTCCCCAGAGCTTGTAATGTCGTGTCTGCAAGCAGCAGGCAGGAAACCTGCGCTGGGAACGGCCTGTGGAGCCGCTGCTCCATCCTTCGCTGCCTTTCAAACCTTCCCGAGGGAAAGCAGCCCCAGCCATTGTCCAGGAGGGTTAAATCGAGCTCTGGTGAAGCCAGGAAGGAAGCAGATACCAAACTCCCAGGGCCTGGGCCAGGAAGGGCTCATTGAGAGCAGCTCTATTGTTGTGAGCAAGGTGGCCCCTGCGATGGGACCGGTGATGCTGTGTTTCATGCTCCTGAGAGCTCTCTAGAGTGAACCGAGGGGTTCAGGTGGCTGCCCAGGATGCTGCTGGCTGAGTGTTGGAAGCAGCTTGGGCTCCTGGAATGAGCAGGGGGTGCTCTCTGCAGCAGGCTCTGTTCTCTGTGAACCCAGACCATTTGGGTCCCGAGGTGGAGAGGACATGGAACCTTTATCAGAGCAGTGAGAGGACGAGGGGTGATGGCTTGAAACTGGAGAAAGGGAGTCTCAAGCTGGAGAGAAGGGATTGTTGGTGCTGAGGGTGCTGAGACCCTGGCCCAGGAGAAGCCCAGAGAGCTGGGAGAAGCCCCATCCCTAGAACCCTGCCAGGTCAGGTTGTCCCCTGGGGGCTCTGAGTACCCTGCTCTGGCTGGGGGTGGCCCTGCACCCTGCAGGGGGTGGCACTGGAGGAGCTTGGAAGGTCCCTTTGACCCAAGGCAGCCGATTCCCTACCCCAAGCAGGAGCCTTCTTGTTTCTCCAGCAGGAAAACCACCCAGGTGGAGGGAAACCCAGGGAACCGAGTGACAGAGACGTGGAAGTGGGAGTTTAGGGCTCAGCCTGCTGAACGCTTGGCCTCTGTCCCATCACACGCCTCGGTCTGAAGCCAGGGAGCCCGTTTTGCTCCCCAAAAGGCAGCCAAGCCCAGCTTTGCCAGCGCTCTGGAGCCGCCCGAGGCTTAGGTGAACAAAGCAGCCTGTGTTCCCAGTGAGAGGCCCAGCGGAGCGGGGAGCTATCGCCACCCTCCATCCTCCCCCCCACCCCCTGATGGATGGGGCTGAAGCCTCCCCTGGCTGCCCAGGAGGGTTTTGTGGCTCCCTTGGGGCTGGAACCCCCCCGCCTCCTGCAGAGCCACTTGTGAAGAGCTCCTGGAATTCCTTGGGAACTGGAATAACCTGCCCTTCCCCACCCCCGTGGTTCAGTTATCCTGGTGCAGTGAGGAAGAAGAGGGGAGAGGCCGAGCCTGCAGGTGTTCAGTCCCTTCCAGGCTTTAGGGGAGGAGAAGAAACCAGGGCAAACGGCTTCAGCTTGGAAGAGCAGAGGTGAAAGCAGCTGCTCCGTGGCCAAAGCAGGTTTCAAGGGCAGGGACAACCCCTGCAGGGACTGACCTGCTGGAGAGCAGCGCAGGAGGAAGGGACCCGGGGGGCCTGGTGGCCAGTGGCAGCTTGGGGTGGATTAGAAGGGGGTGGTTAGGAGATCGAGAGGGGTTCTTCTGCTCCTCTGCCCTGCTGAGACCCCATCTGGACTCCTGTGTCCAGTGCTGGGCCCCTCAGTGTCAGAAGGACAGGGAGCTGCTGGGGAGAGTCCAGTGCAGAGCCACAGGGATGATGGAGGGAGGGGAGCAGCTCCTGCTGAGGAGAGGCTGAGGGAGCTGGGGCTCNGCCCCTGGCTCTGGGGGCTCCTGCAGTGGCAGGGGGACTGGACTGGGTGACCTCCAGAGCTCCCTCCCAACCCCTGACACCCTGCGACCGTGTGAATGTTAAATCCCCACCACCCCAGGGCTTTCAGCAGGGCAGCTCCAGCAGTCCCCTCTGAGTTTCCCCTTCCTGAACAGGACTGATCACTGCTTCTCTCTCCCTCTGCCCAGGTGCCACCACAGCCCCCTGGGGAAGTGTGTGCACTGTGTTCCGCTGGAGGTAAGAGCTCGGGGAGGTGCTCTGGACTCCCACAGACTGCTGCCCTCTCGGGTTCTGCTCCTACAAACCCTTCTCCCTCGAGTGTTGCCCATATAGACAGGGGCTGTGGGTCAGACTCCTGCTGGGAGCCCCCTGGCATCGCTCACTGACTCTCTCAGCTTGGGACTCGCCCTCTGCTTGCTGCAGCTGAGCAGAAAACACTTCAGAAAGGCCCCGCTCCTCCTCCCCCTTGCCCAGCTCCTCTTGATCCCTGCCCTCTCTCCCAGATCCCCGGGCTAGAAGGCAGCCTCTGCCCTGGGATTCACAGCCCAGACATCTCTGCGAGCCGGGGCGGCCGGTGCTGGGAAGCCCTTTGCCCTCCCGCGAGCAGCTGGGCTCTGGGTTTGCCCTGAGCTCCCTAAACCAGTCCTGGGGATCTGTGGGGCCAGTCTGCCCTGGAAGCAGGAGGGGCTGGGACAGCGGGCCGGGGCGAAGCTCCGCTCTGCCGCTGCCTTGAGCCTGGACTCCCCGGCGGAGGGGGCGAGTGGGTTGGGTGCTGGCGGGCAGGGGTCTGACCTGGCCTCTCCTCGGTGCCCGCAGCCGTTCGATGAGGATTACCTGAACCACCTGGAGCCCCCGGTGAAGCACATGTCCTTCCACGCCTACATCAGGAAGCTGACGGGCGGCGCGGACAAGTGAGCAGAGCTCTGGTGGGGAAGGGGAGCCGCTGGGAGCTGCCTCTGCTTTGGTTTTAAACACGAGGGGCTGGCTCGGCAGGGCAGGGTTGGCTTCAGGTAGCCAACGGCTAACTGGGCAGAGGGTGTGGAGGGGGAAATGGGGTGTGAAAGAAATAGGAAAGCTGGGGGGAAGGAGAGGGGAGGAGTGGGAGGGAGAGGGGTGGGATGAGAAAGAGGAGAAGAGGGAAGGACTGCGAGGAAGAGGGATGGAATGAGGAAGAGGAGAAGAGGGGAGGAGTGGGAGGAAGAGGGAGAGAGTAAGAGGGAAGGAGTAGGAGGAACAGGAGNGAGGAATAAGAAGAAGAGGGGAGGAATAAGAAGAGGGGAGGAATGAGAAAGAGGAGAAGAGGGAAGGAGTGAGAGGAAGAGTGAAAGAGGGAAGGAGTAGGAGGAAGAGAATGGAAGGAAGAGGGAAGGAATGGGAGGAACAGNATGAGAAAGGAGAAGAGGGAAGGAGTGAGAGGAAGAGGAGGGAAGGAATGGGAGGAACAGAGGAGAAATGAGAAGAGGGAAGGAATAAGAAGAGGGAAGGAGTGGGAGGAAGAGGGAGAGAGTAAGAAGAGGGAAGGAGTAGGAGGAACAGGAGAAATGAGGAGGGAAGGAGTGGGAGGAAGAGGGATGGAATAGGAGGAAGAGGAAAGGAATCAGAAGAGGGAAGGAGTGGGAGGAAGAAGAAAGGAAGGAAGAGGAAAGGGGAAACAGAGAAGAAATGAGAAGAAGAGGAAAGGAATGGGAGGAAGAGGGGGAAAAAATGGCACCACAGAAACCCCAGACAGGAGCCCAGAGCCTGGACTGCAGGGCAGAGAGCTGGAGGGTGCAGGGGGGCAGCGCTGAGCCGAGGGGAAGCGCTGACACAGCGGTTGTTTCCTTGCACCTCGCTGTGGCTCCCGTGTCCGGCGAGGGCCCAGCACTCCCCTGCAGGAAGCCTGGAGCTCACGGAAGGGGCTGGGCTGTGGCTGTTACAGCTGTTATTTCAGCAGGGTCCTGGGAGGTCTGGGCCTCTCTCCTTGCTCTCCACCTGCTCAGGAGTTGGAGCAGCGGGCACCCTTGCCCTCTCCCTCATCCTGCTGCCGCCCTGTCTGCCCCGGGGATATTTCCAGCCTCTGGCTTCCTTTTCCTCGTTGAGTTTCTGAGACACCCCCCCCCTCCCCAAAGCCTTTCCTGTGCTGACAGCAGCCTCCTCTTGCCCTTCTCACAGGGGGAAATTTGTTGCCCTGGAAAACATCAGCTGCAAGATCAAATCGGGCTGCGAAGGGCACCCTCCTTGGCCAGAGGGGATCTGCACCAAGTGCCAGCCGAGTGCCATCACTCTCAACAGACAGGTGAGACGGGAGCCCCCTGAGCTTGAAGGCTGGGAAGGGATGTAGGAGAGAGAGGAATGACCTCGAGAGCAGCCAGCCCCGAGCAGCAGGAGGCCGCTGTGGGTTGGCAGCTGTCAGGGCAGCAGCTGTTAAGGTCTTCAGTCTCCTGGAGGCAGCTTCCTCTTACGGTGGAGGAGGATGGCAGAGCTGGCCCTGCCAGCGAGGAGACTCTGCTCTGTTTCAACATCCAAAGGGCCTCCCTGTGTCCGCTGCGGTGCCACTGCTTTCGGTTGCAAAGGGGTTTGGGGGTGGGGGCTGGAGGAAAGCCCACCCAGTTAAGGGGGCGCCCAGCGCTGCCAGCCCACGCACGCTGGGCTCTGGGGAAGCAGCGGAGCCGGGGAGAAGGGGAGGGAAGGAGTTGAGTGAAAGGGGGCGGTGGTGGTGGCGCGTGGCCGGGGCAGAGGGGTCGGCGGGCGAGCGGAGGATGGCCTGACGCTTGGACTTTGTCGAACAGAAATACAGGCATGTTGACAACATCATGTTTGAGAACCACACCATTGCAGATCGCTTCCTCGACTTCTGGAGGAAGACAGGGAACCAGCACCTCGGGTACCTGTACGGCCGCTACACGGAGCACAAAGACATCCCCCTGGGCATCCGCGCCGAGGTCGCCGCCATCTACGAACCCCCCCAGGTTCGTAGATCCTGGGGGTGGGGTGGGCTTGAACGGGTAGTGCTCGCTGCAGCTCCCCAAGGAGGGGTCGCAGGACAGGGTGGCTCTGGTCGGGGTCACTGCTGCTGGTGGAGCAGAGAGAGTTTGAGGTCCCAGAGCGTTAAGGACTTGGTTTTAAAGCTCTGGGTGCTCAGGTGATTTCAGGAAAGGAGGGGACAGACTCGTGTTGGGCAGGACAAAGGGTGATGGTTTTAACTGGGAGAGATTCAGATGAGACAGAAGAACTTGAGGGTGGGGAGAACCTGGCCCAGGAGAGGACAAGGAAACTTCATCAGAGCAGTGAGAGGACACGGGCTCTCTGCTTGAAACTGCAAAAGGANGAGCTCTCTCTTCATCAGAGCTCTCTCTTCATCAGAGCTCTCTCTTCATCAGAGCTCTCTCTTCATCACCCTGTGAGAGGACATGGGGGGATGGCTTGAAACTGCAAAAGGAGAGGTTCCAGCTAGAGAGAAGGAAGATCTTGGGGCTGCTGAGGCTGGGGAGAGCCTGGCCCAGTTGCCCAGAGAGCTGGGAGAAGCCCCCTCCCAGATCAGGTTGATCCTTGGGGCTCTGACACCCTGCTCTGGGTGAGGATAACCCTACAGTGAGCAGGGATGAGTTTGAAAGGCCCCTTGAACCCAGCACAGCCTGGGATTCCACGAAGAGAGCTCCTAATACCAGATTCCATGGTTCCTATCTCCTCACTCACTGGGTTTCCAAGCTTGTGGAGCAGAACAGCTTGGAAACCAATTCCCTAGCAGGGAAAAAAACCCCCTCACTTGAGCTCTGATCAGCTCGCTGGGAAAATTGAAGCAGCTTAATGAGAGCAAAGGAGAGGCTGCGGGTGGGGAGCGCTGGCTCAGAGCAGGCAGAGTCCCCGCTAGATGGTGCAAGGCACCGCCGGCTCCGCGCTCTGCACTGCTGAGACCTCCCGGGAGGCTGCAGCTGGAGCAGGTCCTGCCGATCCTCATCTCCCAGGGAACCCAAGGGCTGAATTGAGTGTCGTGATGGTGCTAATAGAGATGGAGAAGCCACTCTGCCCACAGCAGGAGTCGAGTTTGCCCGTGAGGCTGCTGCTCCACCAGCTTGCCATCGCTTTTCCAGGGGCAGACGCTGTGTGTACACACAGCTCAGGGAGGGCTGTGTTTCCTGCAGAGTAAAACAGAGTGGAAAAAGAACAGAGTCAGATGGGAAGAGGGGGGTGTGAGAGGGGAATCGCAAACCTTGCTTCCCTGTCTGCCCCGGGAGAGCAGAGCTGTGCTGCCTGCAGGGTGCTGTGGCTGCTGAGCCCCTGCTCTGCATGGTTCTGCTGAAAGCGAGGCCGTGTTTGCTCTCCTGGCCAGCAGCGATACCACATCTCATGGAATAGAGTCAGAGAACCCTCCTGGCTGCAAAGGACCTCCAGGATCACCCAGCCCAGCCCTCATCCCAGCAGCTCCCCAACCCCCAGACCAGGGCCTCAAGGGCTCTGGCTGCTCGGTTCTTCAAGCCCTCCAGGGATGGGGACTCCCCCACCGCCCTGGGCAGCCTGGTCCAGCACCCAGCCCCTCTCTGAGGGCAGAACCTCTTCCTGAGATCCCATCTCACCCTCCCCTGGTCCTTTCCCCTCGTCCCAGCATCAGGAACTGGGGAGAGGAGCCCAGCAGCAGCAGCCTCGCTGCAACCTCCTGTGAGGGAGCTGGAGAGAGCACTGGGGTCTCCTCTCAGCCTCCTCAGCTCTTGGATCCACGGGATTTCTGCCTCTCAGCTGCTCAGGCAAAGGAAACAGTGCAGACTAACCCCTGGCAGGTGGAACAGGGAGCTGCTTCCAAAGACAAACGATAGAGTCTCTGGCCTTTTCCAAAGCTCCTGTGCTGAGCGCAGAGCCTTTCATTCACAAACGACCCCTGGCATCGCCAGAGGGGAAACCCTGAGCTCTGCAAACACCCCCTGCCTGGCTCCTGGCACTGCCCCGCCTGCTCCCGTCTCACTCACAGCTTTTCTGAATTCCCTGCAGATCGGTACTCAGAACAGCCTGGAGATCCTGGACGATCCCAAAGCCGAGGTGGTGGATGAGATCGCTGCCAAGCTGGGGCTCCGAAAGGTCAGCGGCGTGGCGCAGCTCCCGCGTCCTGGTTGGGCTGCGGGGAGAGAAGGGTGGGCAGCAGCTCCTGCCGGCTCCGCGGGTGTCGGTGTCGGTGGCTCCTGGGCTTTTAGGGCTGAAAACTGGAAGGAGAGCCTGTTGCTGAGCGTGAGCCTGAGGCAGAGCTGTGCAGCTGGGGTCAGCAGGCTGTGCCCGCAGCGGCAGCAGCAGAGAAGCAGGAGCACGGTGCCCCCTTTACATCCCCTCAGGCAGGAGCTGCTCCTGCTAGCCTCTCCCCGGCGGAGCACAGGAGTAGCTAGCTGCTCCACCTGCAGGGAGCAGAGGCTCCTGCTCGCATTTCAGCCCCCTCCATGGGGTCCTAGCTCTCCGTGCTGCCCACACAGGCTGTGGGGAGTCGCTCCGTGCGTGGGGGTCGAGGTGGGAGCCTCCAGCAGCCTCAGTCTCTCCGTTCCCTTCGCTCCCTCAGCCAGGCTGGTTGGAATGGGGTTGGAATCTGCTGCTGTGGCGACATCGCTGATCTTTCCCAGGGAGTGGGAATCGTTTAGGGATCCTGGGAGTGCAGGGGGGGAGATGAACACAAACAGGACGGGACTCGCTGAGGGAAACAGATCCGAGCAGACTGCCAGCACGTGTGGAGAGGCCTCTGCTGCTCTGCAGATAAGATCTTCGGCCTTTTGCCAAGCAAAGCTCCCGTGCTCCTTTTTCATTCACAGAATCCCAGAGTCCTAGAGTGAGTGGGGCTGGCAGAGCCCTCTGAGCTCCTCCAGTTCAGCCCAGCACCCAACAGCACCCCATCAGCCAGACCAGGG
>VZRI01010327.1:0-35724 GCA_013397515.1 Upupa epops
GATTCTATGATTCTGTAAAGGTAATCTTAAAGGGTCCCACTTTTCCACAACATCTCTAGTGTCATTGGCAACTTGGAATTTGTAGTAGAACAGAACTGGGCACTGCACTAGCAAGTCTCACTGTGTTATTAACTCCCAATGCCAATAGGAACTCCTTAAGAGCTCCTGTTTAAAGAACTCTTGAAGAATCAGTATTGTTTCTGGGTAATTATTCAACTGGTGTTTTCTGAAGTGCCAAGCACATCCATTTGCTCCACACTTCTTCAGAAAAGCTTTGTGGCCTGTGTTCAGAAATCTGTACCTAACAGCAGCCTGCGTGAGGTCTATCTGTCTGATCCCTTTCATGCTGCAAATCAGTATCGCTGGTAGAAAGCAGGGACCAACCTGTGACTGAGGTGTGTGCAGAGTTTGGTGTTTCTGCAGACAAGAGTTAGATACAGGCAAAGTAACAGGAGTTCTCTTAATCCCTTCTATCATAAGTCTTTTAAAGCTTTTGACCTGTTAATGAGGAAACCACTGTTTGTCATTTATAAAGGAGAGACCGGGAGAAGGTGCCTCAGAGGTCACCAGCTCGTTTGATAATGGGCTTGGAAAACAATAATAGGGTTTTGGAGTAGAATCAGGAAGTGTCCAGAGAAAGGTGTGGAGCAGAAGTACATGTTCATGTGGCTTTGCAATACTGCAGGGTACACCATGGCTATTTTGCTTCTCATTGCTGTGCTGGAGGGACTGATCAGCCTTTGAGGCCAGAACTATGGCTCTGTATTGAGAAAAGGGGCATTGCCAGTGCAGATTCCAACAGGCAGATGTGGAGACAGCAAAGCACTTTCAAGGTGCTGCATTTCTTAGGATGCATTCAGGTAAAACTGAAGGATTTTCTCTGCCACTTGGCATGTTGACTGTGTCCCCTCCTTCACAGAAGACAAATCTAAGCCTCAGACTTTTCACTTTCATGTGATTATTGGAATATCCCATGAATGAAGTAATTTTCTGAGAAACCTAACACTAAAGATCCTTTTCTAGGATCTTAATAGAGGTACAAGCTGAGTAAAGTGTCTTTGAAAGGACAGGGTGATGGACTGGATCCCCCAGTGCTTCAGCTGAGCCCTTTCAGTCTAAGCGATTCAGCAGTGCCAGCTTTTTGCTGAGCCAGGGCCTGGGGCCCACCCATTGTACATCTTCTGGATGGATCATTTTTTCCCAGCCTTGACTGTTGCATAACCTATGTTCCATATGGATAATTGGCAGTAATGAGGTTCAGCTTTTCCCCACTCCAAAAGCACTTGGGTTCTTTGTGTTTTGACAGTCTTCAGAAGAGAAGTTCAACTCCTTTCAATGCATCTTTAGTCAGGCAATAAATCAGAATCCTTTTTCATTTGTCCTCCTACTGAAGTGGAAGTTAAGAAGTGCCATAACCATGAACAGGCAGTAATCCAGTATCTTAGGCAACGCTCCTTTTTCCTCTGCCTCCTGCAAGAGCATTATTGTTGAGCGTGAAAATATCTGCCACTTTTTCCTACATAGTTCCTGTGCTTTGGTATGTAATCTATTGCTGTGGGACTTACAAAGTGTAGAAGGTGCAATTCTATATGAGAAATGAATTATTCTGTCTCATTAGCACAGAGGCTTTCATCACATGAGGAATTCTTTCTGCTGTTGGTCTGTCAGTCGAGGATCCCACCAGAAACACCATCCTTTGCTGAAGTTTGTTGTGGTGCCAGATATTCTCACTTTTTCATTTCTAGCTGGTGTTTTTCTAGGGGCTTTGGAAATGTATTGAAGGAAGCAATGAGATTATTCAGATGTGCTGTGCTGAGCAGGGTTACCAGAGGGCTTTGCAAGACACAAGCTTGAAGCCTTTCCTGAAAGACATGTTAACCTTATAGAAAAATACTGAGTCACTGAATCACAGAAGTAACCTGCTTTGCCAATAAATCCACAAAGGGGTTGGAGACTTCAGTCTCTTCTACTGTTTCTTTTTGACCTGAATACTTTTCCTGCGCAGGAGTTGTGTTGATTCCTCTGCAGTATTTCTTTTCCTACCAAAGAAGGAGGAGATGGAGCTGTGCTGGCTAGAAGGGGAAGATGACTGGCTACATTGCCTCACAAAACGATCTCTGTGGCGGGAATGGTTGGACGTACCAATGTTAGTACCTCTTCACTTCCATACAAAAACCTACAATGTCTCTCTCCTTTTTTTCTGTAGTATGGGAGTGGATGGATTTGGTCAATCACCTGTGGCTCCTGCCCGCCCAGCGACTGCATATGGATACCGCCCAGATGAACCTTACTACTACAGCTATGGAGCACGATAAAGCCACCACTGTGCTGTGCAGGATGCTGCCACCTGCCCTGGAGACTGAACCAGCTGGCATGTGGCTGGCTGTAGATATGTCCCTCGGTAATGCATGACTGTACGTTGATGGTTCCATCGTTCCTTATCTTTTGGTGTGTGTAGCTCCAGAAGAACCTAGTCTGTCTGGGTCCAGTGTTCTAGTGACAGTGTTTGCTCTTCGGTTGCTCTTTGTTATCATTTTTGTACAGTATTTGCTCTATGACTCGAAAGCAGGAATTGGGAAGCTACTGGACTGGAAAGCGTCACGTTATGTATATTAAGCTACTAATTTAATTTCTATTAAATATAAAAACCTGTGTGGCCAGCAGCAGTGAATGTGTTTCTAACCGGTGTTTGGTTTGTTTTACAAGGCCTTTAAGAAGAATGCTTTGTGTGAAGTGTGTTTAACATGGACCATTTCCCGCTAACACTCCAGTAACAGGAACACTGTTAAGCCCTGGCATCTCCTGGTGCTGCCTTGACACATAATTACCTAAGTCCAGTCATGGATCTGAAGACTTTAATAATGGAAAGATGGCGTGGATTCACTCCCCCAGAGCGTCAAACATTTATAATTTAGTTTAAACCCTTGAAAACATGTAAAACTAGAAACTATGCTATAACAGAATACCTTCGCCACAGTGTTTAAATAGACTTCTGTGGGCTGAGAGAAGCCACATCCTGAGGACTAGCAAGAGAGCAAACCACTGGAACTTGGTTCTGAACCCCAGCTTCCCCATTCTAAAACACAAACACATCCTGTCCTGCAAGTTCACAGGGTTTAAATCGAATCTGAGCACAGTCAGCAGCACAGACAGGTCACAATGCCTTCACATTGGACTGGCCACACAGTGATTGCATTGAGCCATGTTTTGAAACAACCCTCGTGCAAACAGAATTCCAACTAAAGCTTTTCAGTTGCTTACTCCCCGCCCTCCAGAACACTGAGTCTTTTTTAAATGGTTATTGATTTGCAGAATTGTTCCTGTCTTCTCCTTGCCTCAGGGCTGATGCAACTAAACCAGTGGCTAGTAACGCTTTAGGACTGGTGTATATGCTAGGAACATGGTCTTCAGAGGCATGGGGCTGTTTATGAAGTGGACAGTCTTCAAACATCCTTGAAATCAGGATTGTTTTGAAACCTGTGTTATCTTTTAGAACTGACTTACAGACCTCTGTTACTCTGTTTCATACTGCATGACTGGAAAGTATTCTAAAATTAGCCTCGGTGTTTCTTAGCAGTTTTCAGCCTCCTCCCTGTGCTGGCTTCATCTTCATGGCTTCTCTTACTGTAGGTAGGTGGAAGAACAGTGCTGCCAAGCTGAACTGGTATTTTTGTAAATCATTTTTAATACAAATTTTATCTAATTCTTAGGCAGTTTCATAGAAAACGGAAGACCATACTAGAAACACCACGGAAATCATGAATTAAATGGTTTCCAGTGTGATACCTTCCTAGAAACTTTCCATCAGTCTGAGCTCACACTTTATCTACCCCCTCCCCCCGTTGTGCCACACTGAGTCAAAAAGCTTTCAGATATTTTTATAGTTAGAGCTGTGAGAGAAATAACCCAAACAGCATATTCAGGCTCAGACGTTTCTTTGGAGGCTGGCACTGGCTCATCAGGCTTTTCCAGAAAATTAGTGTGAAGCTATTTAAAACAGTTGCCCTTCTCCTGGAATGTGTTTTGCAATAAAAATAATTTTAAAAATGGAATGGGTCCTTGGAGCATCAATGAAACTGAAGGAGCCTTTAATTGGAAGCTTCAGGTTCAGGAGGAACTACAGCTGAGCTTCCGCAAACGGGTGGGTGTCAGTAATTGTAAGGCAGTTGTGACCACGCTGAGAATAAATGGCAGTGGAAAAAGCTCTGGCTGCATTTCTAGTATTCAATGGTAGGAGTTTATGAGAAGAGAATAAAAGATCAAGTATTTGCAGCTTTGCCTGGCAGCAGTAAGAGAAGAACATCATTTATCTGCAAGCAGAGCTTGGTAAAAATTACTCAGCACTTAGTAGCCTGAGGACAGAGCTTGCTAGCCAAGATGAAAACCAGCTGTGCCACTACATTCTCTAAGGCAGGAGAGAGGCTGATTTCCCCTTTAATTACAATTCCTGAGCCAGAAAGGGGGAAAGAAGAAAAAAAAGAAAGATATGAGCACATAGACTTTTCAATCTAGATCACATTTCCTGTGGGTGTCAGAGTCTGACCTGTAGGATAACTTTTCAAGTGATCTGTATTTATGGATTCAGTCCCTCAGTATGCTACCCTGGATAAAACAGGGTGAGGAGGGCCCTGCTTTCTTTTAGCAACTTCCATAACTTTTACCCCTTCCTCCTTTTACTGATTCCTCTCCCTGACTTTGTCCAGCTCCTCTTTTCTTACCTTACAACAGCAGCCTCTGACCATCCCAGGAGTATTCCCTTTCCCAGTCTGCTGCTAATTAATTACTGAGTTTGGTTAGGCTGGTATTTTAAATATTAATTAGGCTGTAAAGTTAACAGCTCAACAAAAAGCATAAGCTGGGATGTCATACGTCTGTTTGTTTACAAAGGTAAACAAATGTCTTGGTCCAGAGAGTTTATGAAGGACCTGATTCAAAGTCCTTCAGCGGTGTATGCATGGAGCTGACTGCTAACAGTTCCACACATGCGTTTCATTCTGAAGTAAGTCTGACATGATTTTGTTTTGGTTAATCCACTGTGGATTAAATGAAACAGAAACAAGATGTACCTTCTTCTGGAATAAGTAGGACAAGGTCTGTTTAGATTCAAGTGTTTTCAAGCGTCTCTGGCATGTTCTTTAATGGAATTCCTGTAACACACCACTGGTAAGCTCAGCTGTCCTCTCTTCATGGGAGAAGGCTGAGAATAGCTATGTCCTTCATTCCTTCCATGACCATCCCCAAGAAAAACTAAATACACTGAAGCTGACTTACTGCTGTAACTGAGGTTGCAGCTGTCAGCCCTTAAGGTTGTTCTGATCTAATTTTTTCTTTATGAGGTTAAGCAGAGAGCTTGGAGGCAACCAGAGAGGGACTGAAGCTGTCTGCCTCCATGACTGGTGGCATTGCACATAGTTCACAGGTAGAAGGTGGTGAGTGCAACCAGTCAGTTGAGAAATGAGAGTCAAGAGGAGAGCATTGACTTTTCTGGAGTTGGTATGTTGGGGTCCCTGCCCCCTAAAAAGCAAAACCCTCTTCTGTTCATTAAAAAATTTGGTACTGGAGAAATACTCTCAGCTACCGAAAGCTACTGTAATGTAGGTGTCGCTAACATGATTATGTGACAGGAGGACATCACTGGATGACATTGGATCAGCCCCCAGACCTGTTTCTTCCCTTTGGGCTTTCCAAAGGCCCTGTAGCCTGGAAGAGGAAGAGCTGAGGACCATTCTACAGTGCTCCCCAGCTCTCCCTTTAGATCTCACATGCTCCTTCCATAGGTGTGCTTCTGGCTCCATTCTCTTCTACAGTTTCTTCTCTGTCTGTCTCTCTGCTATGCCCATCTTTCGTTCTTCAGTCAGCTTAAATAACCAGTTACAAACCTGATGAGGTGTTTGCTAAGACTTTGGTAATTCAGCTAGTTGTCTGTCTGCTTTCTTCTACCCTGGAAAGAGGAGGAGGGAGGTACAGATCTACCTCCTGATTTACTCCCTGGAGAAGCCTGTGTTAGCTGTACTTACGAAAGTCCAACTGAAGGTTTGAAGGCCCAAGTCATGTGTTTGTACAGCACCAGCAGACCAGGGCCCTGCACAGGCTGTGTGCCCCAGCATCTCTTTGGTTTGTATGAAATAACAGGCTCACACAGGAGCTGCAGATAGAGGGAAGGATTGTTCATCCATAGACACCGTCCAGCAAAGCAAATACATCATAACTGATGCAGAGCAGCTAAGGTTTACTTTCATTTCATGAGAGCCACATGCATTACAGCACAGCCTGAAGCCGGAGCCAAGTGCTGTGAGTAGAAATCCCATTGTTGCTTATTAAGAATTTTTTTATCTTTATCTGCAATTGTTCTGAGTTTCTACTTCAGGTCTTCCCTGATACAAACACACACAGGGGACATACAAATCCATGTTTATGCCCTTGAATAAACTGTGGTGAGGAATTTTACAATTTGGGGCCAGGGTCTTTTGTCACAACTGTCCCACTTAGGCCCAAGACTTTAGATCCTTTGAAAGGAGGAACTGGCATATCTGAACTTCATTTCATTTTCTCCTTCCATATGCATTCTGTTACCCCATTATATGTAACATTGGCTCACACAGTGTGTGTGACCCGTTCTGCTTTCCTGAACCCTCCACCTCCATCTTTCTGCTTCATTTAAAAAGACCTGGATCATCCCTCTGCCAGAGGATCCTAGTGCTGTGACCCTTTACGAACTCTTCATGCCAGCCTGTGGACCTCCCAGTACACAGCTCTAGAAGAATGCCTTCCTCTGTACTTGCTAAACACATGGAGTTTGGATGTGGATCTGAGGGGATTCCTGTTTCCATCCAGATACCTGTGTCTTTGTTATGCTGTATGGTCTCTAAGAGAACTGAGCCACTGTCCAGCAGACCTGTGTGTCTGGGAGTAACTGCACTGTCCACACTCTGGGCACGGGCTTTTCTAGAAAGGAAGGGGGGCGAAATACATTGCTGAAGAACATGCTCTACAAAGTTCATGCCAGATTTGACAGCACAGAATTTAACAAAGAGTGAACTGGTAGGATTTGGTTACTAAAGAAAGCCAAGGAGGTAGCAGAGCTCAGACCACCTTTGTTAAACACCCTGCCATGGCCATTAAATCTTTGTCTAGACAAGCCACGGGAATGGGGTGTGCTGCTGGGCTCTGCTCATGCTAAGTATTCAGTTCAAAATGATTGAGCAAACCACATCCTAACGCCCTGGCGCTGTGTGAAACTGGAATAACACTGGCAATACGAAAATAGTGTGTGAAAAGCCTGGACCTCCCACTGTACTGTAGTAATTCCTTTCAGCATTCACTTTGCTGTCCAAAATACTCACGTGAAATCTCTCCCCGGAGTCACTTTACTCCACAGCACAGAGAGCAATTACTTTTAATGGCATTAAATACATCTCCTTATGATACAGGGGGTTACACACCAAAGGACTGTGGGGGGTGCAGGGTGATGTGTTGGGCAGACCACCAGCCTTGCGTATGCTGTTTGCACCCCATCACCCAGCCTTCGGTGAGACTGGTAGGGAACTGCTGCCTATTCCCTGTGAACTGGTGTAGGAGGTGAGGGGGGAACCATGACTGTCTGCTGTATGAAGAGGGTCTGAGACAACTGGGGCTGTTCCGCCAGGAGAGGAGGCTGAGGGGCTGTTCTTGTTAATTATCTAAGGGGTATGTGAGGAGGATGTGGACAGGCTCTGTTCAGTGGTGCCCAGCAACAGGACAAGGGGCACTGGGAACAAACTGGAACACAGGAGGCTGCACCCAAACACAAGGTTTTTTTCACAGTGATGGCACCAGAGCCCTGGCCCAGGCTGCCCAGAGAGGTAGTGGAGTCTGTGTTCTGGAGACTTTCAACCCCCACCTGGACTGTTCCTGTGGGATCCGCTCTAGGGGATCCTGCTCTGGCAGGGGGATGGACTAGATGATCTCCAGAGATCCCCTCCAATACGCTTCACTGTGTAATACTGTGACCGCGGGTGGGGGCTCGACGGTGCCATGAGCACGGAACGAGGACTCCCCGACGCGGGGGTCTCGCCCACAGCCAAAATGGCCGCCGCACACCAAGCCAGGGAGGACCGACCTGGCCGCCGGCCGCCAGGGGGCGCAGTCACGGCTGGAGGTGGCGCCCCGCCCCTCGACTGCCTGCGAAGGGGCTGCCGGAAGCGCCGAACGGGAGGAGCGGGCGGCGGGGCTGAGGGACCGAGGAGGTGGTGCTACCCCTCGTCCCCGGCCGGCGGGGAGCAGGTGGGCAGCAAGGCCGGTAACGGAGGGCTGGGGCTGGTAATGAGGGGTTGCGACGCGGGTGACCGGGTCTCCGCTCCTTTGCTGTGCTGTGTGTGGGGGGACCAGGTTCTCTGGGCCGGGTCGTTGCCTCAGGCCTGGCCCAGCCCGGCCTGTGCGGGGTGTGTGTCCTCAGGTAGGGCACTCGCGGGGAAGGGCCTTGAGAGGAGTCGTGAGTTCGTTTTTCCTGTCACCGGTTTGAGAGGTGTTAGGAAGCCTCCGGCTCGGACCCTGCTCCTTTGACAGCGGCTTCGTGGAGGCTCTGCTGGCAGGGATAGGGCAAGGGGAAAGCTGGGAACTCCCACCCTTGAGCTGTGGAGTGACAGGGCTCTGTGTGTGTGTGTCGGATACGTGGAGTCATAGAATCGTTGGAGAATATCTTTAAGATTACCGAATCCAACCATTAACCCGATTGTCCCAAGGCCACCGCTAAACCCTGTCCCTAAGCACCAGATCTCCACGGCTGTGAAACACTTCCAGAGATAGTGATTGAACCTCCTCCCTAGGCAGGAAGAAGTTGTTTTTTCCTATTGTCCAGCCTATGTTGTCCAACCTCTTGGTGGAAGTTGAGGCCATTTCCTCTTGTCCTGTCACTTGTTCCTTGTGAGAAGAGGCCAATCCCCACCTCTCTACACCCTCCTTTCCGGTAGTTGTAGACAGTGATACCTCACATCCAGGGTGTCATCACTTCACTGTGTTTGAACTCTTAACGCTGTTTATTGCCACTGTTGGTGGCAGTACCAAATTGTCCTGAACTGGGACAACTCTGGCTTTCCTTGCTGAGCTACGCTCTAGTGCGCTGCAAGTTGCATCTAATGTTCACATGTACAATTTATTGAAAATAAGATATTGATGTGGGTAAGATATTGATGTGGATAAGATATTGATGTGGATAATGCTCTTAGCCACCAAAACACATGTGGTCCTTACACAGTGTATTTGTGTGTATGATAAATTACTTCTGCATCACAATAACTTCCAGGGGTTTAGCCTCAGCCAGGTATATGGCTTTGCAAGTGCTTTTGCCTCCTGGAGTTTCAACAACTGGAATATTTTGGAGTTCTATGAAAAAGAGAATACACCAAGCAAGTCTTTCAAGGCTGATATGTGCCTGGAAGATACAGCCTGTGGTTTCACAGGCTGATGTGGCCATGTGTTTGTTGGAACCTGCTGGCTTGAAGGTGCTGAGTCTTTGATGCTGTGAGTTGTACTGGGCTCCTTCTGGAGCAGAGGCTATTCATTTGTTGCTGGTGGTCAGGCAGCGACACTCAGATTGCAGTGACAAGAGTGACTCTGATGTGACAGCGTCTCTGAACTCTGGTGTCTCAGAAGCTGAATTTGTAATGGATGGATCCGTCTGCTTGTATTTGGAGGAACATGAGGTACTAGGTCGGTTCAGATACTTGCAGGTGTCCCAATGCAAAACCTGACTCAGAAATAATTAGAGCAGAGCTGGCCAGACCAGAGGCTGCAGAGATTTGCACCCAGCTGTGCCCAGAAGCACAATGTGTTGATTTGAACATTGTCGGTTAGAGCAGAGCTCTCAGGGAAGCTCATCAGCTAGGGGCAGCGTGAATCCTTTAGTGCCGAGTGATTCACCACAAAGTCCTTCTTAGAAATGTGTAGAACTGCTGCATGTGTTACCTTTTCACCTGCTTACCACTCTGTGTAGTGCCAGGAAGCTGCAGATTAAACCTCTGTAGCTTTCTCTTTGCTTTCTAAATGTCATACTAAAGGAATCGATCTCTGACACCAGAGGAAAGATGGCAAGTTGCGTGTTCTGTACTTAATTCAGTGTTACAATTAGGGTGAGTCAGGACACAGAAGCTTGATCACAAACACACAGTTTCAGACTGTAGTGGCTGCTGTGCACTCTGGAAGGTTAAAGTCTATTCACATCAAAGAGTTAAGTGCCATGTGGTGTGTTCTGGTTCCCATAGCTTCTGTGTTCATGGGATTTTTTCCTCCCAGCAAGAAGTAATCCCAGGTTACAGAACAGTTCCACTAACAAAGGCAATTAGACCGTGTGTGAGCAAGGATTGGTATGAAGTCTGTTAAAGAAGCAGCTCCGTCCCACTGCTCTTGCTGACTGCTGGGTTGTGCAGTTGACTTATTTACGCAATAAAAACAGCAAATCAGAGCAGGTTTAGATATAGGCAGGGGGAATCATTTAAATAACTAAGTGGTGAAAAGCCAGGGAACCATAACAGACCAGCTTGTTCTCCAAAAGGCCCCCAGCACAGACCTCTGAGCTCTTAGAAGACAGGGAGAAAGGCTGGAGTAGCAGCTTTGCTGGAACAGCTCTAGCAGGGAGCCAAGAATCCCACTGTGTTGCCTGCTTGAAGCAAAAAATGCTACTGGAAACAGGTTTTGCTCTCTCTCCCATTGAAGATGATTTGCTAACTGTGCGGACAGGTGTTGCAGGGCTGGTCTGCGGGCTGTGATCACAAGCCCATGTGCTCAGTCAGTGCTTTCTTAAAAAGCCTCTGCAATCAGCCTGTTGGTTTTAACAGGTTTTGTGTATGAGGCCAAAGTCTGCGTCAGCCTCTTCCTGACAGGCTGTGGGAGGAAGGAAAGGGCTGGCAGACAGACAGATGTTTGTCAGACACAGAGAAGGTAACTGGTAGGGAAAAACGTGTTGCTGGAGGAGGTTACCTGTCTGTAGCTTCACTCTGAAATCCTCTGTGGCTTGGATAATTGAGGAGCAGCTGCTTTTAAGAAGGCTCCTTGTGCCCAAAGGCAGTGGCAATCGAAGTTCTGAGCTGCTGATGGGTTTATTTGAATTAAAGCTCTGGAGCAGGTGTCTGCATGACTGGGAGTATTGATGTATCAGGGGTTTACTGGCCAGGTAAAGGACTAGTCGTGGATGCTGTGGTGTCCATCCCTCTGGCATGTCAGAGCTGGTAATGTTTGGTGGTGATGCTAGCACAGGTGCCAGCATAGCCCTGGCTCCAAGCTAGAGACCTGCTTGCCAATTGATTTGAACTGTTTTGTGTGCTTTCCTTTACAAAATGAATGATGGGGATTTTATTCTTGTCCTTCAACTGAAAGGGGAGGGTTCAGGCAGGAGGAGGTTCTTCATGGCTGTTTCATGCGTGACAGAAAATGCTCTGAAGGTGAAGTGGACAGCGCCTGCTGGAACCATATCTAAAACTTCCCTCTTCCAAGGGTCTGTTTATCAGCAAAAAGGAACCTCTACAACAGCCAAACTCTACAAGTGATGGGCTCGGAGAACAGTGCTTTAAAAAGCTACACACTGGAGGAGCAGCCATTCACGCTGCCAACTGGACACACGTTTTACCCGGCTGTGCTACAAGATGGCAGGCTTGCTTCGGTCTTCGTGTACAAGCGAGAGAATGAAGAGAAGGTTAATAAGGCTGCCAAGGTACTGCAGAGACTGTGCCAGGGATAAGCTTCTCAGAGCTGTCCCTCCTTTTGCTTGGAGGGGTGGGAATGGGTTAATGAGGGTCAAACCATTGGGGAGTAAGGGCAGGAGGAGAGGTCAAAACTGACCCCAGCTGTAAACACCTGGCATGTGGGTTGGAGAAGGGGCCAGCAGCTGCAAAGCTCATTGTTCACTGTGCCATTGGAGTGGTGCTAGGTTAGCAATAGCTGCATGGCTTTGCAGAGTCCTGATCTCATCCTAAGTCAGAGACTTTTTGGGGGATCCTACCCAAAATCCTGCAAACGAGTGAGTAATTGTACTGAGTGCACAGTGAGGAGCAGCCTTGGGGTGTCTCAGTTCTAGCTGGAAGTGTGTGTAAAGGCACAAGACTGAGCTCTGCAGCTGGCAGAGATGCCTGGGCTGAGGGTTAACTGATTTCTTTTGTTTCTGGCAGCACCTGAAAACCTTGCGCCACCCTTGCCTTCTACGCTTCCTCTCCTGTACTGTGGAAGCAAATGGCATCCACTTGGTTACAGAACGTGTGAGGCCTTTGGAGATGGTTCTGGAGACGCTCTCATCTGCAGAAATCTGTGCAGGGATCTATGATGTGCTGCTGGCACTCATCTTCCTCCATGACAGGGTAGGTACCACCAGCAGCAGTTGTTAGGCTTTGGTGGAAGCCAGGTGAAGTGTGATAGGAAAGCATCGCACCTGGGCCTGCCTGGATGACTCTGTCACTCCCAATTCCTCACAAAAAGACAGGCCCACACACCACAGTTCTAGCTTGAGTCATTGGCTGCTTTGTGGGAGGAAGGGAAACTGAAGACACTGTGGGTTTGGATGAAAAGGCAAGGTTCTTGCTTTATGAATTGACATCTGCTTGCAGCGCTGTTTTAGGGACACGGGATTGCTCAGCCCCAACATTTATTTACTGGGGTTGCTATGGGTCAGAGGTGGCTGTTACCATTCCCATTTTGGTACTGTGTGTTTGTCCAAGACCACAGTTAAATCCCAGCTCAGACTGTAACCTTTGGGCTTTGCATCCATAGCTGGAGGTCTTCTCTGGAGTTACAGTTCTGTTGCGAGGGCCGTGACAACTAGGAGTCTGAGACCACCTGGTTACGTACCAGATCCCTAAGGACCTTAACAGTGCCTCAGCTCCTTTCACCAACTAATTGGTGATTTGATTGTATTTTGTCTTCTATCCCCAGGTCTGTTATTCTTGGGTTTTTTGTGTTTTAGGGAAATCTGACGCATAACAACGTCTGTTTGTCTTCCGTGTTTGTAAGTGAGGATGGGCACTGGAAGCTGGGAGGAATGGAAACAGTCTGTAACTTCAGTGAAGCCACCCCAGAGGTAGGAGCCGAAGAACTCAAACCAGAGATTCTACTGGTGTTAACATCCCTGTTCTTCCAGTTATATGAACTTACTCTTCACTGTGTTTTGTTCCTAGAAGTAGAAGATTCTTACCCAAGCATTTTCTCTAAAGACAGCATAGCTATGGAATACAGTGTTGATACAAACAGATAGGAATTAATTCCCTGTTAGCCAGAAGGCAGCTCCTCTTCTAAGAGAGGCTTCTGGCTGGAGGGCAGGGTAAGATTGGGGAAAGTGAGAATTTGCTCCTCTGGACTGGTTTAAAACACAGATCCTCCACAAACTGTACAGCATATCCCTGGCCTATGACTCCTTTCAGAAGGGATCCAGGTCCACATGCAATTTGCACAAGAACACAAAGATTGTGGCAGGAAAACCTGATGCCGAGGCTTGTTAAATCCTTTCTCTGTCTAGATGGATGATGCGGGATGATAGGACCAAGGACTAATGAGATGAGTTGGCTGCACTGCCCTCTCAGCTTGGTTCTTCACACCTGGCTGTCTGTTACTGCTGCCCCTTGGGACAGAGTGAAGCTCACTGCTTGGGATGCCAGCTGAAGGGGCAGGGGCAGCCCTTTTGCCACCCGCTCAGCCCTGCCCCACATGGACAGCCCATGCCTGCTGCTTGGCACGGGTGGGCAATCCAGGCAGCTCATGACTTCCATCTTCTCATTCCAGTTCCTCCGTCATGTCAAGTTGGTACGAGACCAGTCATGCATCCCCAGTGAGGAGATGGTGAGTAACTTGGCTTGCAGGAGGAACTTCTTGCTAGTGACAAATGCAAGTAAATCAGGAACTCATTTTCATTCACCTGTTCTGTTTTCTGATGCCTGATTGGGAGGAAGTGTCTATTGGATAATATCTGAGGTTTGCTCGCTTCCTCTTTTTCTCTCTCCATCCCATCCCATCCCTGTTTTGGGAATAGTTTTGGGCACAGGGGAGTGAAATTTGGAATGAGGAGGGCAGCGCAGTATTTTTCAAGCCCTTTGTGTTGCAGCTGTAATGCTTCTAAATCACCAAACTTTTGCAAAAATCACAGAGAAGTTGCTGAGGTTGCTCAGACTGCTGTAGTCACAGGTTGTGGATCTTGGTCCTAACAGCTTGTTTGTCACTCGTTAGTCACCCCTGAGCTGTTAAGCACCCCAAGATCTGCTAAACGAGCACTCTCTCTCTCTCTAATGATCCCCGTCCCTTGGAAGTGCTGAACGCTGTGGCCCTGCAGTTGCTCCGCATGTTTCATCATCATGTAGTTGCTCCTTTGGGTTAAAGAGTCCCCAGTGGAGGTTTATTTGAGCATGTTATTCTACTTGTAGCATTTCGTGTAGCTTTGGTGCTGTGGTAAGAATTGGAGAGTGCACGTGGTAGGGGGTGGAAACAGAAACTACTGAATATTTTGTAAACTACTGAATATTTTGTAAACTACTGCTTTGCTGATGTTTTTGGTTGTATTTTCAGTCTGGAGACTTCAAAATTCTGCCCAACAGCTATGGACATGCGAGGGATGCCTATGCGTTCGGAGCAATGGTTGAAAACCTCCTCACAGTTCTAAAGGATCAGGGTGAGGAAAAGCATGGTTTTTTCTGCTCTCAGCAGGCCTCTGTTTCTTACTTCTTGCTCCAGGTGTGACTGGAGGTCACCAGCACTGTGTGACACAAGCACCCTTAGATCTCATCTGCCACCATCAGAGGTTCATTTGGTCCTGCTCCACCAGCTGCTTCCCCGCAGGTCATAAGGGTGACAGCTGAGCAGGGGCTGCTACCTCCTAGCAGACAGAGAGTGAGAAGTTTCTTGCAAGGACACTCACTAACAGTCCTTGGTGCTCCCATAGCCGCGCAGTTTAGGAAGAGAAATGGAAATGCTGTTTTCCCTTCCTTTGAGGACAGATGTGAGCAATTTTGCTGTCAAATAGAACTGAAAATAAGTCCTTGGGGGAGGCTGGAGAACTCCTGACCAGAGCTTGTTCTGTGCTGAGACAGAAATCTAACTGTAGGTGCTCTGAATTTCAGTTTCAGCAGATATTCTCTCCAGCTTTCAGCAAACCCTGCACTGTACACTCCTGAATCCAGACCCAGAATGTCGTCCACCACTTTCCAGCTTATTGTCTCACGAGTTCTTTAGGTAAGGGAATGTCTCAATTCCGCTTGCTTCTGTGTTGCACACACATTTAATTTGTGAAGTTGTTCCTTGTCAGTGGGAAATGCGGACTTAATGCTGCCTCTTACAGAGATCTTTGACAGAGACGATCCTTAACACTGAAGAAGCTCTGTCAGCCTTCCACAGGAGGTGCTGATCTGCTGGCGGGGACAGAGGTGTGTCCCTTCATCAGAGGCCATCAGTTGGATCTCCCCAAGCCTGTGGGAGGTGATGGGAAGTGTTCTAGAAAATAAAATCATTTAGTGGTGAGGTGGCAGTGCTGGATTTCTTTTTTTGGAAGAGACCTTTAAGATCAAGTTCAACCTTTGACCCAGCACTGCCAAGTCACTACTAAATCATGTCCCTAAGCACCAGGTCCACATGTTACTTAAAGCCCTCCAGGGATGGTAGCTCCACCATTGCCCTGGGCAGCCTGTTCCAAAGCCCAGTGACCCTTTCAGCAAAGAAGTTTTTCCTGACATCCAGCCCAAGCTTCCTGTCGTGCAGCTTGTAGCCATTTCCCCTTGTCCTATTGCTTGCCACCAGGGAGAAGAGGCTGGTTCCCCTGTCACAAGCCTTGTTGACCCTTCACTGGACCCACTCCTGAAATCAGGATCAGTGAGAATTGCGTTGACAGCCCATGTTTTTGTGCTTAGGAATGATTTTCTGGAAATTGTGAATTTTCTGAAGACCTTAACACTGAAGTCTGAGGAGGAAAAAACGGAATTTTTCAAGTAAGTGGAAGAACTATAATCTGGGAGGTTCTCATTTCAGAAATACGTGTGCCAGATGGGACTGTGGGATGGCCTGAGAAGGCTTAGTGGCCAGAGATGTAGTTCCTCAGGTGGCATATTTTGATGGCTTTGACGGAGCACTGCTTGCTTTGTAGCCTTCTGGGTCCTGCAGCCAAAGCAATGATCACATCAGAGAGGAAGATCTTCACTGCCTCCTTTTCCCTTTTGTGAGTGGTTTGGTGCTGGGGAGGAGCGGTACCTACTGGGTCTGATACTTGCCAGCCTCAGCAGTGGTTTTACATGCTGCAAAGCTGTTGCTGTACCTGGAGGATCAGGCAAGCTGTAGTAGCACTTGCAGCAGAGGAGAGAGCGTGGTCCAACAGGGACAGTGTCCAACCCTGTCCCAGGGTCCTGCTGCTTTACTCAAGGGCTGTCTGCTCACCCAGCTTCAAGACACTGAAACAGCAGAGAGCTTCTTCGAGCCTGCTGGAAATAATGAAATTCCCCCCTGCCTTATTCTTAGAGGCAGCTTTGTTTGAGATGAGACTTAGGAGAAAAGAGAACTCTATCACCAGCACCTGTTGAGGCTGAGAAGTTTGTCCTGTTTAGGCAGATTTAACAAGAGAGGTTCAGTAAGACATGTTGGGTGAATTAATCTTGCAGTGCCACCCCTGCCTGGGTGTTGCAGCTGGCTGTGATGGATGTGTTGGCTGCAGCAGTGCAGCATCTGTAGGAAATTCTATTGTTGGGGTCCCCAGTAAATTTTCTGTAAGGGAAGACTCTGTGTGGTCATGGCATCCGCACCTGAAAAAGAGAGCTGAATTGTTCTCTTTCTGTATAAAAGATCCTAGGTGTTCCCACAGCTCCGTGTTCCTGCCTGGTCTGTAGCCCTGTGGCCACCGTCAACTGTAACATTAATCTGATTTCACTAGTTTGACACTAAGTGGAGGAAATAAGAGGAGAAAGGGGACTTCAGCAGGAGCCTTCCGAATGGCCTGTACAGTACTGCTCTTAAGACTCATCTAGGGCTTGAGAGAAGCAGCAGCTGCTAGTGAAAATCCTACAAGGAAGAGCAGTTGCACAGCATCAAACTAACCCATACTCTGCTGGCCACCTCCACAACGTATTAGATGGAAACGGTTCCAAAATGGGATTCCCTTTTTGCAAGAATACTTCCCTTGTGTGGTGGGGAGAGTGTCCTTCCCTTGGGCAGTAGGAAAATTCAGGCTGTGGGGTAAGAAGACAACCATCTTCTGTAGTTTTAGCACTGTAGCACTCTGTGGGAGATGCCAGCTGCTCGGCAGCTCAGTACCACAGCAGTGAGCAGCTTCTTGGAGGTGTGATGCAGAGCTGAGCTGTAAATGTGTGGTAAGCTGCCTTGATAGTAACTTCTGTCTCCTGGAACACAGATTCCTGCTGGACAGGGTGGCTGGCTTGTCAGAGGAGCTGATAGCATCACGCCTGGTGCCTCTTCTACTCAATCAGCTTGTGTTTGCAGAACCTGTAGCTGTCAAGAGTTTTCTTCCTCATCTGCTGGGTCCAAAGAAAGGTGACCTTTACATACTTTGTGTGCAGTTACTACTGACGAGTTTGGAATGATTGCAGAGCGGTGGCTCCTTTGAGTCAAGGGAACAGTGGTGGTTATTTAACCAGAGCAGATCCTGTAACACACAAAACTGGAAAGGACAGTTACGTGTGTCCCTGTTTGCTGATGCTCTGCTGGTGCTGGGAGAACTGGGAATTGCCTGCTCTCTGCAAGGTTGACGTGTCACTGCAGGCTTTCCCAGTGGTTCAGTGCCTTTTGCCTACCCCACTTGCCCTTTCTCAGCAGGTAGCTCTGGGTGAGCTCCCTCATGGCTGAAGCAGCTTTTTCCCATTTTCACCTCTTCCCTAGAACAAACTGGAGAAAACCAGACCAGCTGCCTGCTGTCGCCAGCCTTGTTCCAGACACACGTCATTCCTGTGCTGCTGAAGCTCTTTGAGATTCACGAGGAACACGTTCGCATAGTGTTGCTGTCTCATATTCATGCCTACGCAGAACTGTTCTCTCGGGAGGAGCTGAAAAACATCATCTTGCCCCAGGTTAAGGACAGCAGAACAATTCACAGTGTATCCTAGAGTGTGGGACGTGGCCTTAGCCTAATGTCAGAATCTCCTGGCACTGCCTACAAGCAGTTTGCAGCCTCCTTTTGATGGTAGCCCTAACTCAGGTCTGGAGTACTGGCTTTGGTAAACTCAGCACCCTCTGTCACACACAGTACACCTGCTGATTCCTGAGGGCCTGGACTGGCAGAGTGTGTTGTTTCACACCACGGCTGTTTTGAACAGTGCACACAGAGGGTCTGTTGACTTTAGGGTGCAGCATTCACCCAGCATGAGGAACAGCCCCCTTTTTAATTCACAGCGTAGCAAGTGGCTGGTTTTGTGACACAGAATAAAGTCCACTGTCCACTGAGAGTTGTGGGAGATCATGGAAGTGGACTGTGCTGCAAATAAAACATCTGAAGAGGAAAGAAGTGAAAAAGCAGAGTTTTCCATTCTTGGTAACATTCTTGTGGTGTTGGTGTAGGTTCTGCTGGGCCTTCGAGATACCAGTGACTCGATCGTGGCGATAACGCTGCACAGCTTAGCAGTTCTCGTCTCCCTGCTCGGACCTGAAGTAGTTGTGGGTGGAGAAAGGATAAAGATTTTCAAGAGCTCTGCACCAAGTTTCATGAAAATGGCTGACCTCTCCCCGGAAGGTGGGTGACTCGCGCAGAGCGCTCTCGGCATCCCTGCCTACACTGTCCAAGTGACACGGGCGGGATTTCTTGGATGATTCTTCTCTTGCTGTCGACAGGTTAGTTGAGGAGACGTCCGTTTTCAGCCAAACTTCAGTTCAGAGTTAGGTGCTGCTTGCAGATTCAAAATTATTATCGGAAGAAGAGTTACGTAAATGTAGGCGGAACCAGACTTAACCTCTTCTTCATCTCCTTGAGTAAAGGAGATTGTTAGGAGTGAGTGTGTTTGTCTTTGGTGGAAAAACTCTACTGCCCTTCTAAAGAACTTAACCTGCTTTCCCAGATAGCTGTTCAGTGCTTCCTCTGTCTTTCGCGTTATTAAAAATAGTGAATCTCAACCTTTTCCCCCAATTTCTATCCATAGATTGGAAAAGGAATACGAACTTCCCTGTTCTCTCAGCTCTCAGGAGGCTTTTCATCTAATCCCAGTGAAGACAGTAGTCGCTGCACCTGCTAGATAACTTGAAACCAAGCATACTAAGGGAAAGCTTGTCTGCATAAGAATGTGTAACGAAGGAAGAGCCAGCATTTGTTCTGCTTTAGACATAGAGACACCGAGAGAAACGTATGACAGGGATCAGTTCAAGAATAAATGCGTTTTCTTCCCGACCCGTGTGTACTGGCAGCTACCACCCTTCACTAAACTCTGTGGATGGCTCATGGCAGTAGTCCTCCTCATACTGCTTAGAAGAGAGTAGTAAATAAACTTAACTGGGCTTCACAGTAAAGCCAGATTTATTTCTCAGGATGTATTTAGGACTGGACTTGGTGTAACTGTTAACAGCAGAAAAAACCCATTTTTGCCCTCAACAGTGAGTGCTGACCTACAAAAATTAGTACTGGAGACTGAGCATGTGAGGGGAGAAGCTGTTTGCTGAAGCCCCTAGAAGGATATATTCCTTTACTGGCAGGCACTTTGGGCAGGGGGTGGGTTCTGTGTGTCCTTCCTAGAGCTGCCAGCCACATGTCTGGCTCTGCTGGTAGAGATGAACTTGCCTGGCAAGGCACATGGAAGCCCGAACTGTGTTCTTAGGGAGTAAGTGACAGTTGGACTTCACACTGCTGAGGTCAGTGCTGGTGAATCACCACCACAGCTCCCCAGAATACACTAGGATAATGGAACTAGGTGTTTACCACACTGCCTCGTGGATCCAGGGAAACAAACCCACCTTGAGCAGCTTCCCAGCGGGCCCTGACTGCTGACCACCCTGCCTCACCCCGGGTGTGGGATGCTGGAGGCCGTCACACAGCCTGCAGGGTCACAGATTATGGTCTTACACCCAGACATAAAAGAGGGTTTGTGTGGTCACTGAGTTGGCTTTTGCTCTGGTGTGAAAGTAGGAGACAGGGGATCCATGGTGCCCTGCAGTGCAGAGGCTGGGGTTCAGATCCAGCTGGGTGTCAGACAGCAGCATTTTTTTAAGCATCTGTCCTGATCCTAATTAGTTTGTTCATTGTGTGTTTCTTGAAAGAACACTTGAGCAGAATCAGACTATTTACAGTTGCCCAAACTTTGTCCTGGCAAGTGCTGCAGAAGGCAGAACAGAGGAGTATTGTGTCATACACAGCTCCAGAGGTGCAGCTGCTCCTGGCCGTACCAGTCTCATCCAGTATTGCTGGTTATTGTGGCAGAAAAGAACCTTCCAGTGCTGTGGGTGGTTTTAACCAAGCCTGACAGCAGACCTGGGGCACTGTGCGTCTCTTCTCTTTTCTCCCTGCAGGCTCCCCCAGTCATGTCATCAGCAGTCAGAGACATCAGCCCCTGAAGAAGGGTCCTAGTGTGTGCCCCATCATTGGAAAGGTGCCCATCAAGAACCTTTCTGTGAGACAAGACAATCCCCTGGCTTTAAAGAGAGGTAAAACCCGCCTTGGCCCTTCCCTTTTCGAAATCGGATGTGCTGCAAGTGAAACGCTGCTGGAGAAGATGAATTTGTCTCCTTACAGCAGGTTCTCTGCTGGGCTTTTCCACCCCTCCCACAGCGTGGCAGAGTCATTGGATCTGTAGGTCAGGTATTCTCTGGTCTCAGAGCTGACTCAGTTTACTTTCATGGCCTTTTCTGAGTCACCAGTTGCTCTCCAGCCCTTAGCCTTTATTGCCCCCAGGCTCTGAGGTGATTATGTGGCTGTGCTTCCAGTCAGTACTACTGGCTTATTTCCATGCCGGGTTCTGCCTGTGATGGCAAGGAGTTTCCAGCACAACTTGTCTCTGCACTTGTTTTCTTGAAAATTAGTTAGCATCTTTGTTTTTGCAGGGGAGCAAGACGCTCGGTCGCCTGCAAATGGGATTCTTGGGAGCAGCAGCCAGAGCTCTTTGACTACCTCGGAAAAGCCAGCAGAGGAGTGGCCAGACTGGAGCGAGCCAGAGGAGACCGACACTGAGAAAACTGTGAACATTCACATTCAACCCCGAGAGCTGCGGGGCAGTGTGGGACCTTATTTTGCTGAACATAATGTAGATGAGAAGCCTTGGGATGATTTTGAGCCCAGCAGCCCTAGTCCTGAACTATCCTTGGGAAACTGCCTCACTGTGACACAGGCCAATGCGGTAGAAACACCGCGGCCTCTACCAGGTACCCCTCAACTGAGCAAAGAGCCCCGAAGCCTCGGGCTGAGCCCCCCCCCAAAGTCCTGCCCTGGGAACAGCTGGAGCAATGACAAGTGGGATCACCAGGAACAGCTGGGAGAAACTGTGCTGCCAAAACAGAGCTTTCAGGAAAGGTTTAAGTCTTCATTGGAGTCTGGCCTAGGAGAAGAGTTCACTATCAAAGTGAAGAGGAAACCCATGCAGGACCCTGAGCTGGACTGGTTTGCTGACATGACCCCAGACATTAAACCTTCTTCAGCCGTCGTGATTTTACCCGAAGCAAGGACAGCAGCAGTTGTTCCCGATCACTCTGGTGTGGTATCCAGCAGAGACGCTGCCTCCCAGAACACGCTGTTTTCATCCAAATTTGCAGCAGCTGATGTTATTGAGGTAAGAATGGTCTTGTGCACTGTGAAAAGCACTAACGGGCTTTACTCCAGCTTTTTTTGCTGTATCCTGCACTCAGGGACACTATCCTATGCCAGGGAGAGGGTCCTGTCTGCTGAGCGGGCACAGAGGGTGCTCAGGACTCAGTGTTTCTCCTCATTCTTCTAGTAAAACCTAATTACACTGTAAATAAAGGACCAGGAAAGCAGAACCCCTGGATTAAGAGAGTTAAGCAAAGCTTTTTGGGTGCTGTGCTTGCATGAAAGAATGAGCTGAGACTCTTCTCCCTTTCAGAGAACCAGCTGCGTTATAAAACTGCTGTTTCCAGTAAGCAGGTAATTCCCTCTAGCACCCCCCCAGCACCTTGGGAGCCAGACTCCATTCCTCAAGGGGAAGCAGTGCTGGCCTCCAAACACGCCACTCCCCGAGGAAGCAGATGTTGATTTCAAGTTGTTTTGCTACTTCAGCCTCAAGGGAGTTACCGCAGGGGCAGCAGGTGGCATGGGGAGAGGAGCCTCAGGTGTAAATCGCAGTTGTTTACTCCACGTTGTGACAGAACTGCTGGCATCGTGCTGAGAGCCCCGTTCTGAGAGGGAGTCGCTCACCACAGTGCAGTTAGTGCTGTGGGGCAGCAGACAGCTGTGTCTGGAGGGGTGGGATGAGGCTCACGGTGTTAGAATGCTGGCACAACAGCTGGGTCCGGGGGCAAAGAAACCATGGGGTTTACAGAGCCCTGTTCTTAATGCAGAGTGGGTTTGGTGTGAATGGCTTTAACTTCAGGAAAAACTGTACAAAGACCCTGCCTGTTGGTTCCTTTTTGCCTTTAAGGTGCTCCCTTTCCTAGTTACAAGCGCTGCAAGTACTGGCACTTCTCCTGTGCTGTGACACAGGGCTTTTGGCAGTCTGGACAAACGTCTTCGTCTGCCGTTACAGGCCACTGCCTGCCTCCTGAGGCCGTGTGTGCAAATGCCTCTGCCTTAATGCTGGTAACTTTTCACCATTCTAGGCTGAAGCCGCAGGCTGGGGTGAAGAAGAGGAGTTAAACTGGGAAGACGATGCCAACTGGTAATAAGACCAGAAGAAACCAAGGTGGTTTACAGAGTATTGGATTCCGTAAGAGAAGTTGCTGCTTCCCCAATACCACAGATAAGTACCTCAGTGCAGTGTTTGCCAGAAGGCAGGCACTTGCTGCAGCAGCAGCCCCTGCCGGATCCTGCGGGGCCCAATCTCTTGCACTGGATGCTCCTTCCCAATCTGTGCCAAAACCTGCAAGAGCGAGGCCTGCGCTCAAGCAATATGCCTAGTGCCGGAAAGAGAACAGCGTGATGGATGTGTTGGTGCTGATGTGCTACTGGAGGCCAAGAGTGGTGTAAGAACTCAGCCCTGCTCTGATGACAATAAATCAAGTCACACTGAGCTGCTTGGCTAATGTGCCTTTTGTTTTTTCAGTTCCCCCCCAGCAGAGTAAAGCCCTTAGAAATGGCTCCTCTGAACATTTTAGCCGAGGGATGATGTGATGAACGTACAGTTTACTCAACTTACCTGTTTCTGTTTATGTAGTTCTGTCAGTGGATGGTACCAGAGGCGCTAGGAACTGTGCAGCGAAGGACCGCTGAACACAAACTGCTTCAGCACCACATTCTTTCTGCTCTGTGACCAATAAAGATTGTTTTTAAAAGGTGAGCCTAGTGTGGAGTGGAACCAGCACCAGAGGTCAGTGCACAGCCTTCAGCTAGTATTACTGAGTGTATTTTAAAGATAAAAACACCCACTGCCTTGTCACCAGCACGTGACAGGAACGAAGGTAACTGTTCCTTTTACAACAGATTCAAACATCTCAGTATTCAAAATACAATCTCGTTAAACGTTTAATCACTGTACAAGAGCAACCTCTGTGGTGGCAGGGTATGGAATGAAAGCCCAGATGCACAACTGTAAAATGCTGCCAGTCCTTCCAGCTAGTTATTGTTACAGACGACGGGCCAGAGTCTCACACTGTTCGTTCTGGCACGTTAGCCGAGACCCAGCTGAGCAGCGCCGTGTCACAGTGTTTTCGTCTCCAGCAGTCGTGGTGCAAAGGCATCTCTTTCCCTCTGGAGGGGAAGCTGAGCTGGTTTGTTGTCTCTAGGACCTGCTGAGCTTGTCACCGTATGTTGTCTCTGAGGATAGCTATAGCTGATTGCAGAGCCTCCAGTTTCACTGCAAGCCAAGCAGGGGGTGACCCTTTCTGGAGCAGGAGCTTCACAGCTTCCACTGCCCCTTCCATTGTACCCACGGCTGACTTATACTGCTCCTCAGAGGGTGGGTGACACACTCTTTTTGCCAGAGGCTGCGGATTCAAGTGAAAATGAGACGTCACTTACAATGCTCTACATAGCTGATGAGTTTTGACCCAAATGCAAAATCCTTTCTCACCCAGTTAGAGTTCTGGCCGTACAGAGCATTCAGATCTAACATTAAGAGCTAAGAATACAGGAAACCTTTTTCTTAGAACATGGAGGGCAGCAGAATCATCTTGAACCTCTTTAAATACCTCCCCGAACTGACAAATCAACAGCAGAGCCCAGTCAGTTGAAGGACATGTACCTCTCCTGTTGACTCTGGTTCTCCATCTGTTTTCCTAAACTCTGTGCTGCAGGTAATCCTTTCTTGCTTCATGCGTTCTCTCCGTGCCTCTGTTGTCTCTTCTACCCACCTCGTCTAGGGAGAAAGTCACAGGAGAGAACTAAAACCATTACCAGCCTTCATAGACTCAATTTATATGCTGGAGCAAATGGAAAGGAAGGAGAGATCGATCTTAATGAGCAGTTTAAAGTGAACTGTCATTTCTCACTCTCTTCTGAGCAAGAGATTGAAGATACCTACAGCTCTGGTGCAGCATCACTGGCAGCCATCAGTTCTCTTGCTAATTACTGCCCTGCCTTTGGTTACATTCACGGTACCTGCCCTCTCTTTCTCACTGTCCGCCCTGCACACGTAGCCAGCTGCTCTTAAGAGATTTTCTTCTAACATGCAAGAAGGACTAAAATTTTTCATTCAAATGCCTCTAGCTTTCAGAAATGGGGAAGGAAATCACACAAAATGCATGACCACATCCACATCTTTTGAACAGTAAACTGCTGGCAACCGTCACGTTAATAATGTTTCCTGTTCAAGGAGGAAAAAGCAAAGATTGCCATCAAAGCTGGGAAGTACTGGAAGAGCAGCGAGCACAAAAGGCAGCTCTCAGTTCTGCTGGTTAAGGCAAGTTCAACCTAATCCCAGTTAACAGAACAATTTCTTTCAAACTTATTTAATCCCCACGCAGATGTAAACACTGCGAACACCAACGACTCAGCAGCAGGGAAATGGTTCAGGAGCATACACACCTTAGCCAGAAAACTGACAACTTTGTTCTTGGTCTCTTCAGAACTCAGGCACTGAGGAAGAAGATCTTCGTGGCTTGTCTCCTGTCAAGAGTTGAGCAACAGTTGTTTATTCTTACTGACAAAGGAAGGCAGTAAAAACCATTTCTATGGCAGTCCAACCCATGGCCCATCTTCCTGCACCTGCAGCTCCTGAAATCACTTCCAGCTGCTTCAGCTCTCACTGGTTTTGATGTGCAGTAGCATCCATAATGAACACTATGATCCAAACCAGTTAGTGGAGAGCAGCAAACATGTAAGACAGAGGAATTTTTTCTGTATTACCAGAAGCTACGAGAGCCAAATACCTGCCTGCGCAGCCTGCTGTGCTTACCTCTGCAAAGCGTGTGAATGCCTCCAGGGCATGCTGATGGATCAGCCAGGTCTGGTCAGCCAGCAGTGAAGCAAACAAACAGGACAGCTGGGGCAAAACCTGCCTCTGAAAGAGGAACAAAGAGCTGTCAGTTTTGAAGAGAGTTGTGTGCATCCACCAAAGAATCGCTCTAAGGTCAAGGGACAGGGCTGTGTTACTGCCCTGCCTGGCAAGAAAAGCACCGTAAGGGAGCCGACATGTACTTTCTTCTGGAGGTTCAGCTCTCAGGCCCTTCTAACTGCTGAGAAGCAACTGAACAAATCAAGAGTCTTACATGCACTCAGCAAGTCTCGACAAACAGAACTGCCACAGACCATTAGTATGTCTCCAAGATGATGATGTCCTGGCACTCCTGTAGATAACAAACTCGATCCTTTATATTTAAATAAACAGCAAACCTCTTTTCTGTTAAAGGACTGACAATTATTTCACTAAGCCCCATTTATACCTACCTGTGCTTCCTGTGGTATAAACACCTTTCCCATAGAAGAAAGAAAATCCACCACTGCTAGACGAACATGGTCTGGAGGATCCAGCCGTAACAGCGAAGACTGCAATGCAAACACCTGCAGAGAACAAACTGTCAGACAGTGCAGGTGAAATCTGCTGCATCTCATCTGTACGTCTCAGATTTTAGGCTTTCATTACCTGAATAATCAATCGAGCATCTAGTGCTTGGATGAAAAATTCCAAAAGGTGAAGTAACAAGCACAGTGTTTGCTGGAGACCTGGCTCTTCTGAGACCTTCAATGGATCACAAAATGTTAGTAACAGCGTGTTTCAGCTTAAGGAGCAGCCACTGAGGACAGAATTTAAAATCACAGTAGTGTTCCAAAACCCTCAGCCTAACTTCACACACGTGGAAAAATCACATCATAAGCAACCTGGTCTGGTGAGAGGTGTCCCTGCCCATGGCAGGGAAGTTGGAACTAGGTTCTATAATTCTAAGCAGTTGTATTTTACAAAACCCTCCCTTTGATTTTTTTGTAAATATAGTTCTTACCCTCATCTCATTCCTCCACTGACTAATACAAGCCGCTAAAGGTCACCTGAACTATTTACCAGTTGCCAAAAGTCTCCCCAGCATGGCTGAGGATGGAAAAGACCTCTGAAGGGGCCCATTACTGGCTGTTCCTCACCTTATTCTCTAACTTTTGAGACTATGAGTCATGACAACCCTTTTTTTCTTTGCTGCGACTGCCGACACACACAGATCTGCAACGGAATTCTCAAATACAGGTGGAAGGTTACCAGCCCTGTGGGTTTTCACACGCTAAGCTATGTACTAATTAAATCACCGAGTTTTGTTCATATATTCTAATGAACATCTCAAATAGGCTACATTTGTCACCAGTCTGAATCAGAACAAGTTCCACTGGAGCAGCAAGTTCTCTCACCTGCTTCACCTGGAGAAACATCCAGAACTGACTCAGCATTCCCAGGACAGATGCTTGAAGTTCTGCCTCCAGAGCATCACCAGCAAAGGTGCAGGCAACCAGCAGGACAGAAAGGGCAGTATTCTAGTGGGAAAAATGTAAAAGGAACACCAAAAATCTCTACCCAGAAACCAACCCAAACCCCTGGGCTCATATTAAACATCTAAAATGACACAAGATGGCAAGAAGCCCAGTGTGCTGTGTCAGCTGTACAGTACAGCTAATCCACCAGGCCACCAGCCAGTAAAGCTTCCCAAGCAAGGGAAGCAGCCGTTCCTTCCCTGAGTTCTACACAGTGCTGCAGCCATTCACTGTTGGCAGGAGAAAGCTGGCAGCACGTGATTCACGTGGGCATCTCTGGCTCTCACATGCCTTCACCAAGGAGAATGGTGAGCACATTCCAGATTTGGTACTGCATAAAGCCAGCCAGGACTTTAAAACTGAAGAGAAATTGTATGACTTAGGATAAAAAGAAATTCTGAAGAAAAAAAAGAGCGACCCACAACTGGAATAACTGGTTAACCACCAGACCCCTCCAGCCACCCTCAGTGCAGAGGGCCCCAAGGTGCTGTGTAGTTCAAGAAAACAGCACAATGAGAGTTTTTGATCGTGCACACACCCACTGGGCACGGGAAACATAAAACAGAACTGAGGCGACAGCAACAGAACCCTCAAAGTCTGGAAACACAGAATTCCCACATCTTCACAAATTGAACCACCAAATTGCTTTACCACAGGTCGGAGCTCTGCCAAAGCGTGCCGGCCCTTCAGCCATTGCCTGCACTGTGCCAGCCCTGCCACTGTGAGCTGACAGGCCGTGTGCTTCCTAAGGTCAGGGTTGAGGGCCTTGAGGGATACATGCTGCCACACAGCCAAGTTCTCCACCTCTTCTGCAAGAAACTTTTGAGCAAATTCTACCTGCAAACAGAAATTAATAGGAACTAAAGAGACCAGAAGATAATGTGAAACTCTACCGGAAAGATGAGAAAACAAAATGTACTGGTTTGCTTTAGAAATAGTACACCAAAAAGTTGCCTAAAACCTTTGGCTTAAATGAAATCCGACTTTTTATATACACATCTTCTAGAACTGCCACCTCCATGTCACGTGTAGGCCATCAGAGTGATTAAGGACCTTATTCTTTCAGTGCTTGCAGCAATGGCCCTAGAGAGTAGGACAGTAAGCTCTGCGTTTTGAAGAGCACATCTGCACAAACCGGGATCCACTACAACAACGCAGTAATAATATCGAGGGCAGCAAGTGAGGACTCAACATTGCAGCACCTCTGAAGAGCAGGAGGAGGTTTTTGTAACACAAGCTACTAATTCAGATTGCTTCAAGACAAGATGCTTGTGCTAAACTTGCCTGATGATCTGGAGCCATCAAGAACAGCATACGCCTCAGCAGAACACCCAAGGCAGAGACCTGGTAATCATCACTGGGCCACGACTTTATCTGAATTGGGATAAAAGGGTAATGCAGCAGCTAATTAAATTAAAATCACCATTTGGATGGCAAAACTAGGATTAAAACTGGTGCTTAAGAGCAAACTTCACTATGGTGCTTACCAAGTGGGCGATCACACCAACATGGTGAGCACACAGCTCAGCTGTGCCATACCTGGAATGTGAGAGGCAGAGGCTCGTGAGTATGTGCTTCCTACTCTGCTACAGATTAACTATTAGAAACCTTGTCTCAGGGATGTCTAACACATTTAAATTTGATAGACACAACAGACTTGAGAGAATAATTTTAAACAATAATTATTAAATAACACAGAAATCCTGTTCCCCTTGCTTGCGTGTGTATAGAAATGGCTAAGTCAGTTCTGCTTCTAGTTTTCAAAATGCTCTCAATATCCAGAAATAATCCAATTCCAGCACAGTTTTGTCTTTAAAAATCTCTCTTAATGAACACAACTAACCAGATCTGTGTAAATCCTGCCTGACCTGTAACAAATGCCAGCAGAGGCAGGAAGGTGACTGTCCTCCTGTACTGGGTGCTGGTGAGGCCACACCTCGAGTACTGGGTTCAGTTTTGGGCACCTCAATACAGGGACATCGAGGGCTGGAGCAGGTCCAGAGAAGAGCAACAAAGCTGGGGAAGGGTCTGGTGAACAAACCTTGTGAGGAACAGCTGAGGGATCTGGGGCTGATTAGGCTGGAGAAAAGGTTGAGGAGAGACCCTACTGCTGTCTGCAACTGCCTGAAAGGAAGGTGCAGAGAGGTGGAACTGGTCTCTTCTCACAAGGAACAAGTGACAGGACAAGAGGAAATGGCCTCAAGTTGCAGGAGAAGTTTAGGTTGGTCATCAGGAAAAACTTCTTCCTGGAAAGGGTCCTTAGGCCTTGGAACAGGCTTCCCAGGGAAGGGGTTGAATCATGATCCCTGGACGTGTTTCAAAGTTGTGGAGATCTGGAGCTTTGGGACAGTGTTTAGTGGTAGGCTGGGTCAGCTGGGTTAATGGTTGGAAGCTTAAAAGGTCTTTTCCAACCTAAACAATTCTGTGATTCTATGATCTTACCGGGCAAGGAAGCACCATGAGTCCATTGCTAGCAGAGATGTGATCATGCTAGAACTCAGCACAGCATCCAGCAGAGCATACTCCTGAGAAGATAACATGTCTGTAAATGCAGAAACAGATTGCAGACCTACTATGACTTTAATTCCACTAATTAAAAAAAGCTTTGTAACAACTCTTAGTTTTATAAAGGTTTACACCTACCTAGAGGTTCTTTTGTGTGTGTGCACCATAAAACAAGAGAACTTCTAAACCAGTATCTAATGTTAATCAAAGCCTGTAATAGTTGACTTATTACAATTTTTGGCATGAATCACAACAGTATAACCTACTCCAAACATTAAATGCCACTTTACTACTCCATAGGATAGATCAACAAACCCAGGTCATTTAATACCAATTGAATCCTGCGTAATAGACAGCACTGAGCTTTTGTAACAGCTTACCCTCTTCACTCTCCCAAAGGGAACTAAAATGTCCAACACCACTGAGGTTCTCAGGAACTTGTATGAAGCTTTATCTTGCCCTTTCCTACAAATGACTGTATTTGTTGCATAACTGAACTCCAGTCATGTCACTGTATTACAGCCAGGCTCCACCAAACACCTTCAAACAATGAAAACCTCACTCTTTTTTAAGCTCAAGAGGTGATTAGCAAAACCCAATCTTACCAGCTGACGAAAGTGCGATGGGGGTGTGGAAGCAATGAAGGAGCACAGGTGGACGCAGACATAGTGATAGAGAGTGATGGGAACTGCTAGCTGTCCTGTACTTATCACCTCTGGCAAACAAATGGGCAGAGAGAGCTCAGCAGAACACTGCTGGAAACTGAAGAAGAGAGCTGAAAACAGAGACTGGCTGCAAGGGTAAAAGAGAAAAACCACAACACAGCAGGGTTACAGATACGCAAATCTCCAAATCTGACAGCAACATCAGTACTACAGAATCTTTGTCTGAATGGAAACCATGGCAGTAACTTCTGCACTAAGATTTATGTTCCTTCCTTTACAAATTCAGTTGATTATTAGAGGCATAAAAATGCAAGATTTATAAAATCTCTCTTCTTATCCAGGGAAGATTCTAAATACCACTCCTTCTCTGAGAAAAAGAGAGACATCTCTGGCTCTGTAACCTTCACTTCTAAAACACCAAACAGCAGAGTAACAAGGTAAATCTGTACAGAGTCTTGACAAATTTTACTATTTGGTTGCCAGGGAAACCCCAACAGCTAAGCCCCTCTGTACAGGCAGCTAGCTGTCTTGAAGAACAGTGAAAACCTTTTCAGTACCTTTTTCCTGTGATCCAAAGAGCTTGTACATCTTCAGGCTGAGAGGCCAGCTTGTCCATTATGGTAATAAGGATGAGACACTGGGGCAGCAGCTGCTCAGGAGGGAGATCTGCAGGAGATTATTTTTTTTAATGCGATGCACTGGTAGTGCACATCGTTTGTCAACAGGCTTTTAAGCAACTGACAAATGATGAACTGCAATGGTGAAACCAAAGTTTCTGGCACAACAATCAAAGTATCACTCAGACACAGCTGAGAGGAACAGAAAGTCTCCTCATGAACCCTGTGTTTGAAATGAAAAAGTAAATACAATATACTGGATCAGGTACAATCTAAAGTATTCCAGTTCTGAACAGTCACTGCAAGATGCTGCAAAGGACTTATAACCTCTATTTCTCAGGCTTGCAGTGTTCTTGAAGGCACTGGATACCTCTGACTCTGAACACCCAAAGGTTTATTCCAAGTGCAACAGGGTGATCACAAGACCAGAGTGTGTGTGTGGGAGAGCAGTTAGGCAGCATCTCAGAATTCTGACAATGTTGGTCAGGCCAGAAATCAGGGAGCGGGGAGTATGTTAGAACAAAAAGCAGATCATTTTCCAGTTTACAGACATCTTCTTATAAAAAATAGTTTAGGGAAAACCCTAACTGGCAGAAAAATTTCAGTCTACTTTGAAAGTTAATGACAAATGTTGACTGAAACGATGCAGAACTGCAAAACTGATAGGACTTCTGTTAACCAGATTAATATTGAAGCCATTTTGGGTACTCTGGAAAACGCATGTTCAACAGCAATGAGATGTTACAAAATCCATCTGAGTCAGCAAGTTAACTGGCTGTACCACAGGACCTACAAGAGAATCCAAGACAAGCAAACCAATGGAGAGTAGTGCTTGTGGTCCACAAAGTCAAACTATCCATTATGATCTCTCAGAGATGCTCACGTAGCACTACAACAGTGATAGCTGCGCCTGTAACCCACCTAACTTTTTGCTTAACACTTGCTCCATGAAAGGGCTAAAGGGAAGAAGCTGGTTCATGAGAGGATCCAGAGCCACAAGAAAAACCCGCGATATTTCATCTTGATGAACTTCTGAGATCTCTGGAGCATAGAGACTAGGAGGAAATTTGCTGAGGGGGGAGATGAAAAAAGACAAAAATATTCTCAGTAACACTTTTTGTAACATTACTTTTCAACATATGCAAAATACATAACAAATATAAGAAATACAATGAATCGGAAAAGCCAAGAAAACACACGTACCCACAATTTGACCATCCTACATGTGCCAGCACTGATTCAACCCACAACACTAATAAAAAGGAACCACAATTTCTTTGAAGAGAAAAAACCTCTGGGCAGTAAAAGAAAACAGAATAAAGCAAAAAGAGACAATTAAACGAAAACCTACTCTACACTTACAAAATGCCTGTAAAAACCCACCTTCCCACTCAAAAATCCTGCTTGGTATTGCTTGCTGAGTGACTAAAAGTTTACAACCTTCTGCCTGAGAAAGATCTACAAGTAAAATTCAAAGAGGGAACTTGTAAAATATATCCCCCCAACCTCGCGGTGACACATGCAGTGAACCTCTGCACACATCTCACCACACAACCTCGTTCCAATCCCAGAAAAATGACTGAAGTCAACCCTTGGTTACAAAGTCCTCTTTACCCTGTTCTCCCCCACTACAGCAGCAAACAGAACAAAACTTAGGGAAGAAAGAGGAGAAACTGCTTGCAGACTGTTACACTTCACAAGCATGACATTAAATAAACCTTCTGTCTTTGTCCTTTTGTGAGATTTCACAAGATGTATGAACACAACAGTGGAGCTCTGAAAAATGTCTCTATCTCTGATCCTCTCTCCCTGCAGGACAAACATTTCCATCTTTGTCCTAAAGTAGGAACAATCAGTCAACAGTTCCTCCTGACACCTGCACTTAGTGTTGGATTTGTTCTCTCACTTGAATTTAGACAGAAAAAGAAGACCGTGTGTCTAATTATATGTAAAACAGAAAGGAATTAGAATTACGAAGGAACAGTAATCATGGACAAACACTGCTGTTTGTCTCAAAATGGAAGGTTACACTGGTTTAGTGGGCTGCTCTGGTTAAGCTCTGCTTCACACCAGTGACTGAAGGGTGAATCCTTCCTCTAGGACTGTTGATTTTAGGGAAGAAGAATTAGTTAAGAATTAGAGTAAGTTAAGAATTCTCAACTGAACTTGTATAAACAGACACACTCTTTATCTGTGTGTCCTACACATAACTTGTTAAGAAGTGTTGAAACTGCAACAAAATTAGTGATTTGTCAATACTGGACAGTCACAGCACCGATCCAGAAATGGGTTAAGGTAACTAGAGTCATATATAAAAAGACAAATTTAATCAAAAAGTCTTTTTGAAGTACAGAAGTCTAATAAAGAAACAGTTCTGGAATGAGGATTCTGGTTTTACATCTCCTAACACATGTCACTTTAGGAATTCAATACAGAGACGTTAAGATGCTATTGGTACTCAATTATTTGTATTTGCTTACCTGTATATGTGAAGAAAGAGCTGATGTAACTGAGAACATGAATCAGACAAGAAAGAAAGAAATTCCTGCAAAAGCCGATACAATTACCATTAATTGAATGGTAATTTTTAATATATCATTAGCTACACTTCCTCTTCTGCTACACTGGTGTGTAATGGACCACACTGTACAAACTGGTTACGTTCCACAGCACAAAGTGAGTGCAAAGCTAAACAACAAAGTATTATTAAAATTAACTACACTGCATGCAAGTCAAACAATTAAACTTATAGGTTGGTTTTGTTTTTTTTTAAATCATGGCTGATACAACTAAAATAGCCATAGAGATCTGCATAAACCTGAAGTGCTCCCATATGTGCTATATGGCTGCTTTATCCTGTGCCAATACTATTCATTCTGTGACAAAAAAAAGGAAGACAAAAAAGAACCAAACCTCACTCCCCTGCTTTTAGCTCATGGGAGAGAACAGATGCTGATAAAGAACACATTTTTTTATGTACTTAAAATGGAGAGATTCAAGGCAGGTGGAAGAAGTGCAAGTGGGATATGCACAGGTATACACCACCATCCATGCTGTATGGGTCATAATTTGATAAGAATTTACACAGTATCAAATTATTCCATCTGCAGACCATTGGATTTAATACTAACACAGAGTCAAATATTAAAACCTACCTTTGTGTAGTGTACCAGGGAATTAGCAAGGAACCTGCACAGCTTGACTGTCTTCTGGAACAGCCTGAGGTCAGCGTCCTCCTGTCCAAAAAAAAATAAACCCCACTCAATTCTAGAACTTAATATCCAGAGTAATACACTCAAAGGGGAAGTCAGACAGTAATAATGTTCAAAACGTGCTTCAAAACTGTTTCTACAGACACTGATGCTATGGGCAAAAATCTTTAGAAATCTTCACTAGGCCTCAATGTTTTTATAGCAATATTCAGAATTTAAATATTCCATTTTCACTGATCTCAGGGAATCTGTTGTCAGCTTAGCAAATAAAAAAGTCCTATAGAGTTTACAGGAAGCCTACTTCGTGGCTCACTAAACCATCCCCAATCTAAACAGAGTTATGCACCTCATTTTCATGAGGTTTCAAAAGAAGCAGGTATTCTGCCTACCACATGCAGTAAAATTAAACCAATAAACCACTCCAAGCAATAATAAAGCACAAGGTATTTATCCTCCTCAAGTTCAGTGGCAGCTCTAGGAGCTTTTTAATTCACCTGCACCTCTGACGTCTTCATTTGCTCAGCCAGTTGCAAGCAGGAATGAAAAGAAAGAACCATGTCCTTGCAGAGGCCACCAAGGATGTCGACGTGTTTCAGATGGCTCTGCAGCAGAGAATGATGCTTCAGACTTTGCCTAAAAGGTGAGAACATAATCAGCTATTTAACTGTCAGAAGTGACCATGCAATCAGTTAGGACAAATCTAAATAACTAAGACTTCTATTCAAGCTTTTCATAGAATCTTTAGGGATTGGAAGGGACCTCAAAAGATCACCTAATCCAATCCCCCTACCACAGCAGGATCATCTAGACCAAGTCTCACAGGAACAGATCCAGGCGGGTCTTGAACGTCTCCAGAGAAAGGGACTCCCCAACCCCCCAGGCAGCCTGTTCCAACACTCCATTACCCTCACTGGAAAGAAGTTTCTTCTGTTATTTATATGGAACCTCCTATGTTCTAGCTTGCACTCGCTGCATCATTAGATGGTCTTGACAAGAGCCTAGCTCCATCCTCCTGACACCCACCCGTCACACACTTATAGACATTAATGAGGTATCAAAGTATTACAGTAGTTATAAGGTTGGAAAAGACCCTAAAGATCATCCAGTCCAACCTAAATCCAACTAAACCAAGTAAACCTAACATCGAACATCTAGATCATGCCACTCAGCACTTCATCCAGACTAACCTTGAACGNGAGGTGTTCTACTTCCTTCATCATCTTCATTGCTCTACGCTGGACACCCTCCAGCAGCTGTGTGTCCTCCTGGAACTGAGAGACCCACAACTGGACACAGTTCTCCACATGCGCCCTCACTGGTGCAGAAGGGGAGAATAACCTCTCTCAATCTGTTAACCACCCCCCTTCTCATGCACCTCAGGATGCTGTTGGCCCCCACAAGAGCACATTGCTGAACTTGAAGCCATTGTAACAGCCATTATTTACAAGTCCTGTCCGTTCATCTTACAGTACAATACAAAGACTTTAATGACATACTTGATTATGAACTTCCAGGTGTTGGCATGAAGAGCATGGTCCATACTGGAAATGACAGAGCAGATCTCCAGCATAGAGTGGATTACTACAAAGGAAATAACAACTGAGTTAGATCAGATCCTTGAGTTCACAGCTATGCTCCTCTCCTGGAAAAGCAGCAATCACCAGCACTAGAGTAGCACTGCACTGACGGTGCAATACAAAAATGTCTCAGCAATGCTCTTTTCCTACAAACATACACAGTGTGTCCCATCCTGT